>CM039124.1:30797520-31267948 GCA_022036555.1 Microstegium vimineum | reverse complement strand
TCTTTATAGTCTTGTTAAGTCTCCGGTAATCTATACACATTCTCCAACCCGTGATGGTTTGTTGAGGAATCAACTCGTTCTTATCATTTTGAACGTTAGTATAGGAGGTGTTATCAAGAATCTTTGTGAGAGTCTTTCCCTGCAGTAAGGGTAAACACAGGAAGGCTCCCCAGGAAGATATGTCAAGAAGTTGTGCAGAATCTCTGCTAAGACCGCCATAAAAATCTTGTAACATTGTAGGCTCAGTTATAGCGAGATCAGGGCCTGAAGATACTAGGTCTGTTAGACGGGCCCATGCATCACCTAGAGATTCTTTCTCTTTTTGCGAGAAATTGATGATCTCTTTTCGAAGATGAGTGATGCAAGGGATAGGCAAGAATGCCAGACAGAACTTAGGCATCAATTTTTCCAAATCTTCTTTCGCGTCATCTATGTGGCGAACGTACCAACGTTTGGCTATTCCCATTAAGGAGAATGGAAATAGCTTCCACTTAAGGGTACCTGGCCTCATCCCTTGGATATGGACACATGAACAAAGTTGTTCAAAGTCACGTATATGAGTATAGGGATTTTCGTCTTCGTCCCTAGAAAACGGTTTTTCCTGAACCATCGCTATGAGACTCGGGCGAAGCTCATAACGAACGGCCAGAACGGTCTGAGATGATTTACGTGGCTCCAAACTAGCGCCTGTTGGAGCACCATATTCGATAAGTGGGGTTTGATCCATTTGTGTATGTGGAGTGAAAAGATGAAATCAAACAAAAGATAAAATAGGACCAAAGGGTACTAGTTAAAAGCTACCGTTCCCCGGCAATGACGCTAGAAATGCTTGTTGGTATTTCTTATGACTATTGGATAGATCAGCAAGCGCACAGATTATACCAATGTAGCACTTCACCGGGAGTATTCCAGGTATCGTATTTTCCTCAGGGAACGATAGTGATCTAACTAGGATTAAAGATATGTCCTATGATGGATCAAGGGAGATTATGATAACTGGGTTGAGAGGTTCAAGATAGCACAGATGTCTAACAAGGGATAGTGTGTTATACTGGCCTTATCGGCCCTTCTCTTGCAGGAGGCGACGAGATAGATAAGAAAGAGGGCAAAACTCTAACCGGACCGCGCCGTCAAGTTGTATTGAAGCCTTACCTTTTAAGAACTTATCTTACACACGTGGTGGAATACAAAGACTAGATAGAGCTGTCACTTTCTACTAGCATCCACAAACAATCCATGCGATAAGCGGTTTACAAATGCAAGATTAAGCTTAGACACCACGTCTACACTAATCTTACTACTTTAACGTTGGCCTAAGATTAAAGCACTTTACTCAGAGCAAAGCGATGATCAAGCGTGAAAAGTTGTATAACAGCTAAACCCGATTTAGAACACTGAATACTATAAAGAACTCAGAAGAAGTCACTTACAAGTGCTAGACTTATAAGAGACTCGTATCCGCTGAGGAAGAACTCCGGAGAAGATTCCCGATAGACCCGGGCTTTCTACAGAAGGCTCCTCGCTCTCCTCCAACTAGCATAACACTATTGAAGAGCTCTGCTAAGAGGCTAGAGAGTAGTTTCTCCAATGAGGCATGAATGAGAAGGGAGCTCTAGGGGCCTATTTATAGCTAGAGGTGGAGTAGGGGCTACTCCGGTGCCACGTCAGCGATCCGCGTCACCTTCATCAAGCACCGTTGGATCCAACCGACTTAGAAACCGACCAAGGCAGGGATGGTGTTGATTTCCATCATGTGGGGAGTGAGTGAGGCGGTTGAGGGGGTGAAACTGCCATAGGTATAACAGAACCGTTCGAATTATAAGAGATCAAGTACTAAAGTAGCTGAATTAACTGCCGCTTAATAGCACTTGAGCCCATATAGTCCCGGTAGTCCGTGAAATCTCGAAGGACTTCGAACATTTCCACAATACAGCCAAGATCGAGATAGTTCAGTAGCACCATTCACACGATATAAAGTTCAACATAACAAATTAGTATCGGAGTGCGAAGACTCAACAGTTATTACAAACCATTGTTCAAATTGAAAGAGAAGCGGAAGTCTTTTAACACGATAATCTCCAAAGTAATTCTTAATAAAGTGCCAGACTAGGGACATATCCCGCAACAGCAAAAGAAGAGTCTGGAAGTGACCAAGCCCATGGTCTAGAAGTCATCCCCAATGGGGTAGAGACAGTTCACACAATAACCATGCAGGAGCTGACCATCTGCAAAACAACATGGGATAAAACCCTGAGTACAAGAAGGTACTTAGCGAGACTTACCCGCCATAAACGAAAATAAAGACTCCAAGGAGGATGAAGGCTTATGGTGGTTTAGCTGACTCTTTTGCGGAAAAGCATGCAATTAACCTCTCAAGTTTTAGTAAGGAAAAGTAACATCACTTTTAATAATATCACTTGTCATCTACATTAGCCACTAGTCTATGCCAGACATGTTGGAATTAAGCATACAAGAGATCCATCATCATTCCAGGCTTTCCATAAATCGGATCACCATCATTAGTTTCATAGTCGTGTAACTATTGTCATTGCCCTAGTCAAGTGCTCTCTAACCAGGAGCGATGGCGATTTGAATCGGACTCCTACTCAGCTGAGGGGGTATTCCCTACACAAACCACACTCACAAGCCACGTGAGCTACAGGTCACCGAAGATACTATTCGGGTAAAGTCGCAGGATGAATAGGGACCACGATACCCAGGGCCCACCCGAAAGCCAGCACGTGAGAAGGTCTTAAATCGCGCCCTGTGCCGAACCCCGCCTCGCACTAGTACGATGCGTCGCTGACCACACCCGGTCCGAATAGTGTTCCGGCTTCACGACCGGAACGAGTTATCCTTCCAGTTAAGTGTAGGGCATGCGTTCAACATGACCAGAGGGACGACAACACGTACAGTCCTTAGTTGACACAGTCGAGTCACCCCCTTCCAACGTATAGGGAGTTTCCCGCTGATCTTAGTTCCATTAACAATTCCGGCTATCATTCCAAGATAGACCATAACATGTGATGAGGATAGATCCTATATCTCGCGGGCAATGGAATCACCCGACTTCTACCGAACTAAGCCAACTAAGCATGACTGCCACGATCGAACTTTGGGTAACAAGGTAAAAGTATAGATATGATAACAAGGTAATATGCATCAACAGTTGCACTCAACTCCTATACTTAATGCATTCATAAAGTGCGAATAATAAATGTTAGACTTTTGTAAACCGAGAGAATGCTTCGGGGCTTGCCTTGCTCAAAGATGCTGGCGACATGATTCGGGCACTCCTGCAGCTGGTCCTCCTCACCAGGATCCTCGAGCTGCACCTCCTGAGTGGCTGGCTCCTGCTCCTGAGTCACGTTCTCCGGGTTCTCGTCCTGCGATCCTGTATGATGCGATGCGAGCACATATAAGCGCATGTGATGAAATGAGAATATGATGACATGATATGAATGCGAAGTGCTGCATGTAACACTTAATAAATACTCAACCACTTAACTACTTAAACATGCAAGGTTCAATTAATAGCCCTTCCTAAATAGGTAAAGAATCACTTCCAAACAAGTTGTACATTGAAAAGCACCAAAGAGTTCAGCACACATTTTTATCTAATACTACTAAATACTAGGATACCTCAGAAAAAATATCAAATATTTATATTGCATAAAACAATTATTAAAATTCATTAACATAGTTATTTATCACATTTTAAACCCTACATAGATTTTCTAAACAGAACATAGGGTAGTTCATATTTTTCATGGATAGATCTCTTCTACAGAAACCTAACAAAACAAGTTTCACAATTTTCAGAGCTATAAATTAATAACTATGCATGTCCCAAGTTTCAGCCTTAAACAAGATTAATTAAACCTACACAGAAAACTTATACAAAAAATCATGCAAAGTACACCAAACTGTAGATCTAGATAAGAAACCTAACAAAACTAGTTTGACATTTTTAGCATTTTTCTGTGATTTTATATGCATTTTACAAGATTAAAAGAAATAAAGAAAATCATTTTTCTTTTCGGATTAACCCTAACTGCTACGCGTACCCGAGAACACACACAGACACACTCACTGGTGACCGATAGGTGGGGCCTCTGGCCCACTCGTGAGCCACACGCGCGCGTGCACACACACACACACACACCGGCGGCGGGGCAGCTCGTCGCCGGCGAGGTCTCCGACGACGGGGATGCCCTCACCGGCTTCGCCTCGGCGAGGCGAAGCTGATGGCAGTCTCGGCTAGGTGAGCGCATGCTCGGGGCGAGCTCCCTGCCGGCCATGGCGGCACGGTGGCGGTGCACGCCGAGCCATGAACGAGGCCAGGGGAGGGAGAGGCGGCGTGGAACGGTGAGGCGGTGCTCGAAGCCGAGCTCGACGGTTGCGGCGCGGCTGCGCGCGGTTCGTGTTGCACGACGGCTTACCGTGGCGGACGAGCGGCGTCGTGGCTGGACGAAGGCGAGGCGGAGCTGGGACGCGTGCAGTGGTCGGCGGCGTGGAGCAGAGCGGCGGGAACAGCGCGGAGGCGACAACGGCGCTCGGAGCGCTGCGCTGCGCTGCTACTGCTGCTACTAGGGTTTGGCGAGGGAGAGAGCGAGAGTGAGGGAGACAGAAAGGAGGGGGGAGGACCGGGGCGCGTCCGCTTCGGACCAAGACACGGCTCGGCCAGAGCTCGGCGTCCACGCGGCCGTCGTCGACGGGCATGGCGGCCTCGCGGCGCGCGGCGTCTGCGCGCGGTCAGCGCGTGCGCGGCGCACGGGAGCGCGCGGTGCGGGTGCGGGCGCGGCTGCGGGCTGGCTTCGACCACTTGGCCGAAAGTGGAGCGCCGGCCCACTTAAGCCAGGTAAGCTTTTCTAATTTTGTTTTTCATTTTTATTTTTCCAAATTTGTTTCAAAACCCATTTTGATCAATTTCAAATGCTTTTCAGGTTTTGGTGCAAAAACATATGTTGCTCAGAAGTTTACACTGCACAGAAAAGCTTTAAACATTACGGCCAAATTTGGTTTACTTTTTAAACTATAAAACCAAACTCAAATTAAGGCCTATGGAAACATTAATTCAAAAATACTAAAGTCACTTTAGATTTCAGGAATTTAAACTTATCTTCATATCAAATTAAAGCATTAAACTCTAGGTTGTAATTACTAAGATGGTTCAAGGTTAAACATATTAAACAATCAAAGATCATAGCAAAAGGAATTACACATGAAATGATGATGCTATGCATGAATGCTTCATGTGATGAATGCTTTAGGTTTACTTAAAAATAGTTTAATTATGCTTAACACTTGAGGTGTTACAATAGGGGTGGTTCGGCCGAACCCCTAACTGGCCTGTGGGCCCTCCTGGACCTTATAGAAGATGGCCCATTGATCAGGGGCTAAGTGGGGGCCTGGTGGGCCCTACCTATGGTTCGGCCGAACCCCATGTGGGGTATGTGGGCCACCTCTGCCTCCTGGGCACTGGTCCCACCTGTCATATGCCTTGGATGTTGGTTCTGAGTTGAGTTGTCACCTTAATCTTCTTGATGTGGTCCCATGGATCCTTGTGCTGTGAATTTGGACCATTGAGAGGTGAATACACTTGGATCCAAGGGTAAGGAGTATTCTTTGAGGGTGTTACATGGATCATGGGGGCTAAGGATGCCAGTTGGGTCCATAGGGTGGTCGGCCGACCCCCTAAGTGGGCCTACTGGCTCCCAAAAGACCCCATTTGTCATTACCTGCATCAAATAGTCAAGGGACATGTGGAACCAGTTATTTGGCACAATATGATCAGGTTATGTTTGTTTTCCTTTGAGAATGAGGATGTTGACGGTATTTTGATGGTGACAAAATAGCTCTTAATTACCGTCAACAGTGTAGATGAGATCTAAGGGATTGTATGAGCTTGTTTTCGAGGGGATCCCTGCTCGCCTTATATAGACGGGGAGCAGGGTTACAACTTCCATATCCTAACAAATTACGATTGGTTCCTTAAGGTAAGGGATCCGAGTCTATCTACTAGGAGCCTCCTTGGCGAGCAAGGCTTCTTCGGAGTCCTTGGTGAGCATAACGGGCTAGTCGTGTGCCGCAAGGCCTCGTGGGCTGGGCTGTCTTCTAGTTGGCAAGCCCATAAGGTCCCTGGGGATATGCCGAGGTAATTCCCCAACAACGGCTCTCTGCCAGACACCCAAGCTAAGACGGATTGGAGGTGTGTGTTATCCTCCTCGATACGCGCCTTGTCATGTCGGCACGTCGCGATCTCAAGCTCCAAAGCCTCAACACGATCCGACTCTCAGGTGCTATCTGAGCTAGCCTTCTCTAACACAGTGATCCTAGCATCCTTTTGTACCAGCTTAGACCACAAGCCTACACAAGACTTGCACGTACCAAGTAAGCTAAGCCTAGCCTTCAGCTCACTTACCTCCTCAAGTAGAGTGCCATACTTGTCCTGAAGAGTGACAAGACTAGACATGTGAACTGCACAAGTATCACACTCTACCTCCTCGGTAATCACCACTAATGACCTAGCAAAGTCGAGATCCTCTACCGCTTTCAAGTACTTAGCCTTAAACTCATTCCTCTCATGAGACGCGCGCTTGAGCAAAGCGTCCTGACTAAGCAACATGACATATAAGGACTCAAGCTCGGAAGAGAGAGACTCAATGGTAGGTGATACCTCGAGAGTGTCAGAGTCATAGTCGGAGTTGTCCTTGCGCTCATGGACCTCGCCGTCCTCAATTGCCATGGTGCAAAAGCCACCGTGCTTGGTTTCAGCGTAGAAGCAGAGGACGTTGAGGTTGTCCTCAACCTTTCTCTTTGACTCATCGTTGTCGCTCGAAGAAGAGCCCCCATCGGTGGAGGTCTCGATGTCACTGCGGGAGGCGAGGAAGGTTCGGTGGTTGGCCTTCACCTTGTCAAGCACCTTCTTCGTGGATCTCCGGTGGAAGCGGCCCTTAGCTTTGTGCTTGTCGTCGAAGCCGTGCTCGCGCTTGTCCTTGCGCTTGGTGAAGTCACCCGCAACTTTGTTGGGGTAGTTTGCGATGAAGTGATCCTCATCACCGCAACGGTAGCACCCCTTGGTCGTGCCATCACGTCGTCGGTTCAAGCGGTTGTTGTGAAACCGCGAGAACCTAGTGATGACCAAAGCCAACTCGTCATCTCCAAGAGCCTCAACTTGTTCCTCTGTCATAGAGATCAAAGGTGAATGAGCAAACAAAGCTTGTGAAGGGTTAGAGGAAGAAGACACACCATCAGGGCCAGAAACCAATGCCATAGAGGGGTTCGACGGGTTCTCAAGCTTGGCCCGGGTCTGGTGGTAAATCTCTGAGGACTTGAGCTTGTTGAACAGCTCGTCCACGGTCAGGGCGTCATAGCCCGGTGACTCCTGAATGGTAGCCACCTTCATCTCCCACACCCTCCGATCAAGAGCATGCAAAAGCTTGATAGCCATCTCATGATCATCCTAGGGCAAGTTGGCCCGATTGGCACGCATCTTGTTGACAATAGATTGGAAGAAAGTGAACATACCATCAACAGTTTTGCTGGCCAACTAAACAAAGTTTTCTCGTACTCCATATGGTACGTATCGAAGTGTCTGGACTTGATCTCAGGGTTTCCCTCATGATATCTCAAGAGTGTTTGCCAGATCTCTCGCACCGTAGTGAGGTTCGAAACTTGTTCAAACTTAGGAAGTGACAAACTCGAGAAGAGAATGCTACGTGCTCTATTGTTTGCGTTGTGTTGAGTGATTTGGAGTTGGTCAACATGAGCCGCAAGAACACAATAGCCCTCATTCTCACAAATCTCCCATATGTTCGAATCAACTCCTTGTAGATAGGCGGACATGCGCACCTTCCAGTAGGAGAAGTTCGTTCCATCGAAAAACGGAGGTTTGCCAACACCTCGCTCCATGTCGCCTTCGCGGATCAAGAACCGTGTAAGGTGGAATGATCCTTAACCAAGATTTGATACCAATTGAAGGATCGAGAACAGCGACCAGAGGGGGGGGGGTGAGAGGGAGCCTCAAATTTCTCACGAAATATTCGGGCCACTCTTCCCAAAAACACAACCCAGTTGTTGGGTGCTCAACCTCCCCCGAGCGACGAACTGACGCTGGGAAACAGGCCAACGGACGCGCCGACGTAGTGCTACGGACGCTGCAACTTGGAGTACCATATTCAAATAGAGGTGTTTGATCCATACGTGTATGTGGAAAGGATTAAATCAAATAAAGATAAAATAGGACCACAAGGTTCTAGTTAAAATAGCTACCATTCCTCGACAACGACGCCAAAAAGCTTGTTGACACAAGAAGTGGCAAACAGGTAAAAGATCTCAAGCGTACGGCTGTCAAGTGTAGCCTTCACCAGGAGTATTCCAGGTATCGTATTTTCCTCAGGGAACAAAAAGTGAATTAACTAGTGATAAGGTTATGTCCTATGATGATACAAGGGAGACTATGGTACCTGGGTTGAGAAGTTCAATATGGAAAGAATATCTAACAAGGTAAAGCTGGTTATACTGGCTTTATCAGCCCTTCTCTTCCAGGAGGCGATGGGATAGATCAGTAAGAAGTAAAACTCCTACCAGACCGCGTCATCATGTTGTATTGAGGCCCTACCTTTTAAGAACTTATCTTACACACGTGGTGGGATATAAAGACTAGATAGGGTTGTCACCACCTACTAGCTACCACAAACAATCTGTGCGATAAGCGGTTTACAAAGGAAAGATTAAGTTTAGACACCGCGTCTACACTAATATCACTACTTTAACCTTGACCTAAGATTAAAGCACTCTACTCAGAGCAAAGCGATGAACAAACGTCAAAAGTTGTATAACACTTAAACCATATTTAGAATATTAAATGCTATAAAGAACTCGGATGTACCATTTACAAGTGTTGAACTTACAAGAGATTTGCATCCGCTGAGGCGTAGCTCCGGAGAAGATTCCCGATAGACCCAGGGCTTTCTCCAGAAGACTTCACTCACTCTCCTCCAACTAGCATAGCACTACAGCAGAGCTTCGCTAAGCTACTAAGGAGTAGTTTTCTCCAATGAGTCATGATTGAGAGGGGAGCTCTAGGGGGGTATTTATAGGTAGAGGTGGAGTAGGGGCTACTCCAATGCCATGTCAACGATCCAAGGAGGTTCAACCTTGAGCCTTTGGATCCTCCGCCTTAGAGCAACCTCAGAATCGAGGGCTCTGATCTCCAACATGTGTTAAATGCATAGGGGAGTCACCAAGCACAGCAGGGACCATAGGGGGTATCGGCCGACCCCCCTATGGCTGGTGGGCCCTGCCCCAAGCTTCTAGAAGGTGCCTCACTGGTCAGGGACTAAGTGAGGGTGATAGCCCCCAATGGGGTATCAACTGACCCCCCCTAGGGGTCTCAGGCCCACCACCTTCTTCTAGAAGGTGGTCCCACTTGTCATGTGACTTGGTTGATTCTTCTAAGATGTTTGTCACGTTGGTTTTCTTGATGTGGGACCATGGATCCATGTGAAGTGAATATGAGCCGTTGGGAGAAAGCACAAGTTGATCCAAGGGTGGAGGATCACTTGGGAGTGCTTCTCTTGGATCATGGCCAGAGTGGGAGGCTGGTGGGCCCATGGTGGTGTCGGCCGACCCACTATGTGGGTCCCACTAGCCCATCTTGCTCCATTCCTTCTAATTCTGCATCAAATGCTTCATGGACATGTGGAACTTGTTATTTCAAATAATATGCTCATGATATGTGTATCTTCCTTCTATTCTGAGGCTGTTGACGGTATTTTGATGATGACAAAATGGGTCATTCTTACCGTCAACAAGGGGCCACAGTTTGCTCACTTTGAGCAAGGTGGTCCTTCCCGAGGAGTTACTGGTGAGGAGGAAGATGATGCAACTTCCGATGCCATGAACACTTCAAGTGGCATGCCCACGTCCTCAAAGACCATGAGCATCCTTCTCGTCCTCTCGAGATAGGGAGCATCGTGATCGGTGGCAACAAATGGACAATCTCACCAATGCCATAGGCGAGCTTCGCGTTGAGCATGGTGTGACATCAGGTATAGTTCAACAAACCACCGAACAACTCCAAGCATTTCAAGAAGAAGAAATCCAGCGATGGAGAATATGGTGGCAACAACATCCATATCAGCCACCACACTATTGAGCAAAAAATAATCTTGGGGGAGGTTCCCTCTCCCACTTAGGTAAGTGTTTAATTGTAGCATTTACATTCATGCATTTTATTGCTTATCTTTGCTTGCCTCTAAAAAATCTGAATATGATAAAAAGAACAAAAAGATTTCTCTCTACTCATATGATTCATGAATGTTTATTGCCCTTATGGAAATGATGAATAGTTGCTCTGCTAAATGTTTCCCTAGTACTTAGTTTATAATTTGGTATTTCTCTAAGTATGGATTACTTGGCTTAATTGAAACCATCATGAACCTAAAACTTTGTGGGTTGCAAATGTTTTAACTAAGTCTAAGTTGTTGTGAGACATTATATAACAAGACAAGAGCTGCTATAATATTGTTCTAACAAGAATGACTATCGGAGTTTTATTTCTTAAAAAGACAAAAACACTTTTTGTTCCTCAATGGTGAAAATTTCTACCAAATCCATATATGCTCTTTCATGATATAAGCTTTCTACATAAGTGGCTTGCTTTGTGTTGAGTTTGGTCAAGTTTTGTGACCCATGTAGAGAGACTTATCATGCTCCCAAGATCAAGTTCACGTACACGCCACATATATATGCTGCTTCTACACTGGAAGTACGCAAAAACATGCCTTACATTTTCCACAAAATTCATGCTCCATGCTCTAAAAGAATATATCTCTAGTATGTTGCTAGTAAATGAGACATAGACTATGATAAATTATAAAAAAAGAAAGAAATATAGGGGCACATGAAGGTCCCATGTTTTAGAGAAAAAAATGTTGAGCATATGAAAGCTCATAGAAAAATAAAAATAAAGATAACTATGTCTCAAAATAATAAGTTAAAAGGAGAGATCATATCAAATAGAGGAGTATTGATCATTTTTTATGTTTCACACACTTGCACATCTTGATCTAAGAGTATGACACTTCTCTCCTCGGATCCGAAATTTGACTTTACAATATATGCAAGGTAAGTTTGCTACATTCTTTATCCTTACATATAGCTTCACATAAGCCTTTAGAGTAGGATGAAAAGAAAGAAATATTAGATATGAGTCTTGGTGAGGAATCATACACCATATGAGAGACTCAAGAGTACCATTTGAGGAACACTAAGTTTTATTTTACAAAACATTGCAAAACCTCCGATATGAAACTTGTGAAGAATAAGAAAACTAGTGCTCAAGTCAAGTTGTTCTATCTCTCAACCACCCAAGACAAAGGATAAAGCCATAAGCCCCATGGAGGACTAAGGTAATATGGGTGAGTTTTCATTCCTAATTTTTCCATTCAAAAGAGAAGTATGTTTGTTGTAGATTTAGTACTCTTCAAATATGAAGCATAGAAGCAACTCCTGATCCACCGAGGCTAAGTTTGATTGTTTACTCGGGAGGAGCAAAGGTTAAGCTTGGGGGATCCTGTTGACACTAAAAATGGCATACTTCTACATACTCAAAATACCATCAATAGCCTCGGTTTCAAGGGTAGAATAACACTTCATGAACATGTTTATCACTAATAAGTTCCACATGTACATGGATAGCCTTTGTTTGCAGGGAATGGCATTTCAGGACAATCAGGGATGCTGGAAGATCCTTTTGCACATCTACCGATGTGTGATTGGAGCCAACCTCTGTACCATGAGACTCCTGGCATGTCCAGGAACTCCCACAAGAAAGCCTGGTTCCAAAGGAGCCAAACTACGGTCGACCGATCATGGTTTGGACACTTCTGGCCAGCCAAGCCAGCATGATCCATGACAAAGCTATTCCAACCCTTGGATGCAACTTGTGCTTTCATTCAACGCTCCAGATCAAGTGCATAAGGATCCATGGGCCCACATCAAGAGAACTAGTGTGACAAACACCTCAGATGAATCAACCAAGCTCTATGACTGGTGGGGCCACCTTCTGGAAGGTGGTGGTGGGTCAAACACCCCACAGGGGGGGGTCGACCGATACCCCTAAGGGTCCCACATCCCCCAGCTCTTCCTTGAGCTGTGGGGTACCCTTCTAGAAGCCTAGGGCAGAGTCCACCTGCCATAGGGGGGGTCGGCCGATACCCCTAAGGGCCCCTGAAGTTGTTGGTGACTCCCCCTCACATTTAACACATGATGGAAATCAGAACCCTCCATTCCAAGGCAGTTTGGAGGCGGTGGATCCAAGGCCCAAGATTGAAGCCTCCTAGATCGATGACGTGGTGGTGGAGTAGCCCCTACTCCACCTCCCACTATAAATAGAGGCTCACACCCCCCCTCTTCACACATGGTGGACAAGCCTACAAGCTCAAGCACTTAGAATTATCTTAGTAGTTAGTCTAGTGTGGGAGTTAGAGTAGAGTTGAGTTGTGCTCGGGATTTCCGAAATTGTCTCCTGGAGAGTCTGGTATAGCTCTTGTATCTTTCCTTTCCTGTAAGACTTTACTTTATTTAATATATTACTTTTCCTCTAATTTACTTAGTATTTACTTTGAGCATTACTATACTTGTTATAGTATTGTCATGTGCTTTTGCTTATTACTAGCCTTTAAATTCAAAAGTCTGTGATCCTTGTGGCCTTTCCCATATGCGATCATTGCCTGTTAGATCACAATTAAAGTAGTGAGTTGTGTGTAAGCGTGGTTCTTATACATCATCTTACCCTTGGTTACCGCTTGCTGCATAGATTGTTTGTGGTAGCTAGCAAGAGAGAGACACCCTTGACTAGTCTTTGTATCCCACCATGTATTCTTAGGCAAGTTCTTAAAAGAGAGCGCGGTCCGATAGGAGTTTTGTCCTCCTACTGATCTATCCTATCGCCTAGCATACTTGTATTGAGGAGGCAAACTATTGTGTTTAGACTAATTAATTGGCTAAGTACATTGAAGTATAAGTGAATTACATAGGAGTCCTTATCTCTCTCATTGTCCTCCTACCTAGCTATACTTACTAGTTATTCTAAGTTATCATTTACCTTGGCTTGTTCGTTCGTCACCCTTCCTATCACATATTTCGATTACCCCCCTATGGAGATTCAACCTTCACATCCCACATCAAATTTCTAGCTCCGCTTTCCCTTGGAAAAATATAAATTATGATACCTTGGAATACTCCTAGGTGAAGTGCTACAACGGTATAATCTGTGCGCTTGCAGATTTATCCAATAGTCATAAGAAATACCAACATCCACGTACTTCAGAGACTAAACTCTAGGTTCACAAAATCATCAATTTGCAACATATTGCCAATAATACACCAGATGCATTTATCAATTATAAGGGTGTTACTAAATCCTATAATCTTGCGAGAAATGTGTTGGAAAGAGTAGAGGTACCAAAGAAAACTACTCACCTCCCAAGTAAGAGGGGGAGAAGTACAACCATTTCCACAGTACAGCTCCTAGCAAGAAAAGAAAAAGGAAGAACACATATTCCAGCAAAGTAAATGAACCCAACCTCAAGTTGAGGACCCCCCTATAGAGATTCAACCTTCACATCCCACATCAAAAGTGCAGTCAATTACTGATGCTGGGACATTGGAATGCCTTGATGCAAACATTTTGGGAAATAATGATAAATCAGAAAGGGTACATGAAATTTCCATCAATTATCTCGAGTCTAGAGAATCATATGACCGAAAGACTACAATCGTCGATATTTATTTCTCCGCAATGATTGTTGAACTCCTCCAAAATGGTCTAGATCCTAAGACCATGGTAGAGTGTAAAAAGTGCTCAGACTAGAATCTATGGAAGGATGCAATCCAAGCTGAAATATCCTTGCTATCTAAAAGGAAGGTATTCTCTCAAGCAATACCTACCCCTCCAAGAGTCTTCCCTGTAGGATTCAAATGAGTTTTCATCCGGAAACGAAATGAGAATAATGAGGTGGTGAGATACAAAGCGAGACTTGCAGCACAAGTTTTCACGTAGAGACTCGGCATTGATTTCAATGAAACATATTCTCTGGTTATGAGTGGAATTACATTTCGATATTTAACATCTCTGGCTATACAAAATCATATATCTATGCAATTCATGGACATAGTGACTGGATACCTTTATGGGTCACTAGTTTCGAACATATATATGAAGGTTCATGATGGAATCTCTATACCAAATCAAAATGCAAACCACAACATGTATTGTGTAAAGCTCCAAAATTCACTTTATGGCTTAAAGAAATCGGGACGAATGTGGTACAACCGACTTAGTAAATACCTTATGTAGAAGGGATATACTAACAATGATGATTGCCCATGTGTCTTTATCGAGAAATCCCAAAAGGGGTTTTGCATTATATATGTGTATGTTGATGATTTAAATATCATTGGAAACCAACAAGATATTGATGAAGCATGCAAACATCTAAAGAAGGAGTTCGAGTTGAAGGATTTGGTTCACACCAAATTTTGCTTAGGCCTACAACTTGAGCACACTCCGACTAGAATTTTTGTTCATCAATCTGCCTACATCCAGAAAGTATTGAAGAAATTTAATATGGACAAATCATATCCCTCCAAAACCCCTATGGTTGTTTAGTCTTTAGAAATGGAGACTACTCAATTCAGACCACAGGAAGATGGAGAAGATATTCTGGGACCTGAAGTTTCATATCTGTACCATTGGAGCGCTCATGTATCTTGCAAATTGCACCATGCCTGATCTTGCATTTGTAGTGAACTTGCTAGCTTGACACAACACTGCTCCTACCAAACGACATTGAACAAAAGTGAAACATATCCTCATATATGTGAATGGCACAAGGGATCTTGGACTATTTTCAAAAGGGGCCAACATCCGACGTTGTTGGATACCTATCTGATCCCCACAATGACAGATCTCAAACAGGCTTTGTGTTTCTACACAATGGAACAACCATCTCATAGAAGTATTCCAAACAAACTTTGTGACTATATCCACAAATCATTCTGAGATAGTTGCACTCTATGAAGCCTCACATGAATGAGTTTGGCTCCGCAGAATGATTAACCATATACAACAACCTTGTGGTATTAGGGTCATTGACTCACCAACAATTATCTACGAAGATAATTCATCTTGTGTTACAGAGATGCATGCAAGTTATATCAAAAGTAATGTCACCAAACACATTTCTCCTAAATTGTTTTATCCTCATGAATTACAACAGAAAGGAGAAATAGACATCCTGGAAACCAAATCATGTGATAATCTCGTTGATTTATTCACTAAGTCTCTACGAGCTTCCTCATTTGAAAAATGTATTAAAAGGGTTGGTATGCAGTGACTTAGAGATTTGCAAGGATCAGGGGGAGAAATCTCCTAGATATTGTCTTGTCCAAAGCATCTTATTTTACTCTTTTCTTTTATGAGTTTTTCCTCTTAAGGTTTCTCATATAAAGTTTTTTATGAGACAATAATAACATAAGCATATGTCATATTCCTTCTTTGCCTCACAAGGGTTTTTAAAGGGATATCAAAGACATTGTCGTCTAAACCACACATGAGTTTTATCCTGAAAAGGTTTTCTCACATAGGTTTACAATGAGGCAATAATCATTATATGCTATATCTTTGTCCTTGTTTTTTCATTGGGTTTTAAGGAGTTTTAATGACATATCTACTAGTATTCTTCCTCGTTTTTATCCTACGGGAATTTTTAGAGGAACGATAATAATCATTGATCTCAAGGACAGATTCGATCAAGGGGGAGTGTTACGAATAAAATCTAATGAGATATCTCAACTGCCCTCCTCGGATTCTCTCATTAAGACTAAACTCACGGCCTTATCCCCTTGGTATACTTCCCGGGAAAACTTCCCCGGAAGACTATGGAAACTTCCCATCGTGCATCGTGGGGAGTTCCCCTACGACCCGCTCACGGAAGACTTCCCGTTGGCACGAGACGTGCGTCGTAGTTACTTGATGGGGGAGTTTCTCCTGTAACCTCTGCCGAGACATTGTATCTATACCTAATAATAAAAGAGGCAAATTTCTCTCATCCAGTTTTTGGTTCAGCTCCCCTAATTCGATTTGTACACGTATTAAGTTCCGTTACAACACACGGACATGTTTATCGGACAAAGTACAAAGTGAGATTTCTACATGTATTGAGTTCCGTTGCAACACACAGATAAAGAGGCAAAATTTCTCTACGGTATGACCTTCCCTAACTAACTCTATAAATGCAGATATCTCTATTCATTTGTATACTACAACTCTCCTGTTTTTATATACATAGGGATTGGGCACGAGTATAGTTAAGAATCTTATTCTAATCCAAATAGAATACCCCAAGTAAGATGAATAATGATTCTAATGTTAATCCAAATCTAAATAGTAAAAGACAAACACATAAATCTATTTCTAATTCTATATATGTAATTCGTGTTTATACAAGTTTGAATAGCTCTTTCCTAACATGATACGGAGTTCGATTCTAAAATCTATTGGGTCACATATATAATCTTGACTTGAAAACAACCAGTTTTCCATACGATTCTTATTCTGACATGACTCATGATGGAATACCTCCGAGTAAGATGAATAGATAGATATTCTAATTCCTATCAAATCGAAATAGAAAATACCATATATTTAGTTTGGAAAATAGCAATACAATGAGTTGAAGATGAAAAAATTAACGTTTAGTTTTTTTTTCAACGCACTGCTTCGTTCTAGCTATCCCTGTCTTGAATTACGTTACTTGCAGCAAATACAATCAAGCAAGCAAACAGATGCGACGCCTAGCGGTTTGCTTGTTCCGCGTTCCCTCCGTCGCAATAGATGCTGTGGACTCGCGTGCTGCGCTTGCGTCTCTGCATGCTTTCTGGTTCGTCTCCCCGCGTGGGACGAAAATGCAAGGCCCGATACGGACCAAGTGGCGTGGAGGGTTGAATACCTACCTCGCAGATGTAGGCATCACTGTGTTGTCCGGTCCACCGGTCAAGGATGCTCCACCGGACAGCAGCGTTAACCATCACTGTATATTGGATTTAAGTCGAATGTCTTAAAATCTGTTAACAACTTCGTGGTAAAAAAAAAGGTGTCAGAAGAGTGTCATTTGGTTCCTATTTCCTAAGTGTAAAACTTTTGTTTCTCTACTTAGTTTAATTTTAGACAAAGTCCACTTGCGGTCCTATCTGTATCATCCTAGTCTCCAAACTAGCAAATCAACCGTTTATGTCATAAATCTGTTTATATTTGTCATTTTAGTTTCTAAACTCGAAAATGACTCATTTAGATAGATCCTTATAAACTTGTTCGTTGTTCATTTGTGTTATCTCGGTCCCTTAATTGCGAACCATTCATTTAGGTCCTCAAACTTGTATCATCTCGATCAGTTCTCAAATGCCTTAAACTTATAAGTTCAATATTTATTTATAGATGTATCCAAAAATAATAAATCCAATTTTACTAGACTCCTGGTAACATCTACTTTAGATTTGAATAAAAGAAATCACCCGGTACTTTTTGTTTTTAACTCTGTAGTTAAATAACTAAATGGATGTTCTTATGTTCTGTAGATAAATTTCATAAGTTTGGAGATGTGCTGATTTGTTTTATTTTGTTCTGTCCCGCTCTCTAGTCTGTCGCTCACGTGGGACGAAAATGATTTTTCACAGCGTCTTAAAAAGCCTTTATTTTCACAGCCACATAAGGAAGATGCTTTTTTATGTGTGGTGAGTGCGTGACAATTATAGAGAGAGTCGAGAGAGATATTAATTGGTTTTGGCTCTTACTCAAACGTCAATACACGTTGGTTTGACCTGGACCGTATTATAATTAGTCTCCCTCCACCCACAAACATATACAGGAGTATTTTCCAAAATTAAAAACGAAGGTATTCAATTTCCTTGTTTTGCCAGTGGCACTAGTGAGTCTATATATATCTATAAACGACAACGTAGCCGGTGCCACGTCCAAATAAACACACAAAAAGATCGAGGAGCATACATATACGCAATTAATTAAAAGTAGGTGACAATGGAGGACAAGCAGGTTCTGCTCGCCGTGGCTGTGGTGGCGCTGGTCGCCGTCCTCTCCAAGCTCAAGTCGTTTCTGGTCACCAAGCCGAAGCTGAAGCTCCCCCCAGGGCCATGGACGCTGCCGTTGATAGGCAGCATCCACCACCTCGTGAGCAACCCGCTGCCGTACCGGGTGATGCGCGACCTCGCGCACAAGCACGGGCCGCTGATGATGCTGTGGCTGGGGGAGGTGCCGACGCTGGTGGTGTCATCGGCGGAGGCCGCGCAGGCTATCACCAAGACGCACGACGTCGCGTTCGCCGACCGTCACATGAGCAGCTCCGTCGACGTATTCACCTTCCACGGCAAGGACCTGGTGTTCGGGGCCTACGGCGAGCAGTGGCGCCAGCTGCGAAAGCTCACCGTGCTGGAGCTGCTGAGCGCCGCGCGCGTGCAGTCGTTCCAGCGCATCCGCGAGGAGGAGGTGGCGCGGTTCATGAGGAGCCTCGCCGCGTCCGCCGCCGCGGGCGCCACCGTCGACCTGTCCAAGATGATCTGTACCTTCATCAACGACTCCTTCGTCAGGGAGTGCATTGGGAGCCGGTGCAAGTATCAGGACCAGTACCTGGCGGCCTTGGACAATTCCGTGCGGATGTCCTCGGAGCTAAGCCTAGCTAGCATCTTCCCGTCATCTAGGCTGTTGAAGAGGCTTAGCACGACGCCACGCAGGGCGATGGCGTGCCGCGACGAGATGGCGCGCATCCTCGGCCAGATCGTCCGCGACACCAGGGAAGCCATGGACCCGGGTGACAAGCAGACTTCAAGCGAGCAGAGCCTGATCTCTGTCCTGCTCAAGCTGCAGAAAGAGGCCGGCTTGCCCGTCGAGCTCACTGACGACATCGTCATGGCGCTCATGTTTGTAAGTCGCTCTCTCTCTATATATATAGCTTAATTGTTCCCGTCACGGTAACCTGGAATTTTAACCCATCATCAACTACCTTCGTTGGTACTTAGGACTTGTTTGGCGCGGGCAGCGACACCTCGTCGACGGCGCTGAACTGGTGCATGACAGAGCTGGTCCGGAACCCGGCCACGATGGCCAAAGCGCAGTCGGAGGTCCGGGAGGCCTTCAAGGGGAAGACCACCATCACCGAGGATGATCTCGCCAGGGCAGACCTTAGCTACCTCAAGTTCGCGTTGAAGGAAGCGCTCAGGATGCACTGCCCGGTGCCACTGCTGATCCCACGCAAATGCCGCGAGACGTGCCAGGTCATGGGCTACGACATCCCTAAGGGCACATGCGTCTTCATCAACGTTTGGGCCATCTGCAGGGACGCTAAATACTGGGAAGATGCCGAGGAATTCAAGCCGGAGCGGTTCCAGAACACAAACCTAGACTACAAAGGGACATACCACGAGTACCTCCCATTCGGGTCTGGACGTCGGATGTGCCCGGGAGTAAACCTTGGAGTGGCCAACATGGAGCTTGCACTCGCCAGCCTTTTGTACCACTTCGATTGGAAGCTACCAAGCGGAATGGAGCCTAAGGATGTCGATGATAGGGAGGCTGAAGGATTGGTTGCAAAGAAAAACACAGGCCTGGTTCTGCACCCTGTCAGCCGCTTTCCTCCGGTTAATGCCTAATTAAGCCGACGGACGTGTGTGTGTATTATTAGTCCACTACTGCACGTGTAGTACCTATTGCTGCCCTAGCACTATGGATTGGCACGCGTACTCCATGTGGACCCATGGCACCACGTCGTATCATCAGCAGCACCACACGTCCTTCGTGTTTTGTTTGCATCATTCGATCCCCAGTCACACGGAAACGTGTGAGGTGCTTGTTATATTGTCTAATTCAAAATAAATAAAAATATATGGCCATATTTATCGACAATAATTGTCAGCGAACGCACATTACTGATGCAATTAATGCCTTCTTTAGTGCGTAGCACGCTACTTTTTTCATTGATGTTTAAATCCCCATGGTCGGTCTGTATACGATACATGTTGCCATATAATAAAAAACCATATTGGGAAAATATATAAATATCAGCCCCACTCAGAAGTTTTGTCCTCAGAGAGACAGAGTTTGAAAAAAGCTTTCTAAACGAATGGTTGAAAATGGAGTCTAACGGTGTTTGTTAAGTTACGCAGTTAAAGACGTCGTAGAGTAACATGTAGGAGCACCGCGTTGAGTCCACTTGCAGGTGGTTTGGGTGGAGACATACATGGAAAGTAAGTGACGAATGGGTAAGGCAGTGTGAGTAGATCGTTACACGTGTTTTGTCTGCAGAGTTACTCTCCGGTAGATCTATTACTTTGATTAATCACCGTACACACGTACATCAATGCTATCATATTTGTGTATCACTACACTACACAGGAAACCGCTGATTTACCGAGTACACACTCGGCAAATCACACTTGGCAAAGAACTTCTCAGCAAATAATTCTTTACCCAGTGCTAAATTATCGCGCACTCGGTAAATAATGTGTCAAGTGATATATATATATATATATATATATATATATATATATATATCATCCATCATTCAAATCTCATATATATCACATTTATCATTCAAATCACATATATATCATCACATCCATCATTCACAATCTCATACACGTATGTCATCCATAATCCATCACACAAGCATATATATATATTGTCCATAATGCATCACATACATGTATATCGTCCATAATCCATCACATAGAGTTCATAATCCATCACATAGATATGAATATGTCTCAAGCCTAAGTCGAACACAAGTCTAAGTCCAATACAAGTCCGAGAAACATGAAAACAGACAAATGATAGGTACCTACTCCCATGTTGGCCAGCCAGACTGCAAAGAAGAGCCACTTGGCCACCCGGGTTGTGTAGAAGGGCCACCTGGCCACGTTGGTTGTGGAGAAGGGCCACCGCCTTGAGGAGTCTGGTTCGAACCCGCCGACTGTGGCTGCACAAAAAAGAAGTCAATTCATTAATATCTGCAGAAGGGACACACAAGCTAAAAGAATAAACAACCATACATACTCAAAGGAGTCCCCAAAGGATGAGGAGGAACCACAACTGGAGCGAGAAGCGATGGGGGCACGACCACACCTAACAATGCTTGAAGACTCGACATGAAGTTGAACATGTCCCACATCCTCTGCTCCTTGGCCGCCCTCTGAGCTTGTGCAGCCTCCATCTCCATCCGATGGGTCTCATGCTGGGCCCCCAACCTTAGCATCTTGGCCTGCAACAACCCACCCACAATATTTAAACAATGCAAAGGCAATGTAGATGTGTAAAAGAAATGAACCACGAATAAAACAATACTAACCGTGAGTTCCGTCATCTGTTGCTGTGAGCTCCGCTGCCGAGGGCGTATGGGGAGGGACGAGCTCGTGCTCCTTGCTCGAATCTCGGCAAGGTTGGGAACAAAGGCGGAGTTGACTGCGTTGTTTGCCATCCAGTAGCGATTGTGCTCCTTCCCGGATCCCAACCTCATCAGGAGGTCTGGGTCCAGGGGCTGGGTGGACGGATCAAATTTCTCCCCCCGCCAAGGTGTACTCGGTAAGATGAAATGAAACCTAGCTATTCATGTAGGGTGTTAGTATTAACGTTTCATACTTACCGACTTGTACTGCTGCCTGGTGAGCATCATGGTCCTGGTCTCGCTCTTCCTCACTACATGGCCAAGGATGTCGTTGTGGTAGTTGATGATGCACTGGAGCCGCATCTCGTAGTACGGGTCCACGAGTCGAGCCCTATAGACCTTGTCCTGCACTTGCGATGCCTTCTCCTCAAACCATGTGTCACACCTGTAGAAGTCCTGCATACAGATATCATGTATCGTTTCATTATATCAATAATGACCAATGAATCCGTAGTTTTGACAAATTTAGTGAGATGAAGACTCACCCAGAATCCAGCCTTGATCCACGCCGCAACGGTGTCGTGCTCGCTATCCTCGACGACGTAGAAGTGGTCCCACGACCAGGGCGGTGATGTCACCCCGGTGTAGGCGACCAAGCCAAGGAAGTGCTACCGAATCAGAAGGCCAAAGGTGCCAATGACATGCTGGCCCTTTTCGGACACAATTTCCCAGTTGCTGCAAGAGTCATTAAGAAAAATTGTTAGTCTCTAGTTCCATTTTCAATATGTCATATGAAATAGTAGTGAAATAATATTTACTCGTCACCCACGGGTCAAATCAACAGGCGATGGTGAGGAAGGATCGGGCGTGTCAGGAGCTTTGAGGGCCCGCGCAAGTAGACTCCCGATGTGGTAGAGCCAGAAGGAGTGGAAGAGTCACCCCCTCCTACCAACGCCTGTGTCGAGCCCCCTCCTACCTCCTGCTCTGGGGCGTCACCGCCGCCTGGTCGTCCTCGTCCATTGCCTGGTGGTCCTCATCCACCGCCGATGTGGGAGCTGACTGCACGGTCAGCCTCGGACAACCGCGAGGGCGATCGCGAGGTATCCTCGCCGGCGGCTCCTTCGCGGGCTCCTCGGGCTCCATCATGTCGAGGGAGTTGACCGAACGACGTGCCTGCCTTCCGCCAGGCATTTTGTCGAGTGCCTGCAATTTCAAAGAGTAAACCAATTAGCACAGTTAATTACAAATACTTATACAGAGATGCAAAATGAACCAAACATAAATGCAATAATAATAATAATAATATAATATTACATGAATTAGAAATATTCTTTAAGATCTATAGAGGCTGGAGCATAGGTGTTGTCATCACTATCAATATTGTCATATTGCACATCTTCTCCCTCTTCCTTATCTCCATCGTTGTCATTATTGTCACCGCCTAACTGTAATTGCTCAAGCATTTGTAAGTCCTGCACATCTTGCACCTCTTCTCCCTCGTCCTCATCTCCATCGTCCGGATCAATGTCATTGTCTACTTCCATACCCATTAGCGAAAACATGTCTATGCCAAACCTCCCTGTAGTCCCTATGATTGATAGAACTCCTGTGTGTTTGGGTCAAAGTTGTAATCCTCATTGTTTGGGACAGGCAATTTATCGTGTGGCGATACCAACTGCACAAGGTACCAACCCATAAGATTAGGGTCTTTTTGGCACGCCCATGGGAGATAATAAACTTGTGTGGCCTATTGAGCCACAATATAGACATCCTCTCCTTCATAGATAGAATCTTGTTGAATTTCGACTTGACCAATCTCAGGGGATGTTCTCGTGACATTAGGATCGAACCAATGGCATTTGAATACGACTAGATTAGGACCTCTGCGACACTCAAAATTGAGCTCATATATTTCTTCTACTATGTCGTAGTAGTCGCGCTCATCGGTGTCGGGCGTACGAACTCTGGTATTTGTGGTTTTCCGATTGGGCCGACTCTGCTCATAGTTTATTGAGTGAAAGCGATAGCCATTGCCATCATAAACGTTGAATGTCTTGACCTTATACGCGAAGCATTTTGCGAGCCCTTTCAACTCAACATCCATTTCACTATCTTTGTGGGCCTGCAAGGTGAGGCCGGATAGATCGTTACAATACTCACTCGTAGGAGCAAAGTGAGATGTCAAAGTTTGAACCAGGTACCTTCATATTGAACCAGGAAATGAAATCGGGCACACCATATTTGAGAAGACTATCTTATTCTTGAGGGGAAGGAGCCCTAGTTCCTCTCCAGTATATATTCAGAAATTCCCTGAAAAAACAAAAGACAAGGAAGTTGGATACATAGAGGATAGTGACGACGTATGTAACAAGCTCATTGAGAACTTACTACACATAAGGCTTCACTTCGTCAAGGTTCAACAACACATAATGCATGATAATGCGCCACTCATCATTCCTTAAGTTCTTAGTGCCCAATGTGCTTGCCTTTCTGAGTTACCCTTTGAAAAGGATGAGGTTCGATGAACTCTCATCGGCGTTGTAACGAGGTGGGGGATTAGGCACACTGGGAAGGCTATCCTTATAGTATGTTGTTGTGAAGTTCGACACCTCCTCCAGAATGAATGCCTCTACCACGGAAGCCTCGATTTTGGCTTTATTTCTAAACTTTTTCGAAGAATTTTTAGACATCTCTCGATCATATAGCACCATCGGGCCTGCACGGGCCCCCCACATTCATGCCACGTATGGTAGGTGCAAAATCATATGTTGCATCGTCACAAAGTATCCAGGTGGGGAGATATTCTCCAGCTTGCAGAGCGACACAGGTGCCACTTTCTCCAAGTCATCAATGGCGTCCCGAGACAACTCCTTAGCACAAAGCTGGCAGAAGAAATAGCTCAACTCTGCCAGCACACGCCACACATGCTCGGGGATGTACCCATGGGTAATCACAGGAAGAAGACGCTCAATCCATATGTGGTAGTCATGACTCTTCATCCCTAAGACTCGCATAGTGGACAATTTCACTCCCCGACTCAAATTTACTGCATACCCATTTGGGAACATTAAGGTCTGCATCCACTTCAAGACTTCCTTCCTTTGGTACCTTTTAAGACGAAATCGAACGGAGTCCTCCATTTCTTGTCGGGCCCGGGAGGCTTCATCACTTGCTTTGGTCTATCGCACATCGTTGCCAGGTCCAGTCTAGCCTTCATGTTGTCCTTTGACTTATTTGTGTACATGCGTATTGCAAAAAGCGACTCGGTGATATTCTTTTCTATGTGCATTACATCAATGTTGTGTGGAAGAAGAATGTCATCGAAATAAGGGAGCCTAGTCAAGCCTGATTTATGAGTCCACTAATGTTCCACACCATATCCAATAAGACCACCTTTATCTTTATCATCTTTGAGAGCCTCTATCTCAGCACGGACCTCAGCACCGGTCAACATCTGAGGTGGAGAGTCGGTGACTTGAACCCCAGTTCTTCTTTATAGCTCGGTCGTATGTCAGTACCTCTTTTCCCAAGAAAGCATCAATTCATCAATGAGAGGCTCCATAAACACACCCATGTCTAGGAATCATCAGCGACATGAATACATTCTTGGGTTGAAGCATGATGCCAGGGGGGGGAGATTGAGGGGGATCACAAACATGGACCAACAAGTATACGGGGCCGCCAGAAATCCATAGGGATTGAGCCCATCTGTTGCAAGCGCGATACGTACATTTCAAGCACTACAAGAAATATGTGATTTTTTGACATATTTAGTATGACAATAGGTCATAATGTCATTATATCATCTGGTTTATGACATTATGTTTTATGCATCTCGACTTAGTGACAATAAAAAATCATATGTCACAAAAAATGTCACACCACTAGTTCAATGTCATCCTATGACGATATTTGCAATGCCACACACATATGTTCTATGTCACAAAGGTAATTTACATACTTTATTTATCTATGAGGATAGAGTTTGTGCATCACAAAATAATTAATTGATTTGTTTAAATATTATTGTCCATGTTGTCATGTTTGACAATCACATTGTCGTAGATGGGTCCATATATTACTTTTATATTTTTGTTATTTCTCCAACATATTTGAGCCCATGATATCTTTATTTCACAGCACATGTTATTAAATGTTATGCTTATTATATATATATATAATTAAAAAGAAAAAAAGAAAATAAAAAAATTTAAAACACACACTATCCAACCCACTCACGCACACAGGACCCGAACTTCTCTCGTGCATAGGCTGTCTCAGCAAAAAAAATAACACTAAAAAAACCTTGAGCATTGATGTCCTTCCTCGTCCCAGCACAATTCCGATCTAATGGGCTTTCGTACTCGATTTTCACCGATCTAATGGGCCTCTATTGCATTACATTTCTACAATATTTGGTGGAACAAAAAGTATCAGAGGGGTTTTCGGAAAGCAGACCTGGAACAAATAGAATGAATCAGTAATTGATTTATACTTTTTACTGTAAAACTACTGCATGTTTTTTGAAGAAAACTACTGCAGTTTTAGAAGTGAAATGAAATAAAACAAATGTCCTAACTTTTGCATTATGTGCAGATTTTTTAAGTATGAGGTCTTGAGTTGCAGAACAGTTTATGAGGCAAATAAAATTTGGTAAAATTTATTTCTGAACCTAGCATGTTTTCTGTCTTTTATTTTTGTTCAATTGCTCAATACAACTGGGGGCATATATTGCCTAGGTTTTGCTATGATGACTAAGTGATGACACTGAGTAGTAGACTACTGTACATGTCGGTAGAAAGGTTGTTGCTTGTATGTTTGCTTTTTCAAATGCATACTAGCACACTTCAACCAACTATTTGTTTACTGCAGACTATAGACTTGTACAATTAATATATGATATTTCCGTTTCAGTTATTACATTATGATTTGTTGTTTATTTACCTATGAATCATCCTACCACTTGTTAGTTTGAATTCATGATTTACTGCATATGTGAATATTACATGTAGAATTTTGAATTTAATACATTATTTGGCCCTTTCACTTGCAACTAATTATGGGGCTATCGGTGGTTCATACTTCATACTTTGCTACAGATGCCATAAGGATGACCTCAATGTACTAGTCATTTGATGTTGTGTTGCTACAGATGCCATTATGGGGCTAGATATTTGTGCGTGTGGCTGCTGTGTTGCTATTGATGATGTGATGTGTACTCATGATGTGGATGTGCAACTGAATATTGATGAAATGTATTGAGCTACTAAACTCTTGTGTAATGCTTATTTGAGATATGATTTGTTGAATGAGCTGCAAATTTGTGGATGCGGGCTGAATTGTGTATGGGCTGAATTGTGTGGACTAAACATATATGGGCTGAATTGTGTGGGCAAAAACATTATATGGGCTAAAAATCTGTTTTATATGATCTGCAATATTTAAAAATATAGAAAAAATCGTAAATTAAAAAAATGGGCAAGGCAATATCAGCCCAACAGAAGCATGTGGCCCATAAAGAGTCAGCTACCTATGTGGACTTTAGCAGGCTTAAATTCATTTTGTGACATTATTTTCCTCTGCCATGTCAGCCTTTGATCCTACGTGGCATCTGTCCATGTGGCGAGGTCTAAGATTTTGTGACAATAAACATAAGTCATAAACCAATATGACACTAAAATCAATTGTCATAACCTTATGACAATAAATACACAAATGTCATATAGTCAGAATATGACGCGGGTTTTTTGACATTAGAATTTTTGTCAACCATATGTCATGATCTATAAGTTGTGACATGAATTCTATATATTTTGACATAATTACAATGTCAAAAAAACCCTAGATTTCTTGTAGTGAAGCCTCCTCAGCTTTACCAGGATGCATGTCATCGAAATGTTTAAATGCATCGCCATCTGATGGGTGTACCATCTTGTTCGCATTGTATCTTTTGTCATGTTTATGCCATGTCATCTGTTTTGTGGACTCCTTTGTCATGTACAGCTGTTGGATCCTCGGTATGAAAGGAAGGTACCGTAGGACCTTCGCAGGGATACCAAGCTTTGACTTCTTGCCATCACTAGGGTCGACCAGATACCTAGAGGATTTGCACTTTGGATAGTGTGTTGCTTTCTCATGTTCTTTCCTAAATATGATGCACCCCTTCGGACAAGCATGAATTTTCTCATACGACATCTTAAGTGCACAAAGAAGTTTCTGTGACTCGCACAAGTTCTTCGGCAGAATGTGACTGTTCGGAAGCAGGGATCCAACAATTGCCAACATAGCATCAAAGTTGTCTCGACTCATGCTACACTACGAATTGAACGCCATTAGGCGTCCCATGGCATCTAGTTGTAAAACCATTGTTTGTTCGTGAATGCGCTTCTGTGCCAAAGACAACATATCTTAGTACGCCTTTGCGGATTCCTTTGGTTCGTCCTCGAATCCTTCACCAAACCATGCCTCCTGAAAGTCATCCATACAGTCTGCTACCCCGGCATCTCCATCAAAAGCCTCGAGACGTGGTCTCACCACCTCATCTCTAATACAATCGGCTTCACCATGGTAGATCCAAAAAGTATAGTTTGGCGTGAATCAATGCTTGATAAGATCTTTCCCCACGTGTGTTGACGGTCGTTAGCGTCAACTTTTAATGCAATTATAAACATGATAAATGCATCAATCATATATAAAATAGAGAAGTATAGAGTTTTAATTAACAATTTCCACGAGTTTTGGCATTCCATTATTTTCTAGGGACTATTCCAGAAAAGAGTAATAAAGGAACGCAAATTAGATTAAATATCGAATAAATCCTGTGGAGATACAGTTGCCAATTAACTCACGAAGGATCCCGCACACACTGGAGCAAAGCGGGGCCCGAGACCCCACCATGTGGGGCCAGCCAACATGGGGTGGGGTCGGGCGGCACCCCCCAGGCCCACTAGCCGTCATCTTCTAGAAGCTTCCTCCATTGCCTTTGAGGAGTTATCTCGGCCCTACACTAAGTCGGTTTGATCCAACGGCTATCGTGCACCCCACCGGACTATAAATAGAGGGCAGACCCCCCTAGAGGCATCCCAAACCATCTTAGTTCATTTGGAGATCCATTCAGTTTAAGTTATAGAAGATCTAGTCATCTAGAGCTACAAACATTAGTTCATCTAGAGCTTTTCTAGTTCATAACATAGCTTAGTTAGATCGGGAGTAGAGGGAGTCAAGATACGTCAATCGATCTTGGACTCCCGGCGTTATCAAGAGATTGGAATCTGGTACATTTCTTATTCTCTTATTCTCTTTTAGTATTTATCTACAGTTGTATGATATTTATAAGCAACACTATTTTTCATTAATATGTTCTTGTTTACTTTGTTCATTGTCTACGTTAATATATATATTATAGTTAGTTTGCTATTAAGTTCATGCACATGTTCGTATAGCGCTCGTCTATTTGATCATATGTCGGGTGATAGGTAGTATGTATGTGTGGTTCTTAGATACATTGATTATCTGTGGATGCCCCCATCTATAACGGGTCGTGGGGTAGATTGTGGACGTGGTAGGTCCATTGAGTCCTTTGTAGGTCTCCCCCCCCGTGCAGTGGTTTCGTAGGGAGGAATTGTCAGGTTGAGGATATCTTGTTATATCTAAGGTTTCTGAACTCAACTCATCCTTTTCATGGCCCCATTATGGTTGGGAACAATGGTAGTATTACTTAACAATGATTGTTAGATGTACTTGCACTAACTAGCATAGCTTTGATGGTATCTAGAATACTTAGGTGTTATTTCTTTATTACATATATTGGACGACGCTTGTGTAGTGACTAGAATGCTCTAGAAACTTTATCCTTATTATTATTATGATGATGACTGATCTATTTACTATTGAAGGACCGAGAACGGTGACCAGAGGGGGGGGTGAATGGGAGCCTCAAATTTCTCTCGAAATATTCGGGCTACTCTTCCCAAAAACCAAACCCAGTTGATGGGTTCTCAACCTCCCCCGAGCAACGTGAGCGGGGATTCAGACGAAAACGGAGAGAAATGAGAGCTCACCGGCAGTAGTGAGAAACTCGCCGGAAACCCCAAAACACAGGTTCTCAACCCCTAGGGAAAAGAGGCAAGAACCTAGGCAAAAACAAGCGAAAACAGCAACCGTCGGACCACTTGGTGAGGACCTCCGGACCAATGGACAGTGGTCCAGTGCCTAGTCCGACGACTGGTCCGACGCCTTCCCCAAAGAACACAGTGAGCACCTGACCTCCGGACTAGATGCTTCGAAATAGTCCGACGTTGCTCTAGACCAAGGAGCAAGGGTCTGATGCCCTTCCCTGACCCAGCCGAAATTACGCAGTAAGTACCCGACCTCCGGACCAGACCGTCAGACGGCACCGTCGGACTAAGCGCACTAGTCCGACGCGTGGCTGACACCCTCAGCAGGACCTCTAGACCAATGCGGTATAGTCCGGAGCTCAAAAGCTGAGTGGTCCGGAGAGTGGTCCGACGCCCTTTGCTGCTTGACACGTTAGCTGGTCAAGACCACCGGACCACGTGCTATGGTCTAGAGCTTAGGGTAAGTCGTCCGGAGGGTGGTCCGACACTCTCGAGCAGAAACTCTAAAACCCGCAAAAATGGATTCTACTCCGCCAAATCTTCCCAAAACTCAACCAAATGATTACCAACTACAATCAAACTTTGTAGGCATGATCCTCATACAGTTGGGTAGCTATCCTGAAGAAATCATCGCTCAATTTGGCGTGGATAAATGAGAAGAGAAGATTTGGGGGGAAAATCTCAAGAACGAATAACACCGCAAGGAAATCGCCCAATCTATGTACTCGTGAGGTTTGAAGAGAAACCCTTCAGTGCAAAGATGCTCCTCACGATTACGAACAACTTGTTTCAAATGGATTTGCAAGAGCTACTCCCTACAAAGAGAAATCATCTCAGGAATAAAGAGGGAGCAAAAGCAAAACGCGAAGAACACAAGCAAAACGGGGACACGATCAAGAAATCGAAGCCACCATGGCTTACGGAGGTTACGACCTCCAATTCCTCACAACAAACTCAAGTTCTTACAGAGGTTGGTGAAATCAACCTAGGGATCTCATGAACTAGAGAGAGGGTAGAGAGAGAGAGTTGGGGCAAAATGATTAGGGTTCAAGAGATGGGATGAGGATACCCCTTCATCCTCTATTTAACAGGGCTTTGGCTATTTCCCAAAGACCCCCTAGATACAAGACCGAATTACCTAGCCCTAAGACATTGTAATCCAAGTCGGTAACTCTCAGCCACTCGTTTGAATGGACGGCCCCGCTTCCTGCCGGGAGTTGCCGTCGCCTCGACGCAACCTCCAGGATTCCGCTACGTGTCATCCCCGCTTCTTCGGAAGCTCCGCCTAGGTTTTGAGCCCAAACCAAGGAAACCCGCCACCGGTAGCTTGGGGCTCAACTACCGAACCCCGAGTTTTGAGGCCCAAACTCGAAAACCGTCCTCGGATGGTTTTGAGGCCCAAACCACCAAACCACTCGATTCGAGCCACCTTGTCCTCGCCTGGTCAGACTCTGAGTCCCATGAGCCTCCGCTCGACCCGCTCGTCCGTCGTCTTGACTTGGTCAACTCAGTCTACCCCCATGTCTTCTCGCACTCGCCGGTGCCAAGTACTAGCCACCACAGCTAGTCCGCTGGCGCCCATGGTCCCTCAGTCCGAGCCCCACTTCCGCCTTTCACCGCTTTCAGTCCATCGGGACATTAAGCCTCTACTCGACCTTCTCCACGCCATTGACCACTATCACTAGGCATAGCACCTGCACACCACAAGCCGATAGACAGGCACACATTTGCTTTCGCAAAGGGTTAGAATTAAGCCACTCAAACTGAAATGCTCAAGTGTTGGACGATCACTCATCACAAAACTGAACTACATGGGTACTTATCCACCATGTGTTCGCAATCTCCCCCTTGATGAGTGCATTGTCAACAGAAGTGCATTTTAGATTTGAGCCACAAGGTAAAGTTCTCCAAATGACCAAAAGCTAAGAAAGCCAAAATGGGGTCACTTGAGAGAAGCAAAATCGAATCCAGAACTTGGTTCCCAAAGACATGGGCAACGGCTCGACGCAACCAAGCAAATCAAAGCTAGCCCTCAAGAAGAGGCATAAACGGGCTCAACACCGCTAGCAAGCCAAAGATATCAATCAAAATCTCTCAAGGCTTAGAATACCAATTGAAGCACTAAGGGAGCTCAAAAATACCAATTAAACTTCAAAAGGCTCAAGAAGCTAATCGAAACCTGTCGGAGCCAACAAAGCAAGCTAGACCCTCCAGAAGAGGCAACAGCTCAACACATCTAGCAAAAGCTCTCCCTGAGCAAAATACCAATTGAAGACCTATTGAAGAGCCAAAACAAGATACTAATTTGAAAAACTTTTAACAAGCTCAAAAACTCATTTTCTCCCCCTTAACTAGTGCAAGTATGAAAATGCACTGTTTTCCTTGGTTGGATATGAATGAAATGCACATTTCTCCCCCTTGGAAGTAGATGGCTGAAAAATTGAGTGAAATGCACATCTTCTCCCCCTTGGTGACACATGTAGCTCATCAAAACATACAAACTCAAGAATTGACCACAAATGCCATGATATGCAAAATGAGTGCAACAAGCTTCATACATAGAGTTAAGACAATGAATAGATGCTCTAAGTGATGTGATCCAGTGAGAATAGGAAAAGCTCTACGTGCCCAACAAAGACTCGGGTTGAGCTAGAGATCACTTTAGAAGCCAAAATAGAGAAGATTACATGTGTGAGCAAGGAATGGGTATCACCTCCTAGAGACAACTTAAACATGGCAAACAAGATAGGATCTATCTCAAAGCAATCTCATGTATAACAAGTAGAACTATCCCTAGCAAAGTTCATACAACAAGCCAATGACCCAACTGAATAAATTTTTCAAGATTTAGAGTTTCGCAACCAAATTTCAGTTTTAGGCACATTTAAGTTGTATGTGAGTGGTTGTAAGAAAGGTGATGCCACTGCTTACCAACCGGGCGAAGTCAAAGGACTTGACACACCAGTTTCGGTCATACACGACACCACTCAAGTTCCTCCCATATGGAAAGCAGTCTCGAACACACGGTGAAGTGCTCACAATGCAGACCCAACTCGATCTTTCCAATTCACAAAATAGAGAGTAATTTCATTTTAGATCACTTTTAAACATGATGCTCAATGGAAGTGAATGAAACACTGAAGAGCCATAGTTACAAGCTATATACAAAACAACCAAGAAGGATCTTCAAAAGCCTACACATGCTAGTGCCATTTCAGAGGTGACATGGGGAATTAAATTCAATTTTAAAGCTTTTCTAACTTAGCTCTATTGCATATCAAGAGATCAAAGAGAGTCTAAGTTAGGCAACACCATAGACACATAAAACACCTCAAACAGAGCATAGATTCATTATATCGGCTATATGTATGAAGCTTAAAAAGAACTATGTTACAAATGCAAATGAGATGAAAAATGCAATGACACCAATTAACACTAAGAAGACACCAAAGAAAAGAAAGAAAAGACAAATAAGAACCTAAAAGAACTATGATACACAAAGATCTTCCCTCAACTAAAAAGGGAAGCAAACACCAAACTCGCCCCGAAGGCGCGGAAACACAGCTTGATCCAAAGGTTTTGTGAGAATATCCGCAAGCTGGTTTTGGGTCTTGACATGCCGGAGGTCAATGTCGCCCTTCTCGTAGTGATCACGCAAAAAGTGAAAGCGGACCTCAATGTGCTTGGTCTTTGAGTGAAGCACGGGATTTTTGGCTACACTAATTGCACTCGTACTATCGCAAAGCAGAGGCACCTTAGTAAGCACAAGACCAAAGTCTTTCAAAGTAGCAATCATCCAAATCAACTACGAGCAACAACTAGCCGCGACAACGTACTCAGCTTCGCATGTCGACTGTGCCACGCTAGACTGTTTGTGAGACGACGAAGACACCAAAGAAGACCCGAGAAACTCGCAAGTTCTAGAAGTGGACTTTCGATCAAGGCGACAACCGGCAAAGTCGGCATCAAAATAACCACAAAGTGCAAGAGAGGAAGAGGTGGAGAACCAAAGTTCAAATTCAGGAGTGAAGCGTAAGTACCTCATGATGCGTTTCACCTCCTGCTTGTGCGAAGTCCGTGGGGACGCCTGAAAGCGTGCACACAAGCAGACAGCGAAATGAATGTCCGGTCGAGTCGCCGTCAGGTACAAAAGCGACCCGATCATGCTTCGGTACTCCTTCTGATCCACTGCCTCTCCTTCCTCGTCCGCATCCAAGGCAGTAGTAGTCAACATGGGCGTCGAAAGAGGCTTTGCCTCACCCATGTCAAACTTCTTTAGAATGTCCTTCGTGTACTTGCCTTGGTGCACAAACGTCCCTTCCCGGGTTTGCTTGATTTGCAACCCGAGAAAGAAGGTCAACTCTCCCATCATACTCATCTCAAATTCCCTGCTCATAAGATCTGCAAACTTGGCAACAAGAGCATGAGAAGAACCACCAAAGATGATATCATCCACGTATATTTGGACTAGGAGAGTGTCTTTGCCTTGCTTGAGGAGAAACAACGTCTTATCTACCGATCCCATTTTAATGCCCTTAGCAAGCAAAAAGGTTTTTAGCCTATCATACCATGCTCTAGGTGCTTGTTTCAAACCATACAAAGCTTTGTGAAGTTTAAAAACATGGTTTGGAAACTTGGGATTTTTGAAACCAGGAGGTTGTTTAACATAAACTTCATCCTCTATGTAGCCATTTAAGAAAACACTTTTAACGTCCATTTGAAAAAGTTTAAAACCCTTAGAAGCCGCAAAAGCTAGAAGGATTATAATGGCTTCTAAACAAGCTACGGGATCAAAGGTTTCCTCATAGTCTATTCCCTCCTTTTGACAAAAGCCTTGAGCTACCAACCTAGCCTTGTTGCGCACTACCACCCCATCTTCACTTTGTTTATTTTTGAAAACCCATTTGGTACCTATGGGGTGGCAACTAGATGGTGGAGGAACTAAGACCCAAACGCGGTTTCGCTCAAAGTTTTCTAACTCCTCAACTTTTATATCAATTTGGAGCACCATCGGGTTTAAGTTTGCAGCCAGTAGAATCATCTAAACCAATCACATCACCCGGCTATGAACTATGCCTAGAGTTTATTCACTTAGTTCAGGAAAACACTTTTTCTGGCAATTCCATAAAAAATCTCTAGTCTCATTTAAATGATTTTGAAGAGACTTGTTCATGTCTTCACAAGGTCCAGTGGAAGCTCTTTCCGTTCTCACTAACGGGAAAATCCAAACATTGGTATAAGCATCATGTTGGGAGTAGTCAAGGAGATTGGGAAGTGTTATGTTCTAGCTTTTGTCTTAAGTTTTTCCCTATCGATAGAGTTGCTAAACTTCGTTTAGAAATAATAGGCTTTAAACAATTAGATAACGAATCACTAGGTAAGGCTTGGGAGCATTTTGATAATTTTGTGAATTCAGGACCTTGTCTTGCTTTGCCAGAACCTATGCTTTTACAACATTTCTTTTTAGGCCTTAATGCAAAAACTAGAGAATATCTTAACTTGGCCGCAGGAGGAGCTTTAATGCATATTACTACTACACATGCTAAAATAATTCTTATGAATATCTTAAATGATCTTCCTGATAAAAAAGAAGATTTGATAGAAGTAGAAACTCAACCAACTAAATCTGATCCTTTGTGTGAATTTTTAAACCTTTAGCTCGCATAGAACCTGGACTATCTGAAAAAGAAAAGAAAATAGCTCCACTTCCTGTTTAAATCACATCCATCCTGATGAGGTAAAGTTCAAGGATATGTTCTGGCAAGTACCTCAAACTATCAAGTAATTATGAAACCTCAAGGATATAATTCTAGATTTAAAGCACATCCATCCTGATGAGGTAAAGTTCTTCAAAGAGACAACAAAAGAGTTAATCTTTGTTTTGAGTGATGAGTGGTTAGAAGAATCAGAACTTTCATATGATCCTATTCGTTTAGATTCTCCCTCTATTACTCTTAAATGTCAAATTGATAAATATCCTTTTGATGCTCTTTATAATCCTATTGTGAGTATTAATATCATGTCTGCTATGTTTGGGAAAATATTTTTGAAAGACATGCCTTTAATCCCCACAACTAAAATGCTAAAAAGTCTTTCAGGCCACATTATTCCTAGTTCAGGAGTAATATGTGCCTTTCCTATTTATGCTAATGGAGTCCAAGTCCTGTTAAATTTCTACATCTTTGATGTTCGGGAATTTGACATGTTGATAGGCTTACCAATAGGGAGACATATTTATGAGGGCCAAACAAGAAAATTAGATATTAGGTTAGAAAAAGTTTTAAGCTCTATGTACCTATAATTCACTCTTTAAAAATCAAGGAACAGCTGCCTCTTTTTCCAGATCCAATAGAGGAAATTAAGGCTATATATTTGAAGAATTAAATGAACGAGACTTAGATGATGATGCCCAGTTCTTCATTGAAGAAGAGGGTGAGGATCCCATCGATCCTGAACCTCTCGATGAATTACTAGAGCCACCTAAGCCCTCTATTGAACTTAAACCTTTGCCTACTGATCTTAAATATGTTTTTCTAAATAATGATCAAGATTCTCCAGTAATCATAAGTAATAAATTATATCAAGAAGAATCTTTGTGCCTAATAACTATTTTAGAAAAGCATCGTGCTGCTTTTGGATATTCACTCCAAGACCTTAAAGGCATTAGCCCTGTTCTTTGCACCCATTGCATTCCAACTGATCCAGAAATTGCACCATCAAGAGAGCCCTAACGTAGGCTTAATAATGTGATGAGAGAGGTTGTTAAGAAAGTGGTCTTAAAGTTGTTGCATGTTGGGATCATTTATCCTATGTCGTGCAGTGAGTGGGTAAGTCCCGCTCAAGTTGTTCCAAAGAAAGGTGGTATGACTGTTGTTAGAAATGAAAGAAAATGAATTAATTCCATAGAGAATTGTCACGGGTTAGCGTATGTGCATAGACTATAGAAAGATAAATAAAGCTACAAATATAGATCACTTTCCGCTACCCTTTATTTATGAAATGTTAGAGCATTTGGCTAACCACTCGTTCTTTTGTTTTCTTGATGGTTACTCTGGATATCACCAAATTCCTATTTATCCTGATGATCAAAGCAAAACCAATTTTACATATTCATATGGAACTTATGCTTATCGTAGAATGTCTTTTGGATTATGTAATGCTCCTACTTCTTTTCAAAGATGCATGATGTCTATATTTTCTGATATGATTGAAGAAATCATGGAAGTTTTCATGGATGATTTTTCTATTTATGGAAAGACTTTTAATGATTGTCTTGAAAATTTAGATAAGGTTTTGCAAAGATGTGAAGAAAAGCACTTAGTCCTTAGTTGGTAAAAATGTCATTTTATGGTTAGAGAAGGAATAGTGCTTGGACACTTAGTGTCTGAAAGAGGTATAAAGGTAGACAAAGCTAAAATTGAAGTTATTGAGCAACTACCTCCACCTATAAACATAAAAAGAAATCTAAAGCTTTCTTGGTCATTATGGTTTTTATCGTCGATTTATAAAAGATTGTTCACATATTGCTAGACCTCTGACTAGTCTTTTAGCTAAGGATGCTCTTTTGAATTTGATGATGCATGCTTAAAATCTTTTAATATCCTTAAAGAAGCGCTCATCTCTGCACCAATCATTCAACCCCTAATTGGTCTTTACCTTTTTGAAATTATGTGTGATGCTAGTGATTATGCTGTGGGGGAAGTTTTGGGACAAACTAAATATAAAAGGCATCATGCAATTGCCTATGCTAGCAAAACAATGACATGAGCACAACTTAATTATGCAACTACTGAAAAAGAGCTCATGGCTGTTGTTTTTGCTATAGATAAATTTAGATCTTACTTAGTTGGAGCCAAAGTAATTGTTTACACTGATCATGCTACTTTAAAATATTTTCTCACTAAGAAAGATGCTAAACCACACTTAATAAGATGGATTCTTCTACTCCAAGAATTTGATTTAGAAATAAAAGGAGTAGAAAATCATGTTGCTGATCACTTGTCTAGAATATATTTTGAGAATTTGTAGGAACTACCTATCAATGACTCACTAAGGGACGACATGTTATTCAAGTTAACAAAATCAGACCCTTGGTATGCAAATATTGTCAACTTTATGGTTGCAGGTCATGTACCACCAGGGGAGAATAAGAAGGCTTATATATGAAAGTAGTCTCTACATATGGGATCCACCATACCTCTTTAGAGTATGTGTAGATGGCTTGCTCAGAAGATGTGTGCCGGCGGAGGAAAGCATCCTGATCATTCAAAAATGCCATTCAGCACCATATGGAGGGCATTATGGGGCATTCCGCACTCATGCAAAAATTTGGTAAAGTGGATTCTTTTGGCCAACCATGTATGAAGATATCAAGGATTTTATCCGGAGATGTGGATCATGTCAAAGGCACAGGAACATCAATTCGAGAGATGTCATGCCACTCACCAACAATCTCCAGGTAGAGCTCTTTGATGTTTGGGGAATTGATTACATGGGACTATTTGTGAAGTCGAAGAATTGCGAGTACATCTTGGTGGCAGTGGACTATGTATCCAAGTGGGTAGAAGCCATGCCATGCAAGTCAGCTGATTCAAGACATTCCAGAAAGATGTTCGAAGAGATAATATTTCCAAGATTTGGAACCCCAAGGATGGTAATAAGTGATGGAGGAACACATTTTACGGATCAGAAGTTTCAATTATACCTAACAAGTTATGGGATCCATCACAATGTCTCTACTCCATACCATCCTCAGACAAGTGGCCAAGCAGAAACATCAAATAAGCAAATCAAGAATATTCTGCAGAAGACAGTAAATGAAATGGGGACAGTATGGAAAGATCGGTTAATCGAAGCACTCTAGACTTACCAAACTGCATACAAGACACCCTTGGGCATGTCACCATACCACTTGGTGTACGGGAAGACTTGCCATTTATTGGTAGAATTAGAGCACAAGGCTAACTGAGCTATAAAACATTGAAATATGGATTTTGAAGCTGCTAGAGAGAAAAGAAAAATGCATTTATCAGAGTTAGAAGAATGGAGAGAAAAAGCTTATCATAATTCAAAGATCTATAAAGATAGAACCAAACGATGGCATGATAAGAGGATCAAGAAGGAGTTTTTACCCGAAGATAAGGTGTTGACGGTAAGAATGACCCTTTTTGTTACTATCAAAATACCATCAACATCCTCAGAACATTTTATCCAATAACTAGTTCCACATGTCTCGTGAATATTTGTGTGCAGGTAATGAAAAATAGGGTGATGAGGAGTGGCCCGATCTTCCGAGAGGTAACCAATAAGTTCGATCTGTGGAGAACTCGACGTTGGCGATCCGGCTTCAAATCAGACACGATTCGAACCCTGCAACCGTTACACCACTGCTCCGTTGGTTATCAACCAAGCACAACTTGATTGACCTCGCCAATAAGGCTTTTCCTACAAGCGAATCGAAGAACACAAGCAAGAAGGTATAAACACGCAATATGAAATTGCAAATATGAATGATGCGAATATCAATAGAGGTTCAAGAACTTGGTTCCAAAGGACTAATCGACACAGTGGAGAAGATCAAGAACGAGGGGCCCTGGATCACTGTAAAAGGACTAATCGACACAGTTACAATGAACGATTCAGTTTCTCGATGGAAAACTAAACTCTAAAACAAAACCCGATCTATTTGTGGCGGCTCTAGGGGATATAAGGGGAAGGGAGGATGACCACAAGGGTCCTAGGGTCGTCCTACAACCCTAGGATGAGTCCCTAATGGACCCAAGTTGATACATGGGCCATGGGCCCAAAATTGGGTGACGCAACACCGAAACAGATTCTGGACGCTCATTTGTTTCGAAGTTTCCCGATGACTCAGAAGGAATATAAACCTCAAAACAACATCATTGGTTTCCTTATGAAATTATCTTTCCATCCGTGGGTGAATCATCAAAAACGGAGTTCGGATGCGTCCTGGGTGTCCATTTTACTCCTTGCTGGTCCTAGACTCCGAACTAGACTCGAAGTCGATGTGGCAGCTGAGTTGGAGATGAGTTGCAACTTGGGAAAATGCGATGGCGTAGGCGTGTCCAGCGTAGCGATGTCCTCATCATAGGGGCAATTGGGAGCCAGTGGGTCCACTTAGGGGGTCAGTCGACCTCCCTATGGGGTCACTGAGGCCTCCTAGCCCCCATGATCCGAGTAACACTCTCCCAAGTTATCTTGACCCCTTGGATCAACTTGTGTTTTCTCCCAACGGTTTAGATTTATATCACATAGATCCATGGGCCCACATCAAGGAAACAAACATGACAAAACATCCCAGAAGCATCAGATGGAGTCTATGACAAGTGGGACCACCCTCTGGAGAGAGGTGGTGGGCCACAGACCCCTATAGGAGGTCGGTCGACCTCCCCAGGGTGGCCACCACCCCCCACTTGGTCCCTGACAAGTGGGGCACCTTCTAGAAGGACCAGAGAGGGCCCACATGCCATATGGGGGGGGGGGTCAGCCGACCTCCCCCTAGGTCGGTGCAGAGCCCAGTGACTCCCCACACACAAAACACATGTTGAATATCATCACCATCCATTCTAAGACAGTGGAGAGGTTGGTTTGATCCTACGGTGGCTGATGAAGGTGACGCGGATCGCTGACATGGCACTAGAGTAGCCCCTACTCTACATGTAGCTATAAATAGCCCCCTAGAGATCTCTTATCATTCATGCCTCATTGGAGAAACTACTTAGCTTAGCGGAGCTCTGAAGTAGTGCTATGCTAGTTGGAGGAGAGTGAAGAAAGTCTTCTGGAGAAAGCCCCAGGCCTGTCGGGAATCTTCTCCGGAGTTCTACCTCAGCGGATGCGAGTCTCTTGTAAGTTCAACACTTGTAAGTGATTACTCCGAGTTCTTTATAGCATTTAATATTCTAAATCTGGTTTAGCTATTATACATCTTTTTGCACTTGTTCATCGCTTTGCTCTGAGTGAAGTGCTTTAATCTTAGGCCAAGGTTAAAGTAGTAAGATTAGTGTAGACGTGTGAAATGCCTTGTTTGGTTTTGGTTAATTGATGAAACCTATGGACTAACCCTTGTACTAAGTGTATAATCAAGATAGGGTGGTTCACCTTGGTACATGGAGCTAGATGGATGAACATGATGGATCAAGTGCTCCATGGACTAAGGAAAAGAAGAAAGAGAAAAACAAAAATGGGCTCAAGGCAAAGGTATATCATAGGGCCATTTTTGGTTTAGTGATCAAGACACTATAGAGAGTGTGATCACCTTTAGGATAGATAGCTATACTATTAAGAGGGGAAAACTCGTTTTGATTGCGGTTATCTTGTGCCACTAGGTTTGCATTGCATATCTAAAAAGAACCTAAGTGACACAAACAAAACTAAATCCAAGAAATATAAATTTTAAAAAGGCTAACACAGGTGAACAAAGGTATGGATCACAAGGTGTTAGCACATGGAAGCTTGGAGAAGAAGAGGCAGCTCGGTCTAGCACTCAGAAGGGCTCCGGACGCAGGGTCTAGACGCAAGATAAGTGCGGTCCGGACCAATGGACATGCGACCAGAGGCATACTCTAGCCTCGGTCTCTCTAGAGAGGAGGTCCGGATGCTAAAGAGGGTCTGGATGCTGACTCCGGTCTCGGGTCCGGAGCTCGGCGCTCTCTGGACTCCTCTGGATCTAATTATCCGGACGCTGAATGCGGTCCGGACGCAAGAAACCGGACGCGCTACCGGAGCCAAGGACCTCTCTGGACCCCTCTCATTCATTTGACATACTCATTCTTGCTTGAGATAGCCCCCAACTGAATCTCTTCACTCTTGTTGCATACTTGTGAGAGTTTGAGTGATCCAAGTGCTTTGATCATTGCATTGCATCTTAGTGGCACATGGTCATCGTCATCGCCGCGTGGTTTCTTGTTATTCTTGGTGTTTGCCAACACCTAGACGACTTGGCGATTGTGGAGAAGCTTTGACGCAATTGGTGATTGTTTGCGGCCGACTTCGGTGATTGTGAGAGGACTTGTACCCACCTTGGCGGAGCGCCAAAGGGTAACTCTAGTGGATTGCTCGTGTTATTGAGTTACTCTCATTTGGGTGGATTCTTGTGGCGCCCAAGTTAGTGGGCTAGGCTTGTCATTGCCTATTAGCCACCGAATCACCACTTGAGTAGTCGACACAACGGGGACTAGCTTGGTGACAACCAAGTGAACCTCGGGAGAAGAATCATTGTGTTCATCTTGTCTCCCGGCTACTTATTGGTATTCATTGTGATTGGTTCATCCTATTGACATCCATACATCACAAGGCATCGGTATAACAATCACCTCCTCTTTGTATTTACTTCTTCCATATCTTGTCTAGTTAGCTTGCTAGTTAGCCTCTTTAGTAGTTGTTCTTGCTATCTTGTGCTAAGTGCTTTAGGTTCTTGCTATTGATTGACAAGCACTTAGCGAACTAGAATTGCATTGGATAGGTGGCTTTGCACTCCAAGTAGAGCTAGAGCAAAAAGCTTCGCTTAAGTGTTATCTAACCTTTTGCTCTAGTGTTTTGTAGAATTTTATTAGGCTATTCACCCCCCTCTAGCCATCTAGGACATTTCAACATGGTGTCTAAGCTTAATCTTTCCTTTGTAAACCCCTTATCGCACGGATTGTTTGTGGTAGCTAGTAGGTGGTGACAGCACTATCTAGTCCTCGTATTCCGCCACGTGTGTAAGATAAGTTTTTAAAAGGTAGGGCCTCAATACAACATGATGGTGCGGTCTGGTTAGAGTTTTGTCCTCTTTTTGATCTATCCCATCGCCTCCTGCAAGAGAACCTCTCAACCCAGTTATCATAGTCTCCCTTGATCCATCATAGGACATATCCATCTTCCTAGTTAATTCACATCTCGTTCCCTGTGGAAAATACGATACCTGGAATACTCCCAGTGAAAGCTACACTTGACAACCATACGCTTGCGGTCTTTTACCCGTTTGCCACCTTTGGTGTCAACATAAGGTATTACTTTTTAATTCTAGGGTCAAATTATTTGGAATCGGAAAGCTACGAAGCAAGTGGGAAGGACCATTCACAGTGGTAAATGCATCATCACATGGAGCGGTGACTCTACAATCACATGAAGGTACATTATTCAAGGTAAATGGTCATTGTCTCAAACTCTTTCTAGAACCTTCTGGACCACCTGAGGTAGTAGATGAGATTTACTTTAGTATTTTACCTTAAATGCAACTACCTTTCTTTGTATCGAACTAAAATTGGAAAAATTACCTGTCGTGATCTTCGTGGACCGTAGAGTCACACCACGAAAAGGGCACCCTAAGAGGATGCCAGGTGGGGCAAGCCGGCCCTATAGGGTGTCGCCCGGTACCCCATCTCCGCCTGTCGGATAACTCCAAATCTCTGTGATCTCCCCTTTCCTTTCTCTTCTCGTTCCCGATGGTTTAAACGGAATTTCTCCTTTAGTTCGTACGAATGCCTATCTAGGTAGATCTTAAACCTGCCTTTGAAACCCACTATAAATATGTGCCCATACCTCCTTCATTCTCATACCATCAAAGCCTCCTCATCTCTCTAGTTAAACTCTCTAGTCAATAGCTCCCATGTCAGCAAGGAGATGGACGTCCACGGTGCCAACCAGGGCAAGAAAGAAGACTCCTTAGCTCTCGTTCTTGCTAAGACCAAGCCTCTCACCGTCGTTCCACCCAAGCACCTAGCCAAAGTACCTCTGTGCCAACACCATGAGAAATCTTACCATGTCCAAGAGCTACCCGCTCTTCCTTCACCTCTAGCAAGGCTATTGCTAGGAGACTCGTCACGAGGACCATAGATTGCTATTCCTTAGGGGACCAAGCTGCTATCCCCATTAGAGAAAGATAAGCTCATGTCTGTCAAGTACAACAAGTTCAGGGACATTACTTGTGCAAAGTATATGTTAACCCGTCCATCCTTTGAAGGAGTTCGTACATCCTCACGCCAAGTCCGCTACACCGAGCCTAGACCAGAACCGAAGAGATCTGCTACGACACTTAATAATGCACCTAAGCGCCCCAGAACCACCATTGCTATGCTAGAGGAGAGGATCAACTCGCTCTCCAATTCCATCAACTCTCTTCAGTCAAAGAGTAGGCTTAGAATTTCAACCATGACCACTATGAGCAAACTCGCTGAAATCAATGTGAAGAAAATTATTGCGCTGGAAAGGAGCAGTAATCAACTTAGAACCATAGTCCTACCGAATAACAACAACGCTTAGTTATCCATGTAATAGGGCACGACTTAGTTAAAGTTTATCGTTTTAAAGTTAAAGTGTGTCTTAGTTAAATTTAGTCTTTAAATTCAGTTGTTCGGAGTGCTTTGATTAATCATGAATAAAGTTCCCTATTAATTTCAATGTCTTTATTATCTACTCTACACTCTATATTTTGGTATGTGTGTTTTGTCTCCACGTGTTGCGTAGAAAAGAATGTAGGAAAAACAAGTGTGGGGGAGACACACCACGACCGCGAAATAAAACTAGCTCGGGAAGTTAATACAATTCGGAAAAGAATCAAACAAAGATTGTGCCCGACAAAGCGGGACCCGACATCCCCCGACCCACTTCGTCCACGGTCAGGTTTCAGTTATACACTTTACAATCATATATATATATATATATATATTATCTATTGCCTTGATCTGAATTGAAATTTACATGCTAAAATGTTTTGAATTGCTAAAAATATAATTTATGTCATAGCTTAAGAATAAACTTAATACTTGTCGTGCAAGTCATGTTACAATTCATTTTAAATATATATATATATATATTACTTGAGAATAAGATATAGTAAGATATGAGAACTTGATTCATGATATCTTGTCTCTGGAGCATTTATTCTTTAAATTCAAAAACCTTTGAAAGATTGCAAGTTGAGTACTTAGAGGGAATTAAAAATGAACAAAAGTCCGACACACCCTCAAGAGGAATTAAAAAGGGACAAAAGTCCGATGTACCTCTAAAAAAAGAGAGAGAAAGAAAGCCCATACTCCTCAGAAGGAGAGGATGACATCATAAGGAGAAATAATAAAAGATGAATGATTACAATTAAAGTATTATGATCTAAGGAAATAGCAGAGTATTCTCTTACAACTTTTGCAGGGTTTTCTTTTCAAAAACATTACAAACTCTCTAGAGACTTGATTGAAAAAAGAAGGTAATCTATTCGAGCTATTTTATTCTCCAATCACTTAAGAATAATGAGATGAATTTCTTTTCAAATGACTTGGGAAAGTCTTATGATAAAGTTTATATTTAAGTTATGTCTTAAATTTATATTTCCTAACCAACCTTTTCTCGAGATGAGTAAAAGCCTATGTGTGGGAGAGCTTGTTGACGGTCGTTAGCGTCAAGTTTTAATACAGTTATAAATAGAATAAATGGATCGATCATATGTAAAATGTACAAATATAGGGATTTATCTAACAATTTCCACGAGTTTTGGTATTCTATTATTTTCTAGGGACCATTCCAGAAAAGAGCAATAAAACAGATCAAATCAGAATAGATATCGAATAAATCCCGCAGAGATATAGTTGCCAATCCACTCACGCAGGATCCCGCAGACACCGGAGCGAAGCGGGGCCCGAGACCCCACCATGTGGGGCCGGCTGGCATGGGGTGGGGTCGGGCAGCACCCCCCTGGGCCCACTTCCTATCTTCTTCTAGAAGTTTCCTCCACCGCCTTTCAGGAGTCATCTCACCCTTACACTAAGTTGGTTTGATCCAATGACTATCGTGCATTCCCCCAGACTATAAATAGAGTCTTGTATCCCCCTCCTAGAGCCAAGCCAGATCAGAAGCTCAAGAGCATGAAGCAATAATTCCTATCTAGTAGATCTCGGCCAGCAATTCAAGAGAGACTAGTTCCATGTAGATCTAGCTCTTTTTAAAGACTAGAGATTTAGAGTTGGAGAGTAGAGTTCTGGAGGAGTTCCAGCATGTCGGTGCTTCTTCATTGTTGTATTCTTTGCGATCAGATTCCTCTCACCCAGGATCTGTATTCTGAGATACCCTGGTATTCAACTTATGGTTCAAGTAAGCAATTATCCTTATTGTTGTGTATGTTTGCAACACTTCTTGAGTGCTTTGATCCTTATCATTACTTGATTGAAGTAGTAATTCGTAGTGCAGGCGTGGTGCATGGCTAGGGTTTACTTGTGATTGTCCCCTGATTTTTTGGATAACGGTATCTCGCGTAGGTGACTCTTATAACTATGTTGATTCCTCTGTAGTCCGTTTCCCATAATAGGTTTGGCAGGCATATAGGTGCTTGGTAGGAGAGAACTTTGTTTTCTACTCTTATTTAAGTCATCGCCCTTAAAGATCATAAAAGATAAAGCTTACCCAGTGACCAGAACTAGAAAGTCCTTGGTTCTTTCTCTTATCAATAGTTATCTATACTAGTTTCTGAAATGGGTTAAGTTAATATAGACTTAGTCTTCCTCATACACCGTTCATTTGGGTTTGATATTTAAAATTGGGTTATTGAAAGCCCTTGTTTGGTTTTAGTTAATTGATGAAACCTATCGGACTAACCTTTTGCCTAAGTGTGTAGACAAAATTGAATTTGCAAGGTGTTAGTCCATTGTAAGATACAATGATGATATTCGGTGATTATAGCACTCCAAAGCTTCATTTGATGGATAGCGGCTTGACTCAATGGTTAAATAGTTTTCTCCTTTACTTGAGTCATAGGGAATGCCGCACTATCAAGAGGGGTGCATTTTAATCTAGTTAGATGGGATAAAAGTGCTCATGTCTTTAACTTATGCGTTTGAGAGACAATTTGCACTCACATGCACATTAGAAGAGCTTTTTAGTGGCTCTCTGCAGAGCCACCGGTAGTACTTGTCTCCCACCGGTACTACCGGTGGAGGATCGGTAGTACCGATCAGCAGCCGGTGGGAGTTTCTCGCATGCGAGGGCATCACAGCTTTTTGTACTACCGGTAGTATCGATGAACCACCGGTAGTACCGGTAGGCTAACTCTACGCAAGTCTGGAAGGCTCCAACGGTCATATTTGTTGGACCGGTAGTACCGGTAGTGTTCTGGAGCAGCGAGTATAAAGGCCGCGCCCCTTCTCTTTTGGAGGGTAGCCACTCATTCTAACTCGCCCCAACTCGGAGAAAAAGGCTCCCAAGCACAAGGCACTCCTCCCCTCTCTCCCTCCATGCTCTAGGCTTCAATCCCTTGCAATACTTGAGTTAGAGAAGTGAGATTAGAGAGTGAGGAACATCGATTCAAGACTTGAGCACTTGGTTCCTCATCTAGCCGGTTTGGATTTGCATTTGTTACTCTTGGGTTCTTGAGACCCTAGCCGGCTAGGCGTTCTTTGTGTTGCCCATATTGATTCGTGGTTTGATTCTTTGTAAGGGCACACAAAGTGTTTGTAATCCTCATTCGATCTTAGGGGAAACCTTGGGCACTCTTTGTGTGGGCCTCAAGGAAGAGGCAAGGAGGTGAAAGAGACTCCGACCTTCGCGGTCACCTCAACAATGAGGAGTAGGAACTCTTGTGTAGAGTTGCCGAACCTCAATATAAATCGTGAGTCTCATGTGCTTGTTGTTGTGGAGATAACTTCGACTATCCTTTGCTTTTGTGTTCTTCGTGTTCTTCCTCTCTCCCTCAAAGTTCATAGGTTGGGAGCGCCCGATCTACAAATTGGTGAGGAAGCAACCCAAGCAAATTTCAACATCATCACCCTCAACCTCAAGGAGTGTGGGGAAAAATTTGGATCTGAAATCCAAGGTGAATCCCTTAGTTTATTGGTGAATCCCGTGAAGTACCGGTAGTACCGGACAGGTACCGGTAGTACCGGTCAGGAACCGGTAGTACCGGTCAGGTATCTCCTGCACCCTTTCAAGTTCATCTCGTTCTATATTTTTGCTAGGGTGTGTGTGGTGTACATTCTTTGATTATTAGTCCTGTGAATAGGTGGCTGTCTTTATCCTTTCTAGTGCTAGTGACAACATAGCTTTATCGCCATCTAGTTTACTAACCTCTTGCTTAATTGATGCTTGTAGAAATTTTTATAGGCTATTCACCCCCCACCCTCTAGCCATCTAGGACCTTTCAAGTGGTATCGGAGCCGTGGTCACCGCCATTATCAAGGCTTAACAACCTTCGGTGTTAGTGATGGCTCAAATACAATTCAACCATGTGGGGAGCAAACCGCCAATGTTTGATGGCACCTCATTTGATTATTGGAAGAGGAAGATGAAGATGCATCTATGCTCAATACATGAGAAGGTGTGGAGTGTGATCGAACATGACTTTGTCATTCTTGATGAAGCCGCTCCTACACCTAGAGAGCAAGAGAACCGACAATGCAACACCATGGCTCTCAATGTGATCTACAATGGCATTGATTCCATGGTGTTTGAGCAAATCAAAGATCTTGAGAAGTCAAGTGAAGTATGGACAAGATTAGAAGATACATATGAGGGCACCGCAAAAATGAAAAAATCAAAGCTATACATGCTCAAGGACAAGCTATCTCATTTCAAGATGAAAGAAGATGAATCAATCCCGAAGATGTTTCATAGGCTCCAATTGATCATCAATGATCTCAAGGGTTTGGGTGAGAAGGTCAAGGATGAAGACTTCTCAAACCGTTTTCTTGGTTGTTTGCCCAAGAAATACAAAACCTTGAGGCAAAGAATTAGGAGAGATGGTTTGGACAAGATCACTCCAAATGAAGTGCTTGGAGAAATCATGACCGAAGAGCAATACAATGAAGAAACTGAAGAAGAAGAGGTCAAGGAAGAAAAGAAGGAAAAGAAAAGTTTAGCATTCAAGGCATCATCATCCAAGAGGAAGGGCAAAACAAAGAAGCAAGAATCAAGTGATGATGAAGATGCAAGTGATATGGATGATGAGTTGATGGCCCTCTTTGTGCGCAAGTTTGGCAAGTTCATGAAGAAGAAGGGCTATGGTGCTAGAAAGAGAAGAGATAATTTCAAGAGCAAAGAGCATGTGAGAAGATGCTACAAGTGCAAGAGCACCGATCACATGATTGCGGATTGCCCCAACAATAGTGATGATGATGAGAATAAGAAGGGCAAGCATGACAAGAAGGAGAAGAAGCTATCATTCACCAAGAAGAAGAAGGGTGAATCATACATGGTGACTTGGGATGATAGTGATTCTTCCGATGATGAGTCTAGTGATGATGAAAGGAAGAAGACCAAGAAGAAGGCATTGGCTAGCATTGCTATCAACAACAAGCCTTCCATCTTCGACAATCCATCATGCTTCATGGCTAAGCCGTCTAAGGTACAATCTTGTGATGATAGTGATAGTGATGATGGTAGTAGTGATGATGAGAGGAGTACTCCAAGGAAGAACTAGTAGATATGATGAAGCAAACTTATGCTTGCTTTGAGACAAAGAGGAAGGAGTGCAAAGAATTGAACAAGAAGCTTAAGGCTCTTGAACAATCCTTTGATGAGCTCAATAGCTCTCATGAGAGGATAATGGGAGCCCATGAGAAGCTTTAGAGGACTCACAACAAGCTTGAAAAGGCTCATTCCTCCCTCCTTGAACAAAACAAGGATAAGGTTGTTGCATCATGTGATATTGGAGTTACTTGTGATATACTTGATGAATCATTTTTTACTCCTATCATTGTCACCCCAACCAAAACACAATGTAGCATATCCACTTGCACATCAACTAGTGAGAGCTCAAAAGTTGATGCTACACTAGTGAGTGAAAATGAAAAATTGAAACATGATGTTAATGAACTCACTCATGCTTTGGGTAAGGCATATGGTGGAGATGCCCGCTTGCTAAAGTGCTTGGGTAGCCAAAGATTTTCCCACTACAAAGAGGGATTGGGCTATACCCCCAAGAAAGGCAAGGCGGCCTTTGTAATTCCAAAGCCTAGCTTTGTGAAGAGCAATGGTCACTTTTGCAACAAATACAAGCAAGTGGAGCATGTTGACCAATATTGCAAACTTAACATGAGCCAAACCAAGTTTGCTAAATCTACTTATATGCACTTTGATTCTTTTTATATGCTTACCAAAAGTGCTAAGGGTATCATGGCTAAGTATGTTGGCACATCCATAGTTCGCCCAAAGAAGAAGGCTATTTGGGTGCCAAAATCCTTGGTCACTAACTTTGGAGGACCCAAACAAGTGTGGGTACCTAAGAAGAACTAATTTTTTTGTAGGTAAATTACAAAGCCGGAGGAAGGCATTGGGTGCTTGATAGTGGGTGCACTCAACACATGACCGGAGATTCTAGAATGTTCAAATCAATCAACTCCAACACCAATGATGGCATTGCTAGTATTACATTTGGTGATAATGGCAAGGGCAAGGTCAAGGGGCTTGGTAAGATTGCAATATCATTTGACTTGAGCATATCCAATGTTTTGCTAGTTGAGAGCTTGAACTTCAATTTGCTATCTGTGGCTCAATTGTGTGATCTTGGATTCAAATGCATTTTTGGGGTAGATGATGTTGAGATCATTAGTGTTGATGGCTCAAACTTGATCTTCAAAGGCTTTAGATATGAGAATCTCTATCTAGTTGATTTCAATGCTAGTGAGTCTAAATTATCAACTTGCTTGCTCACTAAATCAAGTATGGGTTGGTTATGGCATAGAAGGCTTGGTCATGTTGGCATGAAGCAATGAAATAGATTGATCAAGCATGACTTAGTAAGAGGCTTGAAAGATGTTGTGTTTGAGAAGGACAAACTTTGTAGCTCTTGTCAAGCCGGCAAACAAGTTGGTAACACCCATCCAAAGAACATGATGAGCACTAGTAGAGCATTTGAGTTGTTGCACATGGATCTTTTTGGACCAACAACCTACACTAGCATCAGTGGAAACAAATATGGATTTGTGATAGTAGATGATCTTACAAGATACACTTGGGTATTCTTTCTCAATGACAAGAGTGATACATTTGCCACATTCAAATCTTTTGTGAAGAAATGTCACAATGAGTTTGAAACCACCATCAAGAAAGTGAGAAGTGACAATGGAAGTGAATTCAAGAATACAAAAGTTGATTAGCTTGGAATCAAGCATCAATTTTCGGCCAAGTACACCCCACAATCAAATGGCCTTGTTGAGAGGAAAAATAGAACATTGATTGACATGGAAAGCTCTATGCTTAGTGAGTACAATGTGAGTCACTCCTTTTGGGCCGAAGCTATCAACACCGCTTGCTACTCTAGCAACCGGTTGTATTGTCATCCATTGATGGAGAAGACACCTTATGAGCTATTGAATGAAAGAAAGCCCAACATTGCATACTTTAGAGTGTTTGGTTGCAAATGCTACATCTTGAAGAAAGGCACAAGACTTGGGAAGTTTGACAAGAAATGTGATGAAGGGTTCTTACTTGGTTACTCAACCACAAGCAAAGCCTATAGAGGGTGGAATTCGGCTAGTGGTATACTTGAGGAGGTTCATGATGTTGAATTTGATGAAACCAATGGCTCTCAAGATGATCATGAGAATCTAGAAGATGTGAGTGGATCTCAATTGGTAAATGCTATGAAGAATATGGATGTTGGTGATATTAGGCCAAGACAAGTGATTGACATTGAAGATGACAAAGATCAAGTGCTCAACTCACCTATCAAGCAAGCTAGTAGTTCTCAAGCACAAGATCAACAAGTTTCTAGTTCATCTCAACCAAGCTCAAGCAATCAAGTTCCTATCCTTCAACCAACCAACATTGCAAGAGATCACCCCATTGATCAAATAGTTGGTGACTTGACAAGTGGTGTTCAAACAAGATCAAGATTGGCATCCTTTTTTGAGCACTACTCCTTTGTATCATCCATAGAGCCAATAAAGATTGATGAAGCCCTACAAGATGTTGATTGGGTCAATGCTATGCATGAAGAGCTCAACAATTTCACTAGAAATCAAGTTTGGGAACTAGTTGAAAGACCCAAGAACTACAATGTGATTGGCACAAGATGGGTATTTAGAAACAAGCAAGATCAAGATGGTATAGTTGTGAGAAACAAAGTAAGATCGGTAGCTCAAGGTTACACTAAAGTTGAAGGTCTTGACTTTGGAGAAACCTATGCACCGGTTGCAAGATTAGAGGCAATAAGAATCCTAGTGGCATATGCATGTGCACACAACATCAAGCTATACCAAATGGATGTGAAGAGTGCTTTCTTGAATGAATACATCAATGTGCTAGTATATGTTGAGCAACCTCCCGGTTTTGAAGATGACAAGAAGCCCAACCATGTGTACAAGTTGACGAAGGCTTTATATGGCTTGAAGCAAGCACCTAGAGCATGGTATGAAAGATTGAGGGATTTTCTCTTATCCAAAGGGTTCATGATGGGGAAGGTTCACACTACTCTCTTCACTAAGAAGCTTGGCCAGGATATATTTGTGCTCCAAATCTATGTTGATGATATCATATTCGGTTCAACCAATCAACATTTTTGTGAAGAGTTTGGCAAGATGATGGCAAATGAGTTTGAAATGTCAATGATTGGTGAACTTAGCTACTTCCTTGGTCTTCAAATCAAGCAATTGAAGAAGGGCACCTTTGTGAGTCAAGGCAAGTACATCAAGGATATAATGAAGAAGTTTGTCTTAGAAGATTCTAAAGTCATTAGTACTCCTATGGGCACAAATGGACATTTGGATAGTGATGCTAGTGGCAACATGGTGGATCAAAAGTTGTATCGGTCTATGATTGGAAGCCTACTCTATGTAACCGCTTCTAGGCCGGATGTGATGTTTAGTGTATGCATGTGTGCAAGATTCCAAGCCTCTCCAAGAGAAAGTCATTTGAAGGTTACAAATAGAATATTGAGGTAATTGAAACATACACAAGATGTTGTATTGTGGTATCCCAAGGGGTCAAACTTTGAGTTACTTGGATATTCGGACTCCGACTATGCGGGATGTAAGATTGATAGAAAGAGCACATCGGGCACATGTCAATTGCTAGGCATGTCACTTGTATCTTGGTCATAAAAGAAGCAAAATAGTGTTGCACTCTCTACCGGCAAAGCCGAATACATAAGTGCGGGTAGTTGTTGTGCTCAATTGCTTTGGATGAAAGCAACTTTGGATGACTTCGGAATCAAATTCAAGCAAGTGCCATTGCTATGTGACAATGAAAGTGCGGTGAAGCTAACCAACAATCCGGTTCAACATTCAAGAACCAAGCACATTGATGTAAGGCACCACATCATAAGGGATCGTCAACTCAAAGGTGATATCAAAATCACAAGTGTTGGCACCGATGATCAACTTGCTGATATTTTCACCAAGCCACTTGATGAGAAGAGATTTTGCAAGCTAAGGAATGAATTGAATATGCTTGATTACTCAAACATGTGTTGATGCACCCCCATATATATGACATGCCTCTCCTTCGAGCAAAGCAAGGTACAAGTTGGTTGACATGTCATTCATCCATTATTAGGACTTGTTAGTGCATCTAGACATCAATTCATTAGGCTCATTCGTGAAAAACAAATGAATTTGATGCTTATATGGTACCACTATTGCCTCTATGCTTTATATGATCTAGTGGTAGCATATGACATGTTTGTGGGCTTGCAATCCTAGTGTTTGATCTAGAATATGAACTTCAAATGCTTAGCTCAACATGGGCAAGATAACCATTCTAGGATGTGTGAACAAGCTGGTCCATGGTTTAAACCGAGTTAAATACCTTGGGGCAAGTAATCTAGATTGAACCACAACTAAGTTTCTCTCCAATAATCAATAATTTGAGCACATCTTTTATGATAATAGATGCCAAAGGGGGAGAAGTATGTAAGTAGGTAAGTAGTACAAAAAGTGCGAACACATGGTGGATAAGTACCCATGGATGTTCAGCTTTGATGATGAGCGATTGACTAACATGTGAGTGTTTCAGTTTGAGTGGCTTACCCTAACCTCTGCGAAAGCAGAAACATGTGCTTGTCTATCGGCTTGTGGTGTGCAGGTGCTATGCCTAGGGACAGTGGTCAATGGCGTGGAGAAGGTCGAGTAGAGGCTTGCCGTGCCGATGGACTGAGAGTGGTGAAGGGTGGAAGCGAGGCTCGGACTGAGGGACCATGGTCACCGGCGGACTAGCTGTGGTGGCTAGTACTTGGCACCGGCGAGTGCGAGAAGACATGGAGGTAGACCGAGTCGCCCGACTAAAGACGGTGGACGCGCGAGTCGAGCGGAGGCTCAGGGAACTCGTAGTCCGACCGGGCGAAGACAAGGTGGCTCGCGTCGAGTGGTTTGGTGGTTTGGGCCTCAAAACCATCCGCGTCAGTTTCCGAGTTTGCGCCGCAAAACTCGGGGTTCGGTAGTTGAGCCCAAAGCTACCGGTGGCGGGTTTCCTGGGTTTGGCCTCAAAACCTAGGCGGAGCTTCCGAGGAAGCGGGGATGGCACGTGGTGGAATCCTGGAGGTTGCGTCGAGGCGACGACAAATCCTGGCAGGAAGCGGAGCTGTCCATTCAAATCGAGGAAGATATTTTCTGGAGCTTGGACTGCAATGCTTAGGCTAGGTAGTTCACTCATGTATCTAGGGGGGTCTTTGGGAAATAGCCAAAGCCCGTGAAATAGAGGATGAAGGGGTATCCTCATCCTCATCTCTTGCATTATTCTTTCTCCCACCTATTCCTAGGTTTTCCCTTCCCTAGTTTCTTCTTGCTTGAGATCCACCGTGTCACCGGTGTAAGAACTTGTGATTGTTGCGAGGAATCGAAGGCCATAACCTCCGTAAGCCATGGTGGCTTCGATTTTGTGATCGTGTCCTCGTTTTGCTTGTGTTCTTCGCGTTTTGCTTTTGCTCCCTCTTTTCCCGAGATGATTTCTCTTCGTAGGGAGTAGCTCATGCAAATCCGTCTGAACCAAGTTGTGCGTAATCGTGAGGAGCTTCTTTGCACCGAAGGAATTCTCCTCAAACCTCACGAGTGCGTAGATCGGGAAATTTCTTTGCGGTTTTCTTCGTTTTTCCTTTCCCCCCAAATCCGAGTGTTCCCGTTTATCCTCTCCAAATTGAGCGATGATTTCTTCGGGATAGCTCCCCAACTGCACTAGGATGATGCCCACAAAGTTTGGTTGCAGTTGGTGATCATTTGGTTGAGTTTTGAGAAGATTTGGCGGAGAGAAGTTCGTTTTCGCGGGGAACAGTGTTCTGTCTGTGAGCGTCGGACCACTTTGCCCTAAGCTCCGGACCATTGCAAGTGGTCCGGTGGTCTTGACCAGCTACGTGTCAAGCAGTGAAGGGCGTCGGACTACCCTCCGGACCTCTCTATTTTGAGCTCTGGACCATTGTCCATTGGTCCGGTGGCTATGTCCTGGAGGCTGTTCTACGCGTCGGACCAGGTGCATTAGTCCGACGGTGAGCGTCGGACCAGGTGTCCGGAGGTAGGGTGCTTGCTGTTTTTTTGCTCGGTGGCGAGTGTAAGCACCGGGGACGACTTTCCATAGTCCGACGGTGAGCGTCGGACTGGTTGTCCGGAGCCTAGGCTCTCACTAGTTGTTCTCGGTGTGAGCACCGGACTTCCAAAAGAGGGCGTCGGACTTGTCCGGAGGTCCTTTGGTGTGCACCGGACCAAGGCACCGGACCACTTCCATTTGTCCGGTGGTCTTGACTAAGGTAGTCTCCTGTGTTTTGCTGTTTTCTCCGTTTGTTTTGCGGTTTGTTTCTCCAGGTTCGTGGCTAGCTCCGTTGTGTTCCTAGGACATCTCCTAGAACATCCACCCACTTGTGGGTCGTGAGACTAGTTCGTTTCTTTGGACGTGCTTGGGACAAGGGTCAAGATCTTCCAAAAGGAATTTTTATTTGGCTCCCATTCACCCCCCCTCTGGTCGCCGTTTCCGGTCATTCACAAAGATTAAAAATTTTGAAAATAAAAGCACACAAGTAGGGGGAGCAAGCCTATGAACTTGGTTGTTGCATTTCGATGTGCATTCATAAGTGCTTGCTTGCATATGTATTTATATTCATGACATGCGTGTGTGGTGAATGCTAGAAACTTAAATGATATGGTGCTTGAAGAACTAGCATGCTTAGGCTTTTATATTATCAAGTAATATCTAGTTCTCTCAAGTTGTTTTCAAGTGGTCTTCTAGGCATTCATGGTGCTAAGGATGGTATATTGGTGCACTCCGATTGGTATCACGCTTCAAAGGTCCATTCTTTATACCTTAGCATCATTTGGTAGTTATTCACTCTCCCACATTTCTTATTCATACATATGTGCCATGCTTTGTTCCAAACACAACCAAGCACATATGTTGGGGGAGAAAATACTACCAAAATCGAATTTGTGGTGATTGTCCATTTCTATCATGATTCAAAATGCTTGGACAAGCAACTCAAATTCAAATCCTTTATTCTAAAAAGTATCTTTGTGAAAGGTTGTCATCAATTACCAAAAAGGGGGAGATTGAAAGCCCTTGTTTGGTTTTAGTTAATTGATGAAACCTATCGGACTAACCTTTTGCCTAAGTGTGTAGACAAAATTGAATTTGCAAGGTGTTAGTCCATTGGAAGATACAATGATGATATTCGGTGATTATAGCACTCCAAAGCTTCATTTGATGGATAGCGGCTCGACTCAATGGTTAAATAGTTTTCTCCTTTACTTGAGTCATAGGGAATGCCGTACTATCAAGAGGGGTGCATTTTCATCTAGTTAGATGGGATAAAAGTGCTCATGTCTTTAACTTATGCGTTTGAGAGACAATTTGCACTCACATGCACATTAGAAGAGCTTTTTAGTGGCTCTCTGCAGAGCCACCGGTAGTACTGGTCTCCCATCGGTACTACCGGTGGAGGGCATCACAGCTTTTTGTACTACCGGTAGTACCGATGAACCACCGGTAGTACCGGTAGGCTAACTCTACACAAGTCTGGAAGGCTCCAACAGTCATATTTGTTGGACCGGTAGTACCGGTAGTGTTCTGGAGCAGCGAGTATAAAGGCCGCGCTCCTTCTCTTTTGGAGGGTAGCCACTCATTCTAACTCGCCCCAACTCTGAGAAAAAGGCTCCCAAGCACAAGGCACTCCTCCCCTCTCTCCCTCCATGCTCTAGGCTTCAATCCCTTGCAATACTTGAGCTAGAGAAGTGAGATTAGAGAGTGAGGAACATCAATTCAAGACTTGAGCACTTGGTTCCTCATCTATCCGGTTTGGATTTGCATTTGTTACTCTTGGGTTCTTGAAACCCTAGCCGGCTAGGCGTTCTTTGTGTTGCCCATATTGATTCTTGGTTTGATTCTTTGTGAGGGCACACAAAGTGTTTGTAATCCTCATTCGATCTTAGTGGAAACCTTGGGCACTCTTTGTGTGGGCCTCAAGGAAGAGGCAAGGAGGTGAAAGAGACTCCGACCTTCTCGGTCACCTCAACAATGAGGAGTAGGAACTCTTATGTAATGTTGTCGAACCTCAATATAAATCGTGAGTCTCATGTGCTTGTTGTTGTGGAGATAGCTTCGACTATCCTTTGCTTTTGTGTTCTTCGTGTTCTTCCTCTCTCCCTTAAAGTTCATAGGTTGGAAGCGCCCGATCTACAAATTGGTGAGGAAGCAACCCAAGCAAATTTCAACATCATCACCCTCAACCTCAAGGAGTGTGGGGAAAAGCTTGGATCCGAAATCCAAGGTGAATCCCTTAGTTTATTGTTGAATCCCGTGAAGTACCGGTAGTACCGGACAGGTACCGGTAGTACCGGTCAGGTATCTCCTGCACCCTTTCAAGTTCATCTCGTTCTATCTTTTTGCTAGGGTGTTAGCTTGTGTGTGGTTTACATTCTTTGATTATTAGTCCTATGAATAGGTGGCTGGCTTTATCCTTTCTAGTGCTAGTGCAACATAGCTTTATCGCCATCTAGTTTACTAACCTCTTGCTTAAGTGATGCTTGTAGAAATGTTTATAGGCTATTCAGCCCCCCTCTAGCCATCTAGGACCTTTCAGTTATCTCGGTGAAGTGCTACAATCCGTGTTTATTTGTGCGCTAGCTTGCGGATAATTAATTTACTCGTGTGCTCTAAGAAATACAACCAGGAGTATAAGGTAAAAGATAAGTGGCTAGTTTCTAAAGGCATGTTAATTACATACCATGCATTTTTGGTGCCATTGCTAAGAACTATGTTCTTGGTGATGTCGTTAAGAAATGTCAACAAGCATTTTAGGCGCCATTGCCGGGGAAGGTATTTAAACTTAGGAAGTATTGATAACCATATGCAAATCAATAAAGATCGATTAACCAATCAACCTCTTACTCAAATAGGTTTACCCTTGTTTCTATCTATCTGTGTATCTTATGCATGGTAAATGAATGCATAGTTTTTATATTCTAGATAATTTCACTTCAAATCCAGAAGAACTCATTCGAAAAAAGACAAAGTTTGCACAAGTAATGGATGCCGTAGCTGGAGGAGCTTTCCTGTCACTTAAGCTCTCCGATGCAACATCACTGTGTGAGAAGATGGCTTGTAATCAGAGCTAGAATGAAGAACGTAATCAACCTCGGAAGAGAGGAAGAGGTATACATCAACTCAAGGAAGCTGACATGGTCACCGCCAAGGTGGACCTTATAATGAAGAAGCTTGAAAGCCAAGACATCGAGAAGAGAGATGTCATGCATATCAATGACTCTCGCATGACTTGTGAAGAATGGGGAGATATTAGGCATTCAGGAAACAATTGTCCTGAATTGCAAGAGGATGTAAACTTCATCAATAACAATACCAACTATCGTCCTCAATAAGGCCAAGGATAGAATCAACCAAACCAAGGATGGAATCAGCAACCTCGACAAGGTAATTATCAAGGTAACAACTATTACAATTTTCCACCTTTAAGAGATCTAGTTGCTGGCCAGTCCAAACTACTCAAACAAATGTCTAAAAAGGTAGCATCCAATGAGAAAGCTCTAGAAAATATAAATACTAGGATGGATACCTTTGCTTCTGCTATCAAAAATCAAAATAGCTTCAATAAAATGTTAGAGATACAATTAGCTCAGCTAGTAGTTGTTGTTTCTCCAATGAAGGAAGGTAAGATTCCGGGCCAACCGGAAGATTTAGAAACTACAAATCTTGTCGACATTTTCAATGCAGCCAACTACTACACTCAGCCCGCTAATGTGAAGTGGATTGACTATTCACTTCTCAAGAAGAAAGGTGACCCAAGGAGGCTGATCATTCCTATTTCCATAGGATGTCACACCTTCCCAGAAGCTATATGCGATTTCGGCGCGAGTGTCAACATCATGCCTAAGGTAATAGATGAAAATATTTTGGGAGATTCCCTTTTGTACAAAAACATGCATTTGCAGCTTACAGATCAGTCCATCTGTTACCCCGAGGGAGTTCTAGAAGAAGTCATCTTTAGAGTGGGACAATCATATGTTCCCATTGACTTTGTGGTCATGGAGACAGGAGGAGATGAAGGAGCAGCCATCATATTGGGTCGACCATTCTTATGCACAACCAAAGCCATCATCTATGCGGAGCAGGCCAAGACAAGAAAGAGAAGTTCTCATTCAAGAACCGCATGCTCAACACTCCTGCACTTCCACAGATGCAGTGTGAACAAGATCAACCAACACTACCCAAGAAGAAGAACAATAGAAGAAGGAGGACGAACAAGCAGAGTTAGATTTCAGAAAGAGCAGTCCAGATGATCAACCCAGTCAATACGGAGCACGATCACTTGCTAGTCTCGCCATATGTAGTCAAGATGGGAGACCCAGGAGTACCAACCATTGAATGCACAATCATCTTGATAGTCTTCCCTTCGACCTTCTGTGACACAGGATGAAGAAGATAAAAATTCAAGATTCATATATTCCTGTAGACTTTGTAGTTCTTGACATGCAGGATGAAGAAGATATGACTCTTATCCTGGGGAGACCATTCCTCAACACTACTTGAGTCATCATCTCCATCGCATCTGGACAAATCCACTTCAACTTACCCATTGGAAAGGTATGATGCAAGTTCAATAGTTATACTAATCATATGCAGCCCAAGAAGAGTCGCAACAGAAGGAGACGCCATACCCGCCGTCAAGCAACCCAACTGTTGAAGGATAGATGGGCAGACTATACTGGAGAAGTCACAAGATATGAAGACCAATCCAATGAACAAGAACAAGAAGCAATAGAAGAACCTCGCTGGGATGAGTGAGGACAATAAATTGAGAGATTGGAGCTACGCGCAAAAGAAGAGGCAGAAGAGACACAAGTACGAGCACAACAATGGTGGGAGGAGAACAAAGATGCGCCACTACACAAGGAGGAGTCATCAGAGTCCACCTCATATGATAAATCTGACAAGTAAGTACTCTTTCCTATCTAGTCTTATCGGTAGATTATAAATCTCGTTCCTTTGCCACAAGGTAAAAAATGGTAGTTACCTAATTAATTAGCATTAGACCTTTATCTTTCTGCATTTTAAAGGAAAACAAAATAAATATTTATTTATCATTGCCTCATAAAATCCTAATCCCCATGTGAGACAACTTATGGTAATACCATAAGGAAACTTACTGTGGTGGCATAAAAATAATTTTTATTTCTCTTGTATGATAAAATAGAAAATTCTAAAAAGATGAGATATTGAATTTCTACTAAAATCTATAAAGTTTTAATTAGCTCATAAGAATATTCAGTTACTCTTTTGGCTGACCGCTAACCCCAATGTCATAATGGAGCCTCGAGTTTTGTTTGTTCTTGTCAGAGTATAACCATGTAGGATTGAAAGCACCAAGGAGGAGTGAGCCCAACTAGGAGGCTACTTCCAAAGATCATTCAAACTCAACCATATTAAAATCAATCTTGGGGGAGGGCACTCCCATTTATCAAGTAAGTATACTTATGCTATTTATAGAGTCTATCTTATAGTCATAAAATTTTAAAAATATGTGTGAGCACATGAAGGTTCACCATAATTTTTTCTTGGAGATGATGAATAGTTGCTTTGTCGTAATCCCTTTTAAGTACCTAGTTTTCAACCTTGAATTCTCCTAAGTTTTGGTTAAAATTGTTTTGATTTGAGAATTTACTCTGAACCTAAAACTTGTGGAGGCATATACTTAAACTAAGTCTAGGCAGTTGGGAGATATGACATGAAAGTCTGAGCTGCTATTTATCTTACTACGAGCAATACTAAGTTCTCGTGATTTATCTTTTGAAAATTCAAAATCTTACAAGATGAGCTCTTGTATGACATAGTTAAATTTCCTACCAAAGCCATACACAGTTATATATACATTTAGATTAGGAAGACTCATTCATGTTGCTTGTGTTTGTATTGAGTGTTGTCAACCTTTAGACCCTATGAAGAGTCTCATCATACTTTTTAATCAAAATCACGTACACACCACCCAAATATGCACTACTCTAAACTGGAGTAGGCGCAACAACATGCCATTCATCCACCAGAAAAAGGTCTTACTCTTACACTAAGAGTAACTACCACCAAAAATATTCATTCCATTCATCCAATAAATGCTCCAAGTTCTTTTTTATATTATATCAGTTGTTTTTCTTGGTAATGGAGGTATGAGCTATGCAAAAGATATTCGAAAAAAAGATAAGAGAGAGGAATTAAAAAATGGACAAGTGTCTGACGCACCTCTCAGGAAATGCACCTCTCAGGAAAAATAAATAATAAATAAGATAGCTCATACTCTCTAGCCATATTGTTCAAAACTTCCAAATTCTAAAAGAGAGAGATTTATTCCAAGGAGCAAAGTAGAATTAGGTTTTCACCATCATCATCATTACCATCACATGTCCACCATATCCATACACATGCACATGTTGACTTGATTATATGACTTGACTCTCTGTGGATCTATTGTTTGACTTTACAATATATACAAAGTAAGTATGCTAACCTTGTTAAGCCATTCCTACGAAACTCTACTATATTTACTAGTATATGAATGCATGACATTAATGCCTCAGTGAGATCCACAAATACTACAAACATAAGAGACTTGAGGGTGTCATACAATTAAGCTCTGAGTTTTATTTTGAAAACTTTGCAAACCCTAGAATTTTGGTAGACTGAAGAGTGTGAGACATAGTGCCTGACTTGATTACTCTGTCTTTCTATTACTCAAGACCCAAGTAATAGTAAAAGCCCCATGGTTAGAGGTAATACAGGTAAGTTCGAAAGTTAGAGTAGTTTTTCCTAATTCATAGAGGAATTTTTGTTTGAAAGCATGTGAACTTTTGAGGTGTGAAAGCATTGTAGCACCTCCTGATCCAAGTTTATTAGAAAGGCTTTGCTTAGGGACTAGCAAAGGCTAAGCTTGGGGGAGCTTGTTGACGGTCGTTAGCGTCAACTTTTAATGCAATTATAAACATGATAAATGGATCAATCATATATAAAATAGAGAAGTATAGAGTTTTAATTAATAATTTCCACGAGTTTTGGCATTCCATTATTTTCTAGGGACTATTCTAGAAAATAGTAATAAAGGAAAGCAAATTAGATTAGATATCGAATAAATCCCGCGGAGATACAGTTGCCAATCAACTCACGGAGGATCCCGTAGACACCAGAGCAAAGCAGGGCCTAAGGCCCCACCATGTGGGGCCGGCGGGCACCCCCTAGGCCCACTACCCGCCATCTTCTGGAAGCTTCCTCCACCACCTTTGAGGAGTCATCTCGGCCCTACACTAAGTCAGTTTGATCCAACGACTGTCGTGCACCTGACCGAACTATAAATAGAGGGCAGGCCCCCTGGAGGCATCCCAAATTATCTCAGTTCATTTGGAGATCCATTCAATTTAAGTCATAGGAGATCTAGTCATCGAGAGCTACAAACATTAGTTCATCTAGAGCTTTTCTAGTTCATAGCATAGCTTAGTTAGATCAAGAGTAAAGGAAGTCAAGATACGTCAATCGATCTTGGACTCCCGACGTTGTCAAGAGATTGGAGTCTGGTACAGTTCTTATTCTCTTATTCTCTTTTAGTATTTATCTATAGTTGTATGATATTTATAGGCAACACTATTCTTCATTAATATGTTCTTGTTTACTTTGTTCATTGGCTACGTTAATATATCTAGTATAGTTAGTTTGCTATTAAGTTCATGCACATGTTCGTATAACGTTCGTCTATTTGATCATATGGCGGGTGGTAGGCAGTATGTAGGCGTGGTGCTTAGATACATTGCTTATCTACGGATGCCCCCATTTATGCCGGGTCGTGGGGTAGATCGTGGACGTGACAGGTCCATTGAGTCCTTTGTAGCCCCCTCCCCCCCCATACAGTCGTTTGGTAGGCAACAATTGTTATATCTGAGGTTTCTGAACTCAACTCATCCTGTTCATAGCCCCATTGTAGTTGGGAACATTGGTAGTATTACTTAACAATGATTTCTATATGTACATGCACTAACTAGCGTAGCTTTGATGGTAGCTAGAATACTTAGTAGTAATTTCTTTATTACTTGTATTGGACGACGCTTGTGTACTGACTAGAATGCTCTAGAAACTTTATCCTTATTATTATGATCATGATGACTGATCTATTTACCCTTATCATATATATTTATCATGTGACTTGCCCATGTTTAAGAGTAGAGATCATTGATGGTTAAATCCCTTCATTCATTTCATATGCTTGTTATCAATACTATAGATTATCAGTTTTACTAGACCTTCCTAGTGGTCGAGTATAAATGACAACCTGGTAATACTCTAGATAAAATGCTACAATGGTATATTTAATCTTTCCGCTTGCAGAATCATTTGTTCTTTATAATTTCATATTCATCCTTATTTATTTCTGCTAAGTCATACATAAAATATAATATTTCATAAGTACCATAAAATATTACTAGCTCTATAATTAGGGATGACAACCTAGATCCATGCTTAGGAGTATAAGGTAAAAGATAAGTAGCTAGTTGCTAAAGGAAAGTTAATTACATACCATGCATTTTTGGCGGCATTGCTAAGAACTATGTTATTGGTGATGTCGTTAAGAAATGTCAACAACGTACTTCTTTTTCTTTCTTACACGGTTGTCAAATTTGATGCAGGGACACTGCATCCGAATGGACCCTTTAGCAGCCTCGCCAAATGAATGCGCCAAGAAAGCATTAGTCTTAGTCATCCAATCTGGGGTCATACTAGTGTGGCCCGTGTACATCCAATCACGGTTTTCTATCCTTTAGCATATACATATGTAAGTGAACAATATAACTAGCTAATGCATTTGCACGGCGTTCCTACTGTCTAATAGGTGAGGATAGGTCCTAATCTCACCCGTGGATGCGTAAATGAAGTTTGTTTCCATGCTCTACTCTGATCCAAGACAGAATTTCGGCAGCACCTCTTCATTGTTCTCCTGATACATGTCCCACAAGGGAGAGTGTGTATCCGGATAACAACAGGGAGGTGATGCCAAAAGTCTGTCTTAGACTAGAGCAAACCATGAAAACTAACATCATATAAAATGCAAACGTATTTGTGAGCAACGTGCTCACGTGCCCAGGTTTAATTATATATAATGTGATATCATAGGGAGACATTCAGGTTTGTGAGCAACGTACATGACGACATACTCAAAAAAATTTCAAATTTTTATCACGACATACGCACATGAGATCATGACACGTGCACAAGTTTTATGATTTTTGAAATTAGTTTGCATTTTATATAATTAAAAAAAACTCACGCCCAAGTTGGCGACATTGCCCTATGAGCACGTTGATCGAAGATTCGAGACAGGACTTGGATTTAGCCATCATTTACACTAACAAACAAGGTGAAAAGTCTAGGAATGGCTAGAGGGGGGGGTGAGTAGCCTATTAAAAATTCTACAACAACACTTAGGCAAACTTGTTAGAATAAAACACGGCGTAAAGCAAGTTTGCACTAGCACTACAAGGGTCGGCAAACCACCTACCACAAATCTAGTTACTAGCAAGATATATTCTATGTCACACACAAGAACTAGATAAATAGTGCTACTAGACTAAGCTACACAAGCTAAACTAGAATCTCTACTTTGCAAAGCTAGGGTTAGTAGGGTTATACCGCCGCAGAGAGAATACCAAACAATCAATGGATAGCCAAAGAGAATCCTCGGTAAGGAGACAATGAGACACAATATTTTTTACCGAGGTTCACTTGTTTGCCAACAAGCTAGTCCTTGTTGTAGCGATACACCTACTTGGAGGTTCACGCGCTAATTGGCATCACACGCCAAACCCATCACCGGGTGCCGCAAAACCAACACAAGATAGGGATCCACAAGCTACGCGCAATCCACTAGAGATACCTTTCGCGAACTCCCATGGGGAAAGTTCAAGAACCCCTCACAATCCACCAATTGGAGCCGGAGACAATCACCTTCCTCCTCTCAACGATCCTCGTCGCACCAAGCCGTCTAGGAGATGGCAATCTCCAAGAATAACAAGAGCTTCTACGATGACGACGATCACCAAGTGCCACTAGTATGCAATCAAAGAGCAATGCACTTGGATTCACTCAATCTCTCATGAATATGTCAATTATGATGAGAGGATGAGTGGTGGAGCTTCTCACAAATGAGCACAAGTCTGTGAGTGAATAGAATGTGCAAGAAGTGCCCCAAAGGGCCGACCATATAACTATATATAGCCTCCACTCACAACTAGCCATTTTCCCATTGAAAAACACTTTCTGCGCCCTGTCCGGACGCTAGCAACAGTGTGGGGTCCAGACCATTAACAACGACCAGACGCCCCCACACCGCAGAGACAACTCCTCTGTTTGACTGTCGGACGCGGCCTCTGGATGCACGCGGAGCGCCGTCCGGACCATGCCGTATGCGTCTGGTCAGCCCCTGATTCAAACGGTCAGATTCCCGCCTTCGCCTCAGCTCGCCACGTGGATCCAGACGCCACTGTAGCATGGGTCCGGACCACCGTCCGGAAATATTTCCAGGGACTCCCGAGAGCTCCCTCAGCGCTTCTTCTCCTCCGAACGCATGTCCGGATCCTCTGTCCAGACCATCACTCGCGTCTGGATCACTTCATCCAGAAACAACAGAGAGCAACGCCGCTCCGAACGCACGACCGGAGTTAGCGTCCGGATCTCTGTCTTCAACACTGCCAAGCTAGGGTATGCCTCCGGACTCATCATCGATCGTCCGGACACGACCAAACCCTAGCGTCCGGATCACAGTCCAGAGCTCTTTCCTCTGCTCAAACACTTCACCAACTTGTCCCAAGCTTCCAAGGGCTAACACTAAGTGATCTCAACACTTGTGCACGTGTGTTAGCTTTTAGTTCACAATTTACTTTGAATTAGATGGTTGTTTCACTACTTCAAATGATTTTAATGCCATGCATATGAACCTAGTGGCAAATGATAATCGCAATCATTCACAAGAGCTCCCTCCTTGATAGTACGGCTATCTATCCTAAATATGATCACACCCTCTATGGTGTCTTCGTCACCAAACCGAAAATGGTTCCTATTATCACCTTTGCCTTCACACCATTTTCCTTTCCACCACCATGCTAGAGCTTGTGCTATTCACTTGATCCACCTTGCTCCATCACATGGCATGTACCAACCTATCTCATGATTCACACTTAGAGATCAAGGTTAGTACTTAGGTAGGTTTCATCAATTACTCAAAACCAAATACAAGGTGACTCTCACAAGGATAATATTTTTGGAACGAATGAAATCTATTATTCCATACACATGCAGTTCAAACGTAGATTATGTGGGAAAAATCAAGAAACCAAAATAAACTAAAGAAATATACCAAAAATCAATGAAAAGGTTCCAAATTTCAACATGTTGTTTTCCATAGTTTACTAAACCTTCCAAAAAAAAATTGGAGTCAAAAAAAAAAAAAAATAGTTTACCGAGTTCCTAGGGTTGGCACTCCACAAAGGGCATGGTTTGCCGAGTGCCAAACGTCTGACACTCGGTAAATCGGACGGCGCTAGATGCCATCAGTCCCGTGCTATTTGCCGAGTGCATTTTTTTCTGAGAGTCCGGAACTCGGCAAATTGCTAATTTGCCGAGTGCCTTTTTTTGCCGAGTGCGAGGCACTCACCATATAATTCTTTGTTGAGTGCAGTAGTTTGCCGAGTGCGGCACTGGGAAAATTCCCTAGTTTGCCGAGTGTCTGATATTTGGCACTCGGCAAATCATAGGTTTCGTGTAGTGCTAGTACATGACACGGTTTTAGTCTCAGACCTAAAGGGCTTGTAGTCCCGACAACAGGGACTAAGAATTCGGAACTAAATGTCTCACCTTTAGTCAGATTTCTAGGCTTGGGACTAAAGCCCGACATTTAGTCCTGGAACGCTAGGCTGGACCATGGGGCTGGCTCTTTTAGTCCCGGTTGGTATTACCAACTGGGACTAAAAATGTTTTTTTTTTCATTTCAAATCATTATTGATTTTATTTTTACAATTACATTAGGATTTCAAATGCGTATTCTTGGCTTCTAATATATTATATGTATACGAGCACCTATAATTTAGTTTTGAGCATTACACATAAATAAACTATGAAGCTATATATATATATATATATATATATATATATATATAAATGAAACGGGTGGTACCACCCTGGTAGATACCCACTTGGACCATAAATCACTAGAATGGAAAACTTTTATTGACGAACTTTTTTTTCTTACTCCTTTTAGAAACACTGAATGGTACATACTCCTCTCTTAAGCAAAAATGAATTCACACGCAATTGGTATATTCACATGCATGCACTACAAAGGGCACCTGCGTCGTAAAAAAAAAGCCTACCAGCCACAATCTTTTCAAACGCCGCATCATTCAAATCAATATTATGATTTTTGTCTTTCATTCATTAGTCATCTCATTCTTTTAAGTTAATTGCTTCCTTGGTCTGTAACTTTTGTTGGCCAAAATGTGACCCAAAAATTGACACTTGATTTTTGACGGAGCCAAAATATGGCTACTGCCAAAATCTAGATCAGTAAAAAATGTTAGGATGATAACTAAGCTAAATTTTAATGATATTTTGTAAGTATGACATGTCAGTACCATATGTCATTTTTTTCTTAAAATGTCCTTGTTTTTTCTTTAAGTAAATATGATCGTGTGAGATCTTGTTTTGTAGATAAAATCATAAGAGATAATAAAGTAAAAATAAATTAAAAATTAGATATATGGTTAAATAGATATTAGCAATTGAAGCTTCATTATCCACAAATTTCAAACTCAGTGTGAATGCTTACCGTGTCATGCCAAGCCAAATGGAAAGCATTACGAATGCGAGAGTGTGAATGCTACAGTGTGTGTCTGAGTGCCTCCCTCTCACATTTCTCTCACCTCCTCCCTCTCAGCACTCAACAAAGTACACGTGCATTGGTAGCACTCTGACACACTACATTGATGATTGGAGTGATCCCTCGTGCAAGTCACATTAGAGAATACTTGTTTTATAACCGAAAAATGGGAGAAAATTTTTTATGCTTCAGATTTGGTAGGATATTTTTCTCTTTTTCTGGGAGTAAGTTTTTTTCTCATGAGATTTGGGAGGAACATTTTTGAGCGTTTCTGTTTTGGGAGAAACAAAAGGATAAGGACATTCGTGGACCACAATGCAAACGATGAATGAAGCCGGCCTGCCATTCACATGCAAGTGAAGCCAGCCATTCACGAATGATGCAAGCAAAGCCTGCCATTCGAGAATGCTGGACCAATGTGCATGCACTTTTTCAAAATGAAGTACTAGAAAAATCTACAGTGGCACATGTCGTACTACTTTACTATTTTAAGAGTTGAGTGTATGTCGTCCGATTGAATAGCTAGTATACGTGTTGATAATCTAACAAGAGTTGTAGTTACCACACACCCGTGGGTAGTTACCACCTGTTTAGAAAATTCACTCTAATTAATATATATATATATATATATATTATGGACTTATACATATATATATAATATATATATGCACATAAAATTTTCAATATGATCCATGCATCATTGGTATTATATTATAGCACAAATGTTGTCCGTCACTTAAATGTCATACAAATGTTCATCGAGGTTTAGCTTCATTGGTTCATCCAGGTTAAAGTAGAAGGCCTTGAGGACATGCTCATTAAGAAATCTTATAATTGTCCCTTTAGTTTCTTTGAGGCGGACCATATCCAACACTTGTTGCTTCAAACATCTCTCCTTCAATTTGCATTAAAGGAAAATGTATTAATATATATAAGATTTATTTAATAGCAACAAATAAATAAAATATATTTATTATATATACATGTCACATAATTTTTGTTTCTCTAGAGTTCTTTTTGCATACGCCATGAGAAACTCGCAAACGTAGTATCCACATAAATTGTTGCCTAGTGGTTGCCTTAAAATCCACTGCACGATCTAAAAAGATTACTCTCGTCATCCTGCGCGTGTGCTGGAGCATGCTAAGGTGAAGATGCGAGGAGCTAGTACAACTTACACCCAATCAGATATACCCTCAAGAAGTGGTGCTTTCAGATCCGGACAATGTTTGTGACCGAACCAAACCCAAACTCTATCCAATAATTGGATCGTTAATTAATTAACTATTACAGAGTTAAAGAGCACGAATCAATATTTAAGGATTGAAGTTACCTCTAGATGGTGTCTATCATATCTTGGTAATCTCCCTATGGTTTTCTCAGCGAGTCATAGATTAGAAAATGACTTTCAGAGAGATCGAAGATAATCAATATCCAGTGAAAGTTGCATTTGTTTATAGAGTCAACATATATATCTTTATGCTAAATTGAGTAAGTAAGATAAAATGTGCACACGATAACAACACTGACCCAAAGTTGTAGGGGAGGAGGATAAGTTTTTTGTTCTTTTGGTTGATCAAGAACCTCCAAAGATTCCTCTCCGTTTGAGGTTTCCATTTATGGTAGGGAGTGTTTGGGTCCTTGAATATAATATATGGATAAAAAACCAATTTCCTTGTCGTTTCTACATCTGAGGTCTCTCATTAGTTCTTTGCATATGTATAGACGACACACTAGCTAGTGTGAGGATAATTACTTATACATATACATATGCTAGAGTGAGATTATTAAAACAAAGAATCACTTACACACAAAAATAGTTGATAAGAGATTTGTCTATAGCGTTCATATGACATAGCTGGTGTAACTCATTAAACTGAACAAGTATAATGTCATTGCTACAGAAGTAATTATGCTCTCTAATTCTGACGCAAATCCAGTCATCTGCTTTTCTATGACACGCCGTGATGTATCACTACTTTACCAAGTGCATTTGCGTACCAAGTTCCCTGAGGGTCGTAGGGTTGTATAGACTCTTGCCATATACATATTCCTTCTTCCACTTATCAACTTCCAGAGCACTCTCGATGGCTACTCTGCCAAGTATTTGGGACAAGCTTAGACCAGTTTCTACCAAAAAACCATCAAGTTGGTCATAATTCACATCACCGGTTATCTGTTCTAGCACGTTCAAGTTTGAACCATATTCATTCCCAATCACTAGCGAGGGCACTGATTGCTGCGATTGTTCCTGAGCTATGCGACACCCTTTCGTTCTATTTTCTCTTTATTCTTTGCCTCAATAGACTTGATGAGAGTATTTTCATAGTCCAAGAGTGGCGAATCCTTACGAGCATCACGTAACCTTTTCTAGTCAACGTCCACCCTTTGCCTTAGAAATTCTAGGCGTGTGAAGTAAGGCTTCTCATGGTGTCGGTTTGCTTCTCTTTCGGCCTTCATTTTCTTGAAGAAACTATCCACATCTGACTTTACCAAAGCATTGAGTTTCACGTCAGTCATCTCATAGGACAGTTTCTGAGGAATACTAGCCTTGTTTTTTTCCTAAGGCTTTCCTCTTTGGCTACGGTGGGACTGACGTCTTCGTTTGTGTGGAGGACCTCTTCTTTGGCTATGGGGCGGTCAGTGTCGGTGTTGGAGTCTGCCTTGAAGGCGATGGAGCGGGCGATAAGCCCGCCATTGTGATAGAACCTCCTAAGAACAGGGCCCATTTGTGTTGATTATCGTCCATCCAACTTTAATCAATTACAAATGATCCAATTTTTAAGAGACTCGTCTATTGTCAACAGATTCAACCGATTCATCCACCCCTTTCCGAGCAGGATCATCATTACAGATAATGCAGTAGTGAACTTATAATAAATTACATTTCATAGTTTTACACAGATAGCGGAAGTCTTACAAAGTTATATTACAAACCATAGTTTTGAAACATAACATAAGTGTCATGATACTAATACATCAAGCCAGTGGTAAATCTTATAAGACAATCAAGTCTGGTACTCTGCCCAAGAGTCACACAACACTAAACTTCATCGACAATAACTACGGTCATACGACATGAAGTTGTACCCACCACATTCTGACCATCATCTGCAACAAGGGTTAACAAACCATGAGTACTGGGATACTCAACAAGTCTTACCCAACAAATAAATTGTGGTGGATATAAAAGGTATGCAAGTCATAGGATTCAAGGATTGGTTGGTAAGAATCAAAAGTTTTGCATAAATGAGCATTTATAAAGACAATTGAAATTGATTTATTTCTCATAAAAGTTACTCAAGGACAGATCACAATTTAGATCGATAACGAGGCAACAACCATATCCAAAAGGAATAATCATGTATCCAATTTAAGTTTCATTAACTATGGTGTAAAAGGTAGGGTCATGTTTCCATATCCGAGGAACACGATGATGAGGACATCTCAACCATGCATGCTACTTCAAGTACTAAGCAGTCATCATCAAACATAAATGATACAATTCAAGGTCCACTTACAAGAAGTCGTTCCAGAAAACTTCAAGAGCACGTGAATTCATTCCTTATTGATTTTAATCTTGATACTTCTAAGAATATTATACTACATAAGTGTTCTACTTTTGTTGTACTTAGGTATATACATCAAGAGGAGGATGTTACTCTGAAGAAAAACAACAGACCAGTTCGGATCAGTCCAGAAAAGTAATAGACCAGTTCGGACCAGTCCAGTCCAAAATGGACCAGTTCAATAAATGATCATATCTGTCTACTCCGAGAAGCTTTTGAGGCTCAAGAGGACATTTTGGAAAGCACTTCAAGTCTACTTCCCAATACAGCACACCTCGCCACTTGTGGACGTACCAATATTGAGATACGAATAGATTAGTGAAGACTACTTTGAAGGTCAACAGCCAGCCTGATGCTTAAGTTCTCATGCAAAATTGTACCATTCTATAACGTTTCGTGCTGCATGGTATACATGGATGGAAAGCTTGTTAAGTCTACTTTCCAACGCATTTAACGGTGCATCTTTTGGACTTCCCAAGATGGAGATATTATCAATTTACTGAGCACTGCTCAGAAGACCAATAGCCTCGCGAAGCCACTTCAGAGGGCCATTTCATGCAGGCCTTTTCGTACTCTTAGTCTTTTCATTTCCATCTCGTGTTTACACCTATCTAGTAGGGTTGTTGCTAGTATATATATCCCATTGCATCCTTGCAAACTCAGACTTTTGATAATCAAATATAGAACCTTTGTTCAGCTGTGTACTAACAAACCCCCAGTGAGAAATTCTCTACCCCTTTGCTCTTGTGTTTTCCTTCACGGAGATTACAGAAGCGGCCACGTCATCGGCACCCAATCCGTGCTCCTGATCTTCGAGTTCAGGTTGCGTAGGTTGGTTTCTTTGAGAGTGTGGTTGGGCGAATCCTTGGTTCAGGCTGTCGTATAGAGATGGTGGTTGGCTCCTTGTGCGTGTCATCAGGTTGCACTAGTTATCGCTGCTTGCAGCAAGTTATCGATCAATATTTGGCTAGTTTTCAAGAACAAGATCCTACGTCGTGAAGATCGGGACCGTATATCATCATCTAGTATCAAAGCTTCAGTTGCCACGGTAGGAATTTTTATCCTTAGCTACATATATTTATGTTCGTCCTATCCACTAAAAAGCCACAAAATATTCTGCCATAACCCTTTGTTTTTCAATCTGTTTTTATTATGAGTTTAGTTAAATTTTGGTTCATTAGATTCTTTGTTTAGTTGCTGATCATATTATCCTTCGCGTGTCCTTTGAGCTTCTTTCATATATTTGCAAATCCCTATATAAAAAAAATCAGAAACCTGTATCATCCTTCGCGTAAACTTTGATCCTATCAAGTTAGAACGTTGACGGTTGTGTCTTGTTTCTAAAAAAAGGAGTGTATAAGTGTTATCATCTGGTCTTGTTCTTAATTTATAAAAAAAAGTGTGACAAAAAAGAAGAGAAGAAAGAAAAGTGCAAAAAAAAGAGAAGTTGAGAAAAGTTAAGACAAAGAAGTCAAAAGTTCAGTTTGTTTATGTGCACAAGTTCTGAAATTTATATCAAGTTGCACAATCAGTGACTATCTATCCTTTGGTGCAAAATTTGGCTTGGGTTTGATTGCAACACTTGCATCCTAGGCATACACCTTGTTTGCATCAAATCTTAAATTATCTTTGCGTGTGTGTTTGATCCCTTTACATCATTCATATCTTGTGGTCAGCACTAGGCACTGAACTTCTATTTTGAACTGCGATTTAACTTTACAATATCAAGATTTCAGATTGCATTCCTTGTTAATTATATCCCCACCAAGCTCCACAAATAACCCACCGTCATAGGAACACTGATCTTGTATTCTCCTAACCATCACTTTCGGTTTCCACCTCGCATTGGTCCTCTGTAATCTGCAGGGAATTCATAAGAGCTTTGGTTGGTAAGAGAGGTAAGATTGTGCGAGTTCCACATATTATCCTATACCACATATAAGATTGTTGTTTTGTATATGCATTAATCATGACAGGCCGAAGATACATTCATCTTCCATTCTATGGAAGTATTGATCCCGAGGAGTTTCTTGATTGGCAAGAGGAAATGGAGATTGAACTTAAAGCCTAAGATTTTTCAGAAGCTAAGCAAATAACACGAGTTGTACTTGAATTTGAAGATTATGCTCTTGATTGGTGGAAACAATATCCACATAAGCGTCTCATCAAGAATTGGGAAGATTTGAAGAAGGCAATGAGAAAGGAGTTTATTCCAAGAAAATATGAGTTGATTTTACGTCGTCATTTAGAGAATGTGAAACAAGGTAGTAAATCTGTCCAAGCATATTATGACAAGCTATATTCATCCTTGCATCGAGCAAATGTTGTTGATGATATGGAAGTAATCAGATACTTCAAGATTGGTCTCAATGCAAGAGTTGCTTCTTCAATTGATGGAAAGTATTTTAGAAGAATGCAAGAACTTCTAAGTTATGCACTTATAGTGGAGAAGAAAATGATGAAGGTGCAGCAAGGTAAGATCACACAGAGCTCTAATTTGTGCCAAGATAGATGTGCTAAGCTGCAGCCCAAAGTATCTTCTATTATTGGATAGAAGCAAGAAACAACTCCATGCAGGACAAGAAGATTTGTCCCTAATTTTTCTTCAGTTGAATATAGTGCTAGAAGGAGTGAACTTTAGCAATGCAACCCCAAGAAGATCTCTATTGAGCAGCAAGAAGATAGCTTTGTGCCTCAAGTCCATAAGAGAAATGATGAGTTATGCAGTCCTCTCAGTTATGAGCAAGATCAAGAAGAAAATTCTGCTGCACATGCCAAAGGTGAGGTAGAAGAAGCCAATATACAAGTTGTGGAAGATAATAAATCAAGTTGTGAAATTAGAGAACATATTTCTCTATCGGGGGCTGATCTTTTGAGTTTAAAGTTGAAGGAACTAGCTGAAGGTTTGCACCTTACAAATCTTGAAATTGATATTCAAGAAGCACCATCGCAATACACCAAAACAAGTGTTGCAGATCTTAGTTTTTTTGAGCCTTGTTCTAGTGCTAACAATGGTGAAGTTATATGCTCCAAACCTATCCAGAAATTTTCTCTGCAACATGGTGAAAATTTAGAGCCAAAACATGAGCAAGCAATTCATAACACTTCAGATTTTGAAGGGGTATCTAATCTGAATTTGAAGGCCAGTCATAGTGTCAATTTGAGAGCTGAATATGACTATAAAGATGCTTCTATTGCAAGTTACAAATCAGTCCAAACTGAAGTGTCATACCCGGTTTTAAGAACAAAACCAGAGATACCCTATATGTGAGCCCAGGAAGTCAAATCCCACATATAGCCACAGAACAAGGTAATATCAAAAGACAATACTTAAATACATAACATATAAGGTCAAAGAGATAACCTTAAGAGAGCAAACAGCGGTAAGACACTCCGAACTTCAGGTGAAGACTCCACTCCACAGGGATCAACTGACTGGTTGATCACAAGCCTAACTGCTCGGGACTCTTGCAAACTGGTACCCGTCCGGGATTTTTATCCAAAGATTGTAAAGAAAAGACAAGCGTAAGTACTTTCGTACTCAACAAGGATATATGGGGTTCATGAGGCTCAAAAAGTTGACACTGGTTTACTGCGATACGCATTTTTAATTGATTCAAAACTTTACAATTGATGAGTCATAAGTTATGCTTAAGCCCCCAAATTAAAACATATGATCATATAGCAATTGAATGAATAACATAACATCATGATAAAGTGATTCACAAGTAATAACATGTAAACATTGTTTCTGTGAGTTTTCCAATATTAGTCTGTGAGTTTTCCGAGCCGCCCGTGTCCGTGAGCACGGCTGATATATTAGTTTTTAACACTCTGCAGAGGTTGTACACTTTACCCACGAGTCGTGATTTACCCTTTCGCCAGAGGGGATCAGCCTCTTGACCCACTTCCAAGGAAGGCCGACAGGGTTCACTATGAAGTCTTTCAAAGGGGCTCGCTGACAAACAACAGACACTACGGATCCACGGGCAAGGGGTGTATAGGAGCCCCGGGATGGTACACACACGCAGCGGTCCCCACTCCAGCCGCTCCGAAACCGCTCGGCAATGGCAACTTTTGCGAACGCCACATGCGAGAGAGTTGCCCTCATACTGAACTAAAGCCAGAACCATTATAACCCTCGTGGTTGTACTGTATGTCCCAGCTTTTGCTGACAGATAGGGTCCTAAATCCATGTTGCTAAAAAGTCAAGTTTTACTTTATCATCTCATGTAGTCATTAATCAAGATTAAAGGATCATGCTTATTTGAATAGAACACTAGCAATAACTACCCATATGCAAAGGTAACCCGTAGGATTTCAAGGATCAAGGTAATCAAATCTAGGTAAACCCTATGGTAACAGTATTAATCACATGCATATGATTTTATTGAAAACATCATGAATAGGACATCAAGGAAGATCCCATATAATACTTGCCTCAAAAGCTTAGATCCTTCTTCTAGTTCTAGTCTTCAAAAGATCTTCTAGAAAGCCAACTTCTTGATCTCCAACGTAACACTCACCGATTGGACAAAATCACAAACACCACTCAAACACCTGACCAAACATAGCATACATATCTATTTAGAACAATACACCAATCAATGAAAAGGATTTAAAAAGAAAACTACGCATCTCTACAAACACACAGGCGCAAAGAACACACTAAACGGTGCTACGGTGATCGAGATACAACTAACGGAAGATTTGCTTTTACAGAAGAGAACTACGAGCTTTATCAATTTTATAACTATTTAAAGAGTGTATAAAGTATTTCAAAGAAACACCTTGATTAGATTAGATCAAAATTGTATTTGGATCTCGAAAACAAAAGTAGAACTAATCATATTTTATATATAAAACAAGTTGCATAGTTATTAATCAAGTTAGGAGTTAACCATAAAATTACAGAGCTATTAACATGGTATTAAATATCACTAATAAAAAGGTTACGCCGATACGAAGCCAACGCAACTTGAACGAAACGAATCGGATCTAAAACGAAGAAGATATGATTTAAACAAAATTTAAAGATTAAACAGGGAATTAAAGACATTAAATAAATATGTATTTTCAAAGTTTGCAAAACAGATTGATTATGGTTTTAACATGTAGATAAAAACTCTATGAATTTAACGCAATTTGAATGGATGAAAACGGAGTTAAAACGAATATTTTATAAACAAAAGAAAACTGATGGTAGAACCGAAATTTATTTTTGGAAGAAAAACAATTACCGCGTGGAAAAACGCTTTCTGAGGCAAAAAGCGCAAGGCCGGCAGGCACTTTAAGTTTGCCCGGTTGTGGTTGGAGCAGTGCCAGCTCGGTGGCGGGGGCTGCTCTCGGCGTGGGGAAAAGAGGGGGCTAGGGGTTGTATTTATAGGGGGGAGGGGGCTAGGGTTGGGGGCTGACCTGCTGGGCGGATGGGCCAGCGCGCGGGGGAAATAGGCCTGTGGGCCGCGCGCACAGGGGGGAAAGCTGGGGGAGGGGCGCTGCTGGTGCTAGGGCCGGCCTGCAGCGGCCTGGCGGGGGCATGCTCGACCGCTGGGCCGCGGGGAAGGAAGGGGGTCGCTGGTGGGCCGGCGCTGGGGAGGAGGCGGCCTGGTGGGGATGGCCGGCTGGGCCAAGGGAAAAGGAGGAGGGGAGGGAAGGGGAGGTGGGCCGGCGCGGGCAAGGCCCAACGCGGGGAAGGAGGGGAGGGGCTGGTGGCTTGCTCGGTTGGGCCGGCCGGCGCGGGTGGGCTGCGGGGAAAGGGGGAAAAGAGAGAGAGGGGGAGAGAGAGAGAGGTGGGCTGGGAGAGATTTCCCTTTTTTTTCTTTTTCTTTTATTTCAAAACTCATTTTCAAACACAAATTGAATTCAAAATTGAATTTTGAAACCGAGGCATTCAAAAAAAATCCAAAATGCATGGCATGAATGCTCAAACAAGTTTGTACCTCCTAATAAATTTTAATTCCATAAAAAGTTTTGTCTCCTATGTTTTCGTGAGCACCGAAAATCATAATTAAATCAATTTAAATCTATTTTCAAAAAGCAAAAAAAAATTTGGGGTGTTACATGAAGAGTATCGTACTCCAACAAATCTGAAGATGCAATTATGTATTATACCACCAACTGTGGATCATGAAAAATTATTGGACAGTGGTGCTGAAATTATGTGCTCCACTATGACACCTAATGTTCAGATTAAAGGCAAGATCAGTGCACATGATTCTACTTTTGTTGATGCTAGATCATTATCTTTTGAGAAAGACAAAAATGATTGTATGGATGTACCTATTGTTGTTCCAATGCTTTTGGAAAACACCGAGATAGATGGCATATATTCCTATGTTACTCCACAAGACATCGAAGTGATTGTGCCTAAAAACCCATATGAGTATGAGAGCTACTTAGCCAAATTGAAAAGAGAGTGAAAACAAAAGTGAGTTGTGTGACTCCACTAAATGTGAGACTGAGAGCATTAACATTATGAGTGTGAGAGATACACCACATAAAAAGAGAGAACTTCATTGCAAGGAATGTGAGGAAGAGATTGATTCTCATAACACCACCATACTTGATGAGAGAAGTGAGAAGATAATCGATGTTGATAATCAATTATTTGCTTCCCCAAGCTCCAATCATGACAATGATGAAGGTAACAATTCAAAGATACATTGTAATATACTTACACCATCATCAAATCTGAAAGGTAATGGAAATGATTCAAATCTAGGATTACAAAACCTTTGTCCTAATTTGATACATTCACATGTTCATTCAAGTGCTGAAATTTTGAAAGTTGATAACCAATATTCAATCAAGCATGATCATTGTTATGTTTTGACTAATATATGTGATACTTTAGACACCAATAATATGGACCATGTGAAATTGATTACTCATGCTGAATTTTTTACAAGGATATCCCCTGCTGAATGTGTGTTCTATGTCAAGCTTATTGAATTTTCTGAGATTGATAAAATGCTTCAAAGTGTTCTTGACATATCATCTATGAAATCTTTCAATAGTATATATAGCTGCAAGTTTACTTTTAACTTCATTGTACATCATGCTATAAATAAATTTTATACTTGTACCCTTTGCATAACATGTGACAAACTTGCTGAAATGAAGATGATTAAACTGACTAGTACTTTCTGTGAACCATACTTTCCTTTGTTTGAGATAAAAGGATTGCTTAGTGCTTGTTATTTAGAAAAATCCATGTTATTCTGTTGTTCATATTTATCATTGAAAGAAAAAAAAATGTATACAAACATGTTCTAATTCACTTGAGAAATCTCCATCCATATGTAAGATCATTGAGTATGAAAGGTACATTTCTAAACATTTACATGAGTTGTGCATCAAGAATTATTGGAATCTCAAATATGCTCCATTATCATCTTTTGATAGATTTGACTTTGTTAAGATTAAACATGATAACATTAATCAAATAAGTTGTTTGAAATAAATCTTTGTGCTTCCATCTTCAAAGCTAACTGCAGGTCAAGAAAAATGGAGAACCTATTTCACTCATGAGAAAAGAAATAATATACATATGAATTATGAAGAGCACAATAAACAACCTTTAATAAGTTATCACAGTATTTGGCATATACATCCACCTTGTATTTTATTTCAACTATTTCCAGGACAACAAAAGTAAAGGATGACTTTTCTTGAAAAGAGGCATCATGATATGACCATTCCAAGGACATCAACAAATACTCCTGAAGGACTGGAAACGACGACCAAAGGGGGGGTGAATGGGAGCCAAATAAAAAATTCCTTACGGAAGATCTTGACCCTTGTCCCAAGCACGACCCAAAGCACAAACTAGGCTCGCAACCCACAAGTGGGTGGATGTTCTAGGAGATGTCCTAGGAACATAGCGGAGCTAGCCACGAACCCGGAGAAACAAACCACAACAAAAACGGAGGAAAACAGCAACCAGTAGGGGATCCGGACTACTTCAATTAGGACCACCGGACCAATGGAAGTGGTCTGGAGCCTTTGGTCCGATGCACACCTAGGGACCTTCGGACTAGTCCGACAGCCACTCAAAAAATAGCAGGGAGTGCCTAGGCTCCGGACAACTAGTCCGACACTCACCGTCGGACTATAGGAAGTGGTCCGATGCACACTCTCGCCACAGAGCAAAAGACCACAGCAAGCACCCTACCTCCGGACACCTCATCCGACGCTCACCATCGGACTAATGAGCCTGGTCCGACGCGTGAGTGAAACCCTTAGCAGAGCCACCAGACTACTTGCAATGGTCCGGTGCCACAAGCTGGGTGGTCCGGAGGGTGGTCCGACGCTCACGAGCAGAAAAGCTGAAGCCCGCGAAAAATGTTTCCACTCCACCAAATCTTCCCAAAACCCAACCAAATGATCACCAACTGCAACCAAAATTTGTAGGCATGATCCTAGTGCAGTTGGGGAGCTATCCCAAATAAATCATCGCTCAATTTGGCTTAGAGAAAAGGGAGGAGAAGAGATTTGGGGAAAAGCTCAAGAACTAAGAACTCCGCAAAGAAAACGCCCGATCTACGCACTCGTGAGGTTTGAGGAGAATTTCTTTGGTGAAAAGAAGCTCCTCACGATTACGCACAACTTGGTTCAAACGGATTTGCAAGAGCTACTCCCTACAAAGAGAAATCATCTCAGGAAAAGAGAAAGCAAAAGAAAAACGTGAAGAACACAAGAAAAACGGGGACACGATCAACAAATCAAAGCCACCATGGCTTACGGAGGTTACAGCCTCTGATTCCTTGCAGCAAAACCAAGTTCTTACAAAGGTTGGTGGAATCAACCTAGGGATCTTAAGAACTAGAGAGAGAGGAGGCAAGTGATTAGGGTTCAAGAGATGGGATGAGGGATACCCCTTCACCCCCTACTTATCGGGCTTTGGCTATTTCCCAAAGACCCCCTAGATACATTGAGTGAACTACCTAGACTAAGCATTGCAGTCCAAGCTCTGGAAAATATCTCCCGCATTTTGAATGGGCGGCCCCGCTTCCTGCCGGGAGTTGCCGTCGCCTCGACGCAACCTCCAGGATTCCGCCACGTGCCATCCCCGCTTCCTCGGAAGCTCCACCTAGGTTTTGAGGCCCAGACCCAGGAAACAAGCCACCGGTAGCTTTGGGCTCAACTACCGAACCCCGAGTTTTGCGGCCCAAACTCGGAAACCGACGCGAATAGTTTTGAGGCCCAAACCACCAAACCACTCGACGCGAGCCACCTTGTCTTCGCCCTGTCGGACTCTGAGTCCCCTGAGCCTCCGCTCGACTCGCGCGTCCACCGTCTTGACTCGGCCGACTTGGTCTACCTCCATGTCTTCTCGCAATCGCTGGTGCCAAGTACTAGCCACCACAGCTAGTCCGCCGGTGCCCATGGTCCCTCAGTCCGAGCCCCGCTTTCGCCCTTCACCACTCTCAGTCCATCGGCACGGCAAGCCTCTACTCGACCTTCTCCACGCCATTGACCAGTGTCACTAGGCATAGCACCTGCACACCACAAGCCGATAGACAAGCACACATTTCTGCTTTCGCAGAGGTTAGGGTAAGCCACTCAAACTGAAACACTCACGTGTTGGTCAATCACTCATCATCAAAGTTGAACATCCATGGGTACTTATCCACCATGTGTTCGCAATCTCCCCCTTGATGAGTGCATTGTCAACACAAGTGCATTTCAGATTTGAGCCACATGGTAAAGCTCTCCAAATGACCAAAAAGCTACGAAAGCCAAAACGGGGTCACTTGAGAGAAGCAAACACGATATCAATTAAAAGAGAGAGGCAAAAAATGATACCAATTAAAAGCATCCTACAAAAACACCTCGTGACAAAGCCACTTACTGATGCCAAAGAAAAGCATATGGGCAAACAAAGCTAGCCCTCAAGAAGAGGCAGAAAACGGGCTCAACACCGCTAGCAAGTCCAAGATACCAATCACAGCTCTCAAAGCTCAAACTTCCAATTTAAACACTAGGGGAGCTCAAAAGATACCAATTGAAACCACTTACGTCCCCTAATGCTCAAGAAGCAATCGAAACCTGTCGGAGCCAACAATGCAGACTAGACCCTCTAGAAGAGGCAAAGGCTCAACACATCTAGCAAAAGCTCCCCCTGAGCAAGATACCAATTGGAAAACTAAGAGAAGCACTCTCCCCCTGAAGTAGATGGCTGAAAATGGAATGAAATGCACATCTCTCCCCCTCGATGACACATGTAGCTCATCAAACATCAACAACTCATGATCCGGCTACAAATGCCATGAAGTGCAAAATGAGTGCAAAAGCTTCATACTTAGAGCTAAGACAATGAATAGATGCTCTAAGTGATGTGATCCTGTGAGAATAGGAGAAGCTCTACGTGCCCAACAAAGACTCAAGTTGAGCTTAAGATCACTTTAGAAGCTATTTTAGAGAGCATATCATGTGAGAGCAGAGAAAGGGTATCACCTCCTAGAGACAACTAAACATGGCAAACAAGATAGGATCTATCTCAAAGCAATCTCATGTATAGCAAGAAAAACTATCCCTTAGCAAAGTTCATACAACTATCCCTTTCCAAATTTCAGAGTTTTGCAGCAAATTTTCAGTTTTAGGCACATTTAAGTTGTATATGAGTGGTTGTAAGCAAAGTGATGCCACTACTTACCAACCGGGCAAAGTCAAAGGACTTGACACACCGGTTTTGGTCATACACGACACCGCTCAAGTATCGACCCATATGGGAAGCAGTCTCGAACACACGGTGAAGTGCTCACAATGCAGACCCAACTCGATCTTTCCAATTCACAAAACAGAGAGCAATTTCATTTTAGATATTAATCATGGTGCTCAAAGGTAGTGAATGAAACAATGAAGAGTCATAGTTACAAGCTATATACAAGCCAGCCAAGAAGGGTCTTCAAAAGCCTACACATGCTAGTGCCATTTCAGAGGTGACATGGGGAATTTAAATTGAGTTTTAAAGCTTTTCTAACTTAGCTCTATTGCATATCATAAAGATCAAAAAGAGTCTAAGTTAGACAACACCATAGACACATAAAACACCTCAAACAGAGCATAGATTCATTATATCGGCTATAGATATGAAGCTTAAAATGAATTATGTCACAAATGCAAATGAGATGCAAAATACAATGACACTACTAACACTAACAAGACACCAAAAGAGAAGAAGGACAAACAAAAGACTAAAAGAAATAAAAGAATCTTATGATACACAAAACTTTCCTCCTTTAAAAAGGAAAGCAAACACCCAACTCGCCTCGAAGGCGAGAAAACGCAGCTTGATCCAAAGGCTTAGTGAGAATATCCGCAAGCTGGTTTTGGGTCTCGACATGCCGGAGGTCAATGTCGCCCTTCTCGTAGTGATCATGCAAAAAGTGAAAGCGGACCTCAATGTGCTTGGTCTTCGAATGAAGCACAGGATTTTTAGCCACACTAATTGCACTCGTGCTATCACAAAGCAGAGGCACCTTAGTAAGCTCAAGACCAAAATCTCTCAAAGTGGCAATCATCCAAAGCAACTGAGAGCAACAACTAGCCGTGGCAACGTACTCAGCTTCGCACGTCGACTGTGCCACGCTAGATTGCTTGCGAGAAGACCAAGAAACCAAAGAAGACCCAAGAAACTGGCAAGTCCCAGAAGTGGACTTCCGATCAAGTCGACAACCGGCAAAGTCGGCGTCAAAATAACCGCAAAGCACAAGAGAGGAAGAGGTGGAGAACCAAAGCCCAAATTCGGGAGTGAATCGCAAGTACCTCATGATGCGTTTCACCGCCTGCTTGTGCGAAGTCCATGGGGACACCTGAAAGCGAGCACACAGGCAGACGGCGAACTGAATGTCCGATCGGGTCACCGTCAGGTACAGAAGCGACCCGATCATGCTGCGGTACTCCGTCTGGTCCACCGCCTCTCCTTCCTCGTCCGCATCCAAGGCAGTCGTAGTCAACATGGGCATCAAAAGAGGCTTTGCCTCACCCATGCCAAACTTCTTCAAGATGTCCTTCGTGTACTTGCCTTGGTGCACAAACGTCCCTTCCCGGGTTTGCTTGATTTGCAACCCGAGAAAGAAAGTTAACTCTCCCATCATGCTCATCTCAAATTCCTTGCTCATAAGATCTGCAAACTTGGCAACAAGAGCATGAGAAGAACCACCAAAGATGATATCATCCACGTATATTTGGACAAGGAGAGTGTCTTTGCCTTGCTTGAGGAGAAACAACGCCTTATCTACCGATCCCATTTTAAAGCCCTTAGCAAGCAAAAAGGTTTTTAGCCTATCATACCATGCTCTAGGTGTTTGTTTCAAACCATACAAAGCTTTGTGAAGTTTAAAAACATGGTTTGGAAATTTGGGATTTTCGAAACCGGGAGGTTGTTTAACATAGACTTCCTCCTCTATGTAGCCATTTAAGAAAGCACTTTTAACGTCCATTTGAAAAAGTTTAAAACCCTTAGAAGCCGCAAAAGCTAGGAGGATTCTAATGGCTTCTAAACGAGCCACGGGAGCAAAGGTTTCCTCATAGTTTATTCCCTCCTTTTGACAAAAGCCTTGAGCTACAAACCTAGCCTTGTTGCGCACTACCACCCCATCTTCACTTTGTTTATTTTTGAAAACCCATTTGGTACCTATGGGGAGGCAACTAGGTGGTGGAGGAACTAAGACCCAAACGTGGTTTCGCTCAAAGTTTTCTAAGTCCTCATGCATGGCATTGACCCAATCTGGATCCATCAAAGCGTGTCCAACATCTCAGAGCTCAAAAGAAGCAACAAAAGCCGAATGAGCAAAGTGAGATATATAAGACCTAGACCGCGTGACTCGACGGTCAATGTCGCCGATGATGTTCTTCGGCGGGTGTTGCCGCTGGATGTGGCGGGGAGCCTACCTGGACGAAGTGGCCTCCCCCTCGACAGCAGCTAGAGCTCCCTCAGGTGCAACTGGCACCGACGGAGGAAGCTGCTGGAACGGCCCACATGTAGAGGAAGTAGTCGGATCGGGACCATGAGCCGAAGTGGACATCGCAGGGTCGACGGGGGCAGCCAGTGGAGTTGGCTCGGGATCACCCCAATCGGCGTCGTCCTGCTCCTCCTCCACAAAAATGCTAGTGTTCACCTCATCATCACCTGCAAGCTCAAAAAGCAGTGGAAACACAGGGCATAGTTTCATCGAAAGTAATTTCACAAGTCTCCATCACTCGGTTAGTCTCAAGGTTAAGTGCACGATAAGCACGAGAGTGAGTAGAATAACCTAGAAAGATACCGTCAGAAGACCGTGATTCAAATTTATTCAACTTACCGCCCTTTTTGAGGATGAAGCACCTGCACCCAAACACCCGTAGGTGACTTACCTTGGGTGGTCTCCCAAATCGCAGCTCATAATAGGTCTTTTTCTTGAAAGCTCGGAGAAAAATGCGATTGGAAAACATAGCAAGCAGAACTGAGTGCTTCGGCCCAATACCGCCTAGGAGTCCTATGCTCATTGAGCATCGTCCTGGCCATCTCAACTAGGGTCCGATTCTTGCGCTCAACAACACCGTTCTGCTGGGGAGTGTGAGGTGAGGAAAACTGGTGATCGAGACCCAAAGAAGAGCAAAGAGTTGCAAATTGAGCATTCTTGAATTATGTGCCATTGTCACTGTGGATAGCTCTCATGGCATTCTTAGGTAGCTCATTTTGCAATCTCAAAATCAGATCTCGAACAAATGGAAAAGCCTCATCCTTACTCTCCAAAAAGAACACCCAAGAGTATCTTGAGTAGTCATCAACGACTACAACAACATACCACTTCCCTCCTTCCGACCTGACCCGAGCTGGACCAACTGTGTCCATGTGTAAGAGCTCACCGGGTCGAGTGGTCATGATCTCAGTCACAGGAGGGTGGGAAGCAACAACCATCTTGCCATGCCTGCAAGGATGGCAAACCAAATCCTTCTCGAACTTTAGCTTTGGCAATCCTTGGATAAGGTCCATTGAGCTAAGTCTTGCAAGCAAGTCAAAACTCAAATGTCCCAATCTCCTATGCCACTTCCAAAGCTCGGAAGAAGAACCGGCAAGAAGACAATGAGAAGGTCCGGAAGAGATAGTAAAATCCGCACAAAAAACCGTCCTGAAGGGTAAAATCCGGTAAACAAGCTCACTACGAGAGTCCAAAATCCGAGAGAGATTAGGCTTGAAACTCACTTCAAAACCGTCATCAAGGAGTTGCGAAACCGAAAGAAGGTTAAAATGCAAGTTCGCAACCAAAGCAACATCCTTGAGGACAAAAGAAGAGTTCACTCGGATGGACCCTCGGGAGACAACCTTACCTTTACTCTTGTCCCCGAATGTGATATACTCGGTGTGGTGCACGGGGTCGAGGCTGGAGAACCACTTGGCACTTCCGGTCATATGGCGTGAGCATCCGGAATCCACAAGCCAAGTCTCCTCCAGTCCTCCTTCCTACATCAATAAAAAGACATAGGGTGAGAAAACGGACCAACACTGGGGTTAGTAAACTGTGAAGGATACCAGTGTTGTCCAACTTGCCCAAAGAATCGATTAGGAGAAAAACCAAACATCTCCTGCCCCACGGGGGATAGCGATCACCACGATAGGGAAAAAGTGGTCCGCTAGAGAAGGGTGGAGTAAAGCGACCGCCACGAGGCCCGTAGTCGTATGGGTCACGACCGGTACCCTGCCAGGCACGACCACCACGTGGTCTCGCCTCCTGAGGCCTAGCACCTTGAGGCATTGTACCTCTAGGCCTAGTAGTGCGCCTGCGAACTTCCGGTCCACGTGCCCCAACTGGTGGGTGGTACATGTCCCGGTTGTTCAACTCAAACTGCCTTCGATCATCTCTCTTCCTCCTATAGCAAAACTCAGCCAAATGCCCATCTCGCTCACAATACTCACAATGGTACCTCACCGCACTCTTGGTAGGCACTCTCTTGTTGAGTTTGGTGGCTCTAGCTTTCTTAGGAAGGGGATCACTAGAGATGTCTGGCAGTGTGTCAAGTGGGTTGCATAGATGGATCGGTTTTGCAATCCACACTTGCTTCTGTGGAGTGGTTTTGGGTGGCTCTTCAAACATACCATCTCTCACAGGAAACTCAGAGGGGTTGGTAGGCTTAGGTGGAGTGATCTTGGTAAGCTTGGGAGTTGTGGTGGGTTTCTCATTCTCGCTCAAACCACTGCACTCACCGATCTTACCGAACATGCTATCGTCCCTCCCACCTATAGCAAATCCTATTCACGTGTTGCCAGCCCTTTTGCATTGGCTAAGCATCATCCCCAACTGCGGCTTTCGGCAAGACACCCAGCTCAAGATGGACCGAAGGTATGTGTTTTCTTCCTCGGTACGCATCTTGTCGTGTCTACACGACGCGATCTCAAGCTCCAAAGCCTCAAGGCGTTCCGACTCTCTAGTGCTATCTGAGCTGACCTTCTCTAGCACAACAATCCTAGCATCTCTTTGTGCCAGCTCAGAACGCAAGCCTAAGCAAGACTTGCACGCACCAAGTAAGCTAGGTCTAGCCTTCAGCTCACTGACCTCCTCAAGTAGAGTGTCATACTTGTCCTGGAGAGTGACAAGACTAAACATGTGGATGGCACAAGCATCACACCCTACCTCCTCGGTAACCACCACCGACACCTTAGCAAACTCTAGCTCATGCAGCGTGCTAAGATACTTAGCCTTGAAATCGTTCCTCTCGCACGCGGCACGCTTGAGCAAAGCATCCTGACTCATCAAGGTGTCATTCAAAGACTCAATCTCGAGAGAGAGGGATGCGATGGTGGGTGGTACCTCGGGTGTGTTGTAGTCGTAGTCGTAGTCGGGGCCTTCCTTGCGCTTGCCGACCTTGCCTTCTTCAATCGCCATGGTGCAAAAACCACCGTGCTTGGCGTCGGCATAGAAGCATAGGCCGTTGAGCTTGTCCTCAACCTTTCCCTTGGACTCATCATCGCTCAAAGAAGCACCTCCATCGGAGGAGGCATCGATGTCGCTGAGGGAGGCGAGGAAGGCTCGGTGCTTGGCCTTCACCTTGTCGATCACCTTTTTGGAGGACCTTCGGTGGTAGACACCCTTGGGCTTGTGCTTGTCCTCAAAGTGGTGCTCGCGCTTGTCCTTGCGCTTGGTGAAGTCACCCGTAGCTTTCTTGGGGCAGTTTGCGATGAAGTGATCCTCATCACTGCAACGGTAGCACCCCTTGGCTGAGCCGCCACGCCGACGGTTCAAATGGTTGTTGTGAAACCGTGAGAACTTGGTGATGACCAAAGCCAGCTCATCATCTCCAAGAGGCTCGCAACCCACAAGTGGGTGGATGTTCTAGGAGATGTCCTAGGAACACAACGGAGCTAGCCATGAACCCGGAGAAACAAACCACAACAAAAACAGAGGAAAACAACAACCAGCAGGGGCTCCGGACTACTTCAGTCAGGACCACCGGACCAATGGAAGTGGTCCTGAGCCTTTGGTCCGGTGCAGACCTAGGGACCTCCGGACTAGTCCGAAGGTCACTTCTGGAAGTCCGACGACCACTTAGCAAGTCGGACAACTAGTCCGACGCTCACCGTCAGACTATAGGAAGTGGTCCGGTGCACACTCTCGACACAGAGCAAAAGACCACAACAAGCACCCTACCTTCGGACACCTCGTCCGACGCTCACCATCGAACTAATGAGCCTGTCCGACGCGTGAGTGAAACCCTCAGCAGAGCCACCGGACTACTTGCAATGGTCTGGTGCTGACAAGCTGGGTGGTCCAGAGGGTGGTCCGACGCTCACGAACAGAAAAGCTGAAGCCCGCAAAAAACGTTTCCACTCCACCAAATCTTCCCAAAACCCAACCAAATAATCACCAACTGCAACCAAACATTGTAGGCATGATCCTAGTGCAGTTGGGGAGCTATCCCAAAGAAATCATCGCTCAATTTGGCTTAGAGAAAAGGGAGGAGAAGAGATTTGGGGAAAATCTCAAGAACGAAGAACTCCGCAAAGAAAACGCCCGATCTACGCACTCGTGATGTTTGAGGAGAATTCCTTCGGTGCAAAGAAGCTCCTCACGGTTACGCACAACTTGGTTCAAACGGATTTGCATGAGCTACTCCCTACAAAGAGAAATCATCTCAGGAAAAGAGGGAGCAAAAGCAAAATAGGGACACGATCAACAAATCAAAGCCACCATGGCTTACAGAGGTTATGGCCTCCGATTCCTTGCAGCAAAACCAAGTTCTTACAAAGGTTGGTGGAAGTAACCTAGGGATCTCAAGAACTAGAGAGAGGGGGGGGGCAAGTGATTAGGGTTCAAGAGATGGCATGAGGGATACCCCTTCACCCCTTACTTATTGGGCTTTGGCTATTTCCCAAAGACCCCCCTAGATACATTGAGTGAACTACCTAGCCTAAGCATTGCAGTCCAAGCTCTGGAAATATCACCCGCATTTTGAATGGACGGGCCCGCTTCTTGCCGGGAGTTTCCGTCGCCTCGACGCAACCTCCAGGATTCCGCCACGTGCCATCCCCACTTCCTCGGAAGCTCCGCCTAGGTTTTGAGGCCCAAACCCAGGAAACCCGCCACCGGTAGCTTTGGGCTCAACTACCGAACCCCGAGTTTTGCGGCCCAAACTCAGAAACCGACGCAGATGGCTTTGAGTTTTCGCAACCAATAACCGAAAGTTTCAATGTGCTTACGCGTAATCCACGCTTCAGTCCTTCCTGGAAATTCGGATCGTACAATGTCCTAGTGTATCTTGATATAGGGTTCAACCAAACTACTATTTTGTAGAACTGTGTAGTGTGCTTTACAGAACAAATTGTCTACCATGCCAATACTAGATTTCTTCCCAATTGTACCCTTTCCCATTAGTCTCCCCTCATACCTTGATTCTGGAACACCAATAGGGTCAAGATCAGGAATATAATCAACACAGAACTCAATTACCTCCTCTGTTCAATAGCCCTGAGCGATGCTTCCTTCTGGGGGAGACATATTTCTTCAGGACTCCCATAAACCTCTCAAAGGGGAACATATTGTGTAGGAACACATGACCGAGAACTCTAATCTCTTTGACCAGGTGAACTAGGAGGTGTGTCATGATATTAAAGAAGGATGGCGGGAATATCAACTCAAAGCTGACAAGACATTGGACCACATCCTTTTGTAGCTTAGTAAGGTCCATTGGATTGATTGCCTTCTGAGAAATTGCATTAAGAAATGCACATAACTTCACGGTGGCTAGTCGTACATTTTGAGGTAGAATCCCTCTCAATGCAACAGGAAGCAAATGCGTCATAAGAACGTGGCAGTCGTGTGACTTTAAGTTTTGGAATTTCTTATCTGGAAAAGTTATTATACCCCTTATATTTGAGGAGTATCCAGATGGGACCTTGATGCTGCTTAGGCATTCGAACATGCTTTCCTTTTCTTCTTTGCTAAGAGTGTAGCTAGCAGGACCAAAGTAATGGCGTCCATCATCTATCTTCTCTGGATGTAGGTTGTCTCGTTCTTTTGAATGATGCAGGTCCTGTCATGCTTCTAGGATGTCCTTAGGCTTCCCATACACACCCATGAAGCCTAGCAGGTTCACACAAACATTCTTCGTCAGGTGCATCACATTGATCGAGCTACAGACCTCTAAGATTTGCCAGTATGGTAGCTCCCAAAATATGGACTTCTTCTTCCACATGGGTACGTGTCCGGTAGCGTCATTCGGAACAGGCTGGCTACCAGGTCCCTTCCCAAAGACTAATTGTACATCCTTCACCATATTGAGTACATCCTCACCGCTGCGGTTGTCAGGCTTTGTTTGATGATCTTCCTTACCTTTATAATATTTACCTTTCTTTCTGATGACATGATTAGTTGGAAGAAATCGACGATGGCCTTGGTACACGACCTTTCAACTGTTTTTAAGAATACACCTTTAATGTATGTGAAACAGTGAGTGCATGCATTATATCCCTTATTTGACTGCCCCGAAAGATTACTAAGAGCCGGCCAGTCATTGATTGTCACAAACAACAAGGCTCGTAGGTCAAAGTTTTCCTGTTTGTACTCATCCCATACCCATACACCTGTGTTGCTCCACAAAAGTTGAAGTTCGTCAACCAAAGGCCTGAGGTACACATCAATGTCGTTGCCAGGTTGCTTCGGCCCTTGTATGAGCACCGACATCATAATAAACTTTCGCTTCATGCACAACCATGGAGGAAGGTTATAGATACATAGAGTAACAGGCCAAGTGCTATGATCACAAATCTGTTTACCAAAAGGATTCATGTCATCCGTACTCAACCCAAACCTTAAGTTCCTTGAGTCATCTGCAAACTCGGGGAACTCTCTGTCGATTGTTCTCCACTGGGACCCATCAGCGGGGTGTCTCAACATATTTTCTACCTTATGGTCTTCTTTGTGCCAACACAACAACTTTGCATGCTCTTTGTTTCGGAACAAACATTTCAAGCGTGGTATTATAGGAGCATACCACATCACCTTGGCAGAGATTTTCTTTTTTGAAGTACCTTGTTCATCACCCTCAACGTCACCAGGGTCATCTCGCTTGATCTTATACCGGGCATTCATCCAATTTCTCATTGTCTGGCCCATAGTAGAGAATGCAATCATTAGGACATGCATGTATCTTCTTGATTTCTAATTTGAGAGGGCAAAGCATCTTTTTTGCTTCATATGTAGTGGTAGGTAATTCATTATCTTTTGGAAGCATCTTCTTTTGGATAGACAGTAACTCCCCAAATCCCTTGTCTGACAAACCATGCTTTGCCTTCCATTGTAGCAATTCTAGTGTGGTACCCAACTTTTTTTTGCCCCTCTTCACAAGTCGAGTATAACAATTTCTTGTGATCCTCTAGCATGCGCTCAAACATGATTTTCGCATCTTCACTTTCACAATCTCTTTGTGCATCACGGATGTCCTGACCAAGATCGTCTGTGGGCCCATCTTCTTGCGCTACCTCTTCTTCATCAGCTTCACCAATTGTAGTATCACCAAAGGCATCGTACTCAGCAAAACCACGAATAATATTGTTGTCATCGACCCCTTCTCCTTCTTCTTCATCTTCTTCCATTATAACACCTTGTTCTCCGTGCTTAGTCCAACAAATATAGTTTAGCATGAAACCATTCCTAAATAAGTGTTCATGAAGCACCTTTGAGCAAGAATAATCCTTCTCATTCCTACACATCACGCATGGGCAACAAATGAAACTATTTTGCATGTTTTTCTTAGCCGCATTTAGGAATTCATGCACGCCCGTAATAAACTGTGGGGAGTGGCGGTCAACGTTGTACATCCATTGTTGGTTCATCTGCATGATATGACATACAACACATCAAAAAAATTGAGATCTCAAATATCTATCAATCAACATGCATGATTACACTCTAAAACATAATTGCAGAAATGACATACAATTGCCATTTTTAGATCAAATGACATACAAAAATGTTGAAAAAATCACCATTATACAAATTCAAACCAATATATATATATATATATATATATATATATATATCATAATTTTTTGATTAATAAGACACCATGCATGTACTAGAAATTTTTAGTGTACTCTAGCAAAAAATTAATCAAATACTATATGCTTCCTGCATCCAAACATCCAAACAAGATGTCGCTTATGAACAAGCGTGAGAACCGGAAGTTGTGGCCACATCTACTCATTTTCATCAACTACTATATAAATTTCTCAGTTTTTAATAAACCATCATGAAATTTGATGAACTAACTATAAGCTCAAACTTATCAAGGCATGTATAGATCAAATGGCATACAAAAATGAAGAAAAACTCACCATTAAAAAAATTCACAACTAACTATAATGCATTCTAGCAAAAATTAATCAACCACTACAAGCTTCCTTCATCCAAACATTTTGTGCATTCAAAAAACAAAAATCCACCATTCATCACACACTTTGAAAACCATAAATTTCTCATATTCTAGACCACCAAATGATAAGTGGTAGCGATGAAATGAAAGAGGACGAAGTTTGTAACCTTTTGAATCCAACAATGGATGAAGAGAGCAACAGTAGATGAAGATCAGCAGAGCGGCGATGGCGCAGGAGTCGAGCTGATGAAGAATAGTGGAGCGAGTTGACGAAAAGTTGTGCCAGAGTTTGATTTCTCGGGCCAGGGACTGGAAGGAAGAAGGAAGGGAGTTCTACTCCCAGTTGAAATCTCAAACCGGGACTAGAACTCGACCTATAGCACCGGTTGGAAGCCCAAACCGGGACTAAAGATTGAGTCTCGGTCACAGCCATAAACCGGGACAATAGGGGAACCATTAGTCCCGGTTTGGGGCAAAAACCGGGACTAAAGGTCAAGCCTCCTGCAAAAGCTACCCAAGGAGCCGTTGGACGGATCCTTTAGTCCCGGTTGGAATTCCAAACCGAGACTAAAGGGTGCTTCATTCCCGGGCGCAAAACTTGGCGGGACTAAAGCTCTTGAACCAAAAGCCATTTCTGTAGTAGTGGAAGCTATTGAATAGAGTATGCCAGTCTATCCTACCATCAAGCCCACACTAGATGCTACTTCCCTCATAGAGTTCTAGTCCATCCATTTTGGTGGAATCCCCTTGATTTGGATTCAAACATGTATTAGGCTCCCAACAGGTTCTGCATCACCATTCCAAACACTCATAGAAGCTACCACCTTGGGTCTGTTAAATTGGAATTGGGAAGCTTTGCCAACCACTATATTATCCACCTTCATGTTAGCTGGAAATCTAATGATGTGGCAATCTTCTTTTGTCTTCTTCAGCTACCATGCCTAGTGCTTAAAAATCTCTCTTAGGTTCTCTAGAATCCCTTGTATTTAATGATACCCTCCACAGTGGTGAAGACGCAAAAGTTGCCAATTTATTTCCAATGCCTGAATCTATTGTCTCTAGGTTCAACATCAATGTGGTAGAAGCCCAATCCTCTCTTAGCACTGCTATAGTATTGAACTGCCATTGGTGGTTTGTGCCATTCTGGACATTGAACAACTACATGTCCAGTTTGTTGGCAGATAAAGCACACCCTAGGATGGTTGCATGAAGAACTTAGATGACCCATCTCACCACAATTGAAGCAGACTAGCTATAAATTTCTCTCTTGGACAACTTGTTCATTGATCCCCTCTTCAGTATTTAGCATGTCCTCCTTAGTTTATGTGATTCCACCACTCTTGGGCTCTCTCATCTCTTGTTGTTGTCTCTCGGATCTTGCAGCTTCCTTTTCCTCTCCACTGGACTCCACTACCTTTGGGTCTTTGAGTACCAGACTTCCTATTCTAGATTTGGTGTGGTGAGGAAGAGGGTGTTGTATCTACAATTGATTTGGGAAGTACCCATATGGCAACAATGGCGAATTGTTGTAGAGATTTGGCTGCGGACTTTGCGGTCTGGGACTGTGACCTCAACCTCTTCATGGCATGGAATCCTTGATGACCTTGACAAAATTCTTTTGTTTCCCCTCACCCTAGATGTACTCAGTTAAGCTTAGCTTTGAAACTGGTACATCCCACTTGTCCACCTCACCAACTAGATTGCAAACTGAGATCTTGAAGGATTTGTAGAGCCTCAAATCCTGTCGCATCCATACCAAGCTCTCTCCATTAGTTGGATGAACCCTAACCTTTCCAATTATGTGGCTGAAACTTTGATAAATCATAGTAATTAGTAGAAAAAATCGTAAAATAGCAAATTAGAACTTTCTAGAATCCCTATAATTAGATCTATGCAGTGGAATCAAAATATGATATGTGTTAAAGGAAAATTTATGTTGTTTTTATTAATCTTTGCAGATTAGGGTTTAATGCATATCTCATGTTGTAGTGCTCTAATTGTTGTGAAACTTTTGTGGTACACTTCTCATGTTATGCTGGTACTGTGATAAACAATTCAGAATTTTTTGATGCAATATGACTGAGTTATTGATTAAACTTGATTGTTGCAATGGTAATCTGTGTTTATCTTTAGTAATTATTTAAAATGAAGATGAAGTTTTTTATAGATGGATATGATTTGAGGATGAACCATATCTATCCTAGAATTTTTGGATTTCTTTGTTGTCTTCAAACGGATTGTGGATTGCGGATCGCTACTCTGGCCTTGCGTTTGTCCGGCTCCGGAAATGGGTAGTCTGTGGCTAGGACTCCGCCACCTGCTCGTCCCTTAGTGCACCACATCGCTCCCATTTCTCAAAGAGATTGTTGTGTGGGTCATGGAGGGAGAAGGATGTTGAATTGCATGCAGGAGTTCTGTGCTCGCGCATCAGGGATGAAGGCAATCTCCTCATCGCCGGAGATCTCCATCTCTTTGGCTTCACCAACGAGCCGCCAGCTCTCACGCTACACATGGAGCAAGGATACTTCGTATATGCTTCACCGCGTGAAGTATGGAAACGGGTCAAGGTTCGGAAGTGCCTCAAGTTGGCGAGGCAACGTCTAAGGCCGGTGATAGTGGAAGACAGGAGCAGCAGTGAGGTGTCCGCCTCAAGCTACTCTTCACTTCCCGCTACCAAGGCCACCGATGAGGACAAGCTACAAGCAAAGAAGGAAAGAAGAGCACTTAGAGAAAAGAAAAGAGAAGATAAAAGAAGAGAAGAGAAGAAAGAGAGAAAAGAAGTGTCGGAGATCTAATTTAATGATAAACTTTTAGAAATAAAACCATAAGCTAAAGGCCCCACGACGACCGTCTAGATAGGGATGAGAAGCCCATCAGGGACAAATCACCACCGGCCCACGAAGAAAGGGCATGTGATTCACAGAATCCCGCCGGCCCGGGTAGGTAGACGTGTTTCCGTCTCGCCCGACGTGGGAAGCGAGGCATGTCCACGACCAGCAGAAGACATGTAGGGCGCCGCTGATAGGGAAAAGGCCCATTTTCCCCTTCTAGAAGGTGACGGCTATTGCCCTGTAGGCGCTGACGGTGCGAACGCCGATAAGAACGAAGGTACGTTATCCTGAAGATCGTACACCCCGTATAAACCGGAGCGCAGGACGACACCCTAGTTTCCTACTAAAACGGAGACACGACGGGTCCTCCAGCCAGGGACGGGATGGAATCAGACTTCTGAACAGGTGGGACCCACGCCTCCGAGAAGCAACGGCAACCCCTCCGGCCACCGGGCCCCTATAGGAACCCTCCGAATAGAAGTACATCAGGTACATGGGGCCCGCCAGGTAACGAAACTCATTGGCCCGGAGTGGAGGAATTCGTCGCATACAAAAAGAATTATAATAAGGTACAGTTGTGTACCTTCCAACGGTACAACGAACTCCATGCCTCTACTACGCTACGGGTTCAACCGGACCCCCCCCCCCCGTATCCTCCGGCGATGCAACAAGGACCCGACACGACTCCTCTCCTCCGACCAAGTACGAAGACAATAGGAATATAGTATTGTAAATGCCCAACATCCTTCACGAAGAAGGAAGGGGGCTCGGTATGCTAGGTAGATATCTCTTGACGCATGTTTGTAACTCTCCTGCCCCCTTGCGACTATAAAAGGAGGACATGGGGGATGACTCAAAAGATCCAGAGCTCTCTACTCTCAAGCTTTCAGAGAAGAGATCACACACACGGCCGAAGAACACGGCTAGGCCTCGCATACACACTCACTACACCATCCAGAGACCTAGGGCTCATACCCCATCTCTCGAACCAGCTTGTACCCCCCTGCAAGTAGAGATAAGGAATACGAGCAACTCCACACTGGACGTAGGGATTTCTTGTCCGAACCAGTATAAACCTCTTGTCTCTTTGTCTCACCATTCAGAACCCGACACGCGTACAAATTTACTCGTTGGTAGTTTCTGAACACCGACAAGAAGAGAGAAGACTCAAGAGAGAAGAAAGAGCTAAGAGAAGGGCAACAAGGGCTAAGAAAGAAGAAAAGAAGCCCAAGGAAGCTTCATCTAGTGAGCTATCAAGTAGCTCGGAAGATGGCGATGATGATACATCCTACTACGACTCCAAGGGTGGAAAGAAGAAGAAGAAGGAGAAAGATGATGGCAACAGCAACAACAAGAAAAAGTACTCTGCCGTCTCTTTCAACTATTGTGTGACATTTCATTAAAGAAGAAGATGGAACTAAATACAGTCTAGAACGTGCATGCTAGTGAATAAAAAGACCAACTTCATCTAGCACCAGCATGGCACCAACAGGCAGCAGCACACCACAAAGTTCATTGCTGTTTTTTTAGGAAACTGTTTGTTCTAAGGTGCTGTTTGGTTTAGGTGCTGTAGTGGGAACAGTAATGGCTGGGAACAACTAGCGGTGTTATCGGTTGCAGGGTAATTATTTTCACGTTTTGTTTAGTTGGCTCTTGAGGGAGGCAACAGGCTGCGGGATCAGATGACACCGAATGAAGAGGGGTAACGAGATTCTGATGGTCCATAACTGATAGCACCATGAACGATTGCAGTCGATCCTAACCAAACAACAACCAATGGGATCTAATAAAGTTGTAAATCGATCGCGTGCCGTAAAGACCGAACCAAACATGTTCTAAACTCTGATCTGTTGTATCTCTTTTGGTTTCCCCTTGCATCCCTTGATGCTTCTTTTTCGGCACCTTCTCTTTAATCAAAAGGCAGCGCTCCTGCCATTTGTTTCCAATAAATAAACGAATAATCAGTCCACCAGTTGGTATGAACAGCTGGCACCTGCTCCCGCTAGAGCAAAAGGGTTGGCACCAGATGTTGCTTAACAAAGCACTTGTTTTTAATCAAGTAGCAAGTGTTGTGCTGCAGACACTTGTATACTTTATTATATATATCCATGGTATTTCAGGTTCATTTCACTTACCAAGAACCGCATTGGCAGAACGTTGAGATAAATATGCTCAACCCCGAGTTCTACATTATTGACTTCTGCAGTAATGCATTATGCAATTGCCAATCGCTAATAACATATATCGGCCGATTCTTGAACCAGGCTTGAAGGACCTTTTCGAATCTTCTGTAGCACTGTGTGCATACAATCCTTGGAAAATCATAGGCACCTAACCTAATCTTAGTGAATGCAATCTCGGCCTCTTGGGCAATGATAGAAATTAGGCAGAGGCCGACTTCTATTAAAGGCATATCTATGATTACAAATAGAGCAAACATAAGAGTAGAACTTTGTCCGACCAAAAGATCTTCCGAAGTCCATTCCACATTTCCACATTGCAATGTAGCTTTCCATAAAGCAGTAGCTAATATATGTAAAATTAAATGACATGTTCTCATCAGTTTATTATTTCTCCATTCTGGTCAATATGTGATGAAAGTTGAGTCTGGACTCAGAGAAGCACGAGTATCTCGGACAGTTTACTTGCATCCCCACCAATTGATAGACCTCTTGTCTACACTCTTATCCACCATTTGATAGCAAAATATGTGACCCACAATGGGTTTTGACAGCCATGAAGAATTAAGATACTCAAATTTTATTCTGTTGGTCTGAAATTGAAAGTGCAGCCGGGAAAAGCGTATTTTTTAGGCCTGAACAACAGATCCTGTATTCAGATCATTCTAGCAACGAAAAACAACACATTATGTGTCGCTGACTAGAAGCAGGTGCTCAGCAAATTAAACTGAAACACTACCTTCAAGTTGAATCAGAATCTGTAGGATGCTATTAACACCCACTTTTATTTTTGTAGGGCAATGCTACGGAAGGTACCCACATTAAGATGTAATAGTTCAAAGCAATCTGAGCCATTGATTTATTAGCTTTAGAAATTCATTAATTAAATAAATAATCTAAGAAAAAAAAGAGAAAATCTTCTAAAATCCCTTAATCACCGGGACAACAAGGAAGTGGGAGAATTTTCCCTCCATGGTTACATGGGAGCAATTGAGTGGTGTGGCCATTTTTTTGTGTGCACGCCGCATTTGTGCATCACGTATGTTATAATGAATGTTAAAACATGTTACATGTATGTGTCAACAAAACCACCTTGGCTCCTTTTTCTTGTGCCAGCTGGTTGTTCTCCTGTAGTGCAACACCTTTTCATTAAAATAGTTACAGTATGCTAATGAACTTTGGGAACCACACACGCTACAACTTGTAGTTGTCACGTACCTGTGAATGAAAAGCTATGTGTAATTTGAAGTAATCAAATTATGTCATGTTCACAGTTATAAAATAAAGATTTATCATATCAAATAGATCACACATAAATCAATTAGATCTAAAAGAAATATTTTTATATTTAAATTTTCTTTATTTATCCTATCTTACCATATTAATAATTAAATAAATACATATTTCAACTATTAACTCCTAAGAAGTAATAGATGATCCTAACCATCCGATCTCAGTAAATGAATGGTTCATAGTCATTTGGAGTTACTACAGCAAAGACTTTTTCTTATTATCGAGAGATAACTGATCTTTCTATTACAAGCTTAACAAATACTTTTCCCTCAATTCTTTTTATCCAGTCTTCAGGCGTCATCATGGGTGAATTAAGATAATCGTCTTTTCATCCTTTTGTTGTTCCACTAGGACAAGAAAATACCAGTACTGACTTTAGCATAGTTCAGAACTCTTGCCACTTACGTTCAAAAAAGAAAAACTTTAGCATAGTTTAGCATTGGACAGCAATGAATGCTAAGTGGAATCCACTCAATTGCTACTACCTTTTATAACCCACCAGAATTTGCACAATAAAAGCATCGGAATCTGAAGTCATGCCAGCTGCTCACACAGAGTGACAACTGACAAATGATGCCTATGCTATCTGTTTAGTTCACTCAAAATTCCAAAATTTTACCTGATTTTCTGTTACATCGAATCTTTGAACGCATGCAAGGAGCACTAAAAAATAATTAATTATACAGTTTGTAATTTACGAGACGAATCTTTTAAGTCTAGTTACTCTATAATTAGACAATAACTATTAAATACAAACGAAATGCTACAGTACTTTACGCGTGTAAAAATTTTGGAACTAAACAAGTCCTTGAAACATTACAGTTTAGGTGCAGGATTATTGTTTCAAGGTGTTGCAATTCTCCAGAGGATTCGCAGTCTTGTCGGCAGTCCTTTATCCTAATTGATGGAGTTACGATATTATGCAGTGGAGAAGTTATATACAAGCTTCTGGGTTCAGATCCACCAAAAAAAATATTAAATACCATTGAGTAGATCGATTTTTCACCATGATGATGGCTTAAGTTTACGTATCTATAAGGCAAATGCACCACCTTTTAATATACTCTAACTTCTCCACTGATATTATGCAACAGTTAATCTCTGCAACTGGCACGGTAATGACAGCGGCCCTTTGAATGCTTCTCGCGTAGCATATATAGTGTGTTGACTGTTGAGTGTGACCCAATTGAGGTAATATGCTTAGCCTGCTCCACTGAATATAATGATCAAAACATGCACCCTACCGCAGTGGTCAACATTTAGAGCAAGGGCAGTAACCCAGCCTAACAGCCGGCGAGATAACAATGCCGCGTCCCTACCAGTCCATACTAGTATAATAACAGCATACGAGTAAAAAAGTTATTAATACAGCAGATCTCCGTCCAATCAAAAATGTATTGAAACCTACACTATAGGTGACAGCAGGGCAGCAGCAGCTTTTGCCCTCGCGCAGCGCACCCAGCCGGGCGGTAAGCCAAACGCCCGCTTGGGTCTGTCTCCTGGTTTCTCTCTCGTCCAACTAGGATTTTTTTGACGTTATTATACTTGTTCTTATATGCTCTTAGCAGCCAGGGACATCATTTTCAGTACCTTAATTAAACATGCAGGCTTCATACCAAAATGCCAAACACGTACATGCTGACTTGACCAAAGCATGGCAGTTGGCATGAATACTGGTTGAACTGGTAGCAGTACTATGTTGAGCTTTTGTCTTTGGCGACACAGCTGAACAGCTCCAGACAAGTGCTAGACGTACTGCTAGTTACAAGTCACAACATCCAGAAATTATCAGCAATTCTAGCCTCTCAGGGACTCAATCAAACAGGCATGCGATGGGCACGTCAAACTCAAGGTGACTCGGCCTCACACTACCGTTGGCATACATCAGCACAGTAGTTTAGTTTATAATAACTGAGGTGAACCGGTTCACACTTTTCCGGATGTAACTTCTCATGGAGGCCGGGGTCTTTCTCATGGAGCAAACCTTCCATTTCAGCAACCAATTGTAACCACTCAAACGCGGCTGAAAAGTCACCTTTTGTTTACCACCTAATAAAAATCTTTATACAGGGCACAAAAGACGCTTCCATTCATCGAACCAAGCATAGAATAATTTGCCCCGGTCCGGACACTTTTATTTGTCAACACCTCCCCCAATAGTGCCATATCTCTATCTCACCAAGGACAAAGAATCTGGGTCGAACTCTAACATAGTCCAGGGATCACAAAACTCAGAATTTTGCAGGCCTAAGAGCTGCAAACTAATCTGATGGGGTCCATGGAATTGCAGCTCACATAGACATAGTTCAGCCCAACAGGTGATGCATATCCCTGCATGTGAAAAAGGAGGTGGCCAGCAGACAGAGGCAAAGCCACCTTTTATGATCCACCAAACCGGACAAAAGGAAGGTCTTTTATTTTCTATCTACAAATACCAATGAGGAAGAGGAGTTGGTGTGGTGGTATAAGAATAGGGAGATCGAGTAAGACTGACGCTGGTCCAAGTCGCCGTACGTGTGGAGAGATGGAATGGAGAAGCAAAGATCCAAGCCAGTCGCCGTCGCCATTTGGGCAGGGCTCCTGCGAGGATTGCAACAGCGGCCTGGGTCATCTCGGCTCGATCCCGATCTCCTCACATCAGTTGCCTACGAAATTAATAAACGCGAGGGAGAGGATGCTGAAATTTCTGGATCAGACAGGGTGGGGACATGGACCTTGTGAGTTGTGAGGTGAGATGCGCCCCGCACCAGCGCCATCGTTTTCACTGCGGTGAGGTGAGATGAGAGACGAGCGCGCCTTCGTTGCAGGTGCCAAGTACCAACCTATAGCGGAAGGAGTAGGGAGCGTCACTAAAAGGTTGCAGATCGAGCTGCTAGGAAAGTGGGCAGGGGGTCAAACTGAAGCCAGTTGGAATTTATATATGGGTCACCAATTCAGACTTGGGTTGACCTGCCAAGACCCAGTACTGCAACCCAATTCACACACACAATGTCATAGGATTTCTTTATCCTGAATCATGTTTGTAGCAACAACGCTGTCTCATCACTTGTAAATATGTCTTTATTTCATACATCAGTGAGATTATTACAAAATGAAAACCAGTTTGAGACACAGAAAAATCCCAATGTGTCAATTTGTTATTATATAATCCCGTTTAACAAAGGGGCCTACTGTCTTTCCAAACAAAAAAGTTACACACGAAGACAATGCGAGAAGGGTCATAATTAACAAAGGTGCTTGAGATGGATGGTGTAAGCAATGAAAGAATGGACAAGGCATGGACATTTGTTGAGACAATAATAAATGGAGAACCTGGAGACTTCGTTATCCATCGGCATGTGGCATGGGGCATGGGCTTCACCATCACCAGCAACTCTCTCTCCCATGTTATTTACTTTTGGTGCCAGGCATTTCTTATAGCCATTAGTATTACAACAAGCTCGGCATACCGTCTCTCCATTCTTCTATGCTAATCATCTCTCACAGGAAACTCAGAGGAGTTGGTAGGCTTAGGTCGAGTCATCTTGGTAAGCTTGGGAGTTGTTGTGGGTTTCTCATTATCGCTCAAACCACTGCACTCACCGATCTTACCGAACAAGCTATCATCCTTCCCACTTATAGCAAAGCCTACTCCAGTGCTGCCAGCCCTTTTGCATTGGATAAGCATCATCCCCAACTGCGGCTCTCGGCAAGACACCCAGCTCAATATGGACCGAAGGTATGTGTTTTCTTCCTCGGTACGCATCTTCTCGTGTCTGCACGACGCGGTCTCAAGCTCCAAAGCCTCAAAGCGATCCGACTCTCTAGTGCTATCTGAGCTGACCTTCTCAAAATCCGGAAGAGACAGACAAGAGAAGACAATACTACGGGCTCTTGCGTTTGACGCATGTTGTGTAACCTGGACATCGGTGATCCGAGCCTCAAGAACCACATAGTTCTCATTCTCATAAATCTCCCAAAAATCTGTGTCATGTTTTTGGAGGTACAAAATACCTGCACGGACTATAATAACATTGGTACAAAATACCAGCTTCCTTATACTTCTCCTCGATGGAAACTTTCCATCGGCAGATCCCCTCAATCCGCGCCTTCCTTCTCTGGCCACCTGCAGTCTTCCGCTGATATCACGCGCTAAGTCACTTTATCGGCACCTCATGCCTATCGGCATCGGTAATACTTCTCGATCGGCAACTTTGTACCGATAACTGTCTTCACCATCCCATCAGCAATCGGCAACCACCCTCTACCGGTACTTGGCATCAGCTTCTCATTAGCACTCAGCAACATCATGCTCATCGGCAATCGGCAATGTCTCCTCATCGGCAATCGGCAATGTCTCCTCATCGGCAATCAGCATCAGCAAGACTTCACCGATTCACCTTTGTCGGCAACGATTATCCAGCCTCCATCGACAGCGTACTTGGTCTTCCCGCAGCACCCTCCCATCGGCAACATCGGTTCAAGGTCTCCCGATGCCGATGGAGAGCGGTCGCTGACCAGCCAAGCCTCAGCTCATTTGACACGTGCTGAAAAACAGTGTCAACACATGCCCCCCACTTTCGGAGCGTATAATATTTTACGGGCCGAAATTCTCTCCACTGTAGCCGTTACCTCCGAGATGGATGCACAGTTTCCTTGATATGTGTGTGGAACTGCAATTTAATAATAAAATCCCTCGATTGTAGCACGAACGGTTGCAGACCACCTCGATCACCGCGCGTATCTACCGCGAGTCTCTCCACATTCCTGCACCATGTGAAACAGAACCCCAAAATGCCCCTGGGTAAGCTTATAAAAGTTACCGGGATCCACACTACTTTTTTACCCCGAGCTCATTTTCACTTTCACCTCCCAGCCTTCGTCTTCAATCTCCAGCCGCTCTGAAGAACACAAGCTCGAGCAACAGTACTTCCTGCAATCAAGGATGAACTGCAAGCACTCCTTTGACTCCAATGGCGATCCAAGTCGACATTCCCAAGGTGAGACCTATTCTCTTCCTATTCCAGCCTCCTCCTAGTTCTTTTCTCGCACGAATCTGGATTTGCCCTCGTTCCTTTTCTGATTTTTCCCCTTCTTTCTCTCGAACCCTAGGAACTGTATAACAAGGTAGTGATCCCGCTCACTGGTTCCACCTTCAGCTGCCTAGGCCCCATGGGCAATCCTGATCCCAGTTTTTTAATCAATGCGGAAACCAATCGGATCCCATTCAGATCTGAATGCTTCAGTTTAGGGTTGTGGAAGGATGCCTTCCGCTCATGACCCAAGCCTACCAAGGGATGGAAAAACTGGTACCTCAGGGTCGCTAGGGCGCAACAAGTTTATTGGCAAGAGCGCAACATGGACCAATGTATCAGGCTCTCCATTGCCAATATGGAGAAAAACGAGAACATGTTAATAGCTGCCTCTTATTTCTGGTCGGACACGATGAATGCCTTCTTATTCCGACATGGACCAGCCACCCCCACTCTTGCCGATGTCCACATGCTGACCGGCTTAGACGTTTCTTCTGCCGATACCTTCTCCTTATTCAATAGGAAAGCTGAGCACAGAGTAAACACTCGGAACATCGGCGGTTGGACGGGTTATATCCAGGAATACCAGAAAACAGGATCGGTAAACCAGAGGGAGCACGCCACTTTCCTGAACATGTGGCTGGACAAGTTCATCTTCTGCGGTAGGGCAGTCGGACCAACCATCATGTACCTCCCAGCAGTTGAGTTACTTGCCAATGGAACAAGGCTTCCTTTAGGCAGGTACCTTCTTGGATCAGTATACCGTTTGTTGCATCAAGTGTCCCAGAAGCTACTGCTAGGTGAATCCATCGGTAATCTTGGTGGTCCCTGGTGGTTTGTCATTATGTGGCTGAATGCACAGATGCATAAAGCGCTTCAGTTTGACTTGTTCGCCCAACAATTTCCGAGGGACACATCGGAAGACTACCAGTATGGAGATGATGAATCGGCAACCCACCCTCCACTTAACTTTGGAGAAGCCATTATAGTGTTGCCCGGGACCGATGCCGATGCAGAACAATTCGGCATGTTTTTTTAGAAGTTTTATAATGGAATACCTGCCACAGAACGGCTCTGGTGGCCATATGCCGATGAAGACAACCAATTCGCACTATTATTTAACCTTACCGATGGGAATGTGCCTGAGAACCAGATAATTATGAAGGCCAGCATCACTCCTCGAGCTATTCCAGTGAACATCTTCGGATCGGGAAAGAACGCCCCTCCATCATTTGAGTTCTACTACCCATCGGTTAGCGGCGAGACAACTGGCTTTCGGTCAACTGCCGATCAAGCTTTGTTACTCCAAGGTAGTGAAGCCCAAACAGACATTCTCCAGCACTCTAGACTGGAACAAGGTTGTCAACCTTCCTCCTCATGCCGATGTATCAGACCTTGATCTATCATCCTGGTCACCAACCTCCTTTATTACAAATGAGTACAAGTCTTGGTGGCAAGAATGGAGGTGTCAACTGTTTGCCAAGTCGTCGCACTACTATCGGCACATGATCGATGCCGATCACATCGTCCCCGATGACGCAGTAAGTCTTTTATTCCAATGCATTCCTTATTACTTTACCTCTGTCATCAGCATCTGATCCTTTTACACTTAGCAGGTTGATGACCCGATTCCTCCAACGAGCAGGAGTGGCAAGCCCTTCAAGCTCCGAATGATGAGTCCCGTATCACTCATCGGTAACAAGGCCCCCACGTTAGCTGCCTTCACTCCTCAACAGGTACCTTCATCGACACCTGTAAACGCCAAGGCTACATCGGCCGCTGCTGCTGCCCTGACGCGGGTGTTTGCAGTAAACCCATCTTCACTCGCCGATTACATAAAATCTCATCGGCAATATTTTATTTTGTATAACTTGTATTGAATACTTTCAGGCTATGAGGTCATCGGCAACTGCTCCAAGCAGACAAGCACCTCCAAGTTCGGCTGCCGATGCCCCTCAGTCCTCGTCAAAACGGGCTGGATCTCCTGCTGCTGCGCCAAGGAAGAAGAGGCGCTTGAGGCTGGCTAGCCCATCTTCACCATCGGCTTCAACTGCGCCGCCAACTACCACTGCGCCATCGGCAGGACTGTCAGCAGCCCCAACTCCCGATCACCCGATGGATGACATCTCCGATCAGGAGATCACTATACCTGCTACAATAGAGGCGGCATCGCCATCGGCACCACCAACCGATGTTCCTGATGAAGCAAATCCACCCACCATAGCAACAGAGACAACATCAGTATCGGCACCGTCAGCCGAAGTTGCTGATGAGATGGCTCCACCCGTCGTAGCGGCAAAGGCAACATCGGCATCGGCATCATCAGCCGAAGCTCCTGATGAAAGAGCGGTATCACCGCCACAACCAGGTATCACACCGGAAGCGACACCAGCGACAACGCCACCATTACCAACGGTGCCGATCGCCCCCCTAGTAGAGGCTCAGTCATCGACAACTGCTGCCGATGTCCAAGACGAGGCTGGGCCATCTAGCATGCCAAGTCCTGGGTAGGAAATCCGCTTCAAGATGGTAAGTCGGTCATCCAAAAATTCATAGCATAGCTTCATGATTGGCACACTTTAACCTTTTCATTTTCAGGCTCAGGATTCTCCAGACAGTCTCTTCTCCTTTAATCTTAACCCTCGGGATGAAGATGAACGCCAAGGCCGCACTCAAGCGGACAACCTATTTTCCTTTGCAGTCGACATCCCCGACGACGATGAGGAGGAAGAGAGCTCTGTCCGAGCCTTGTCGGTAGAGATCAAGTCCAAGCTTGAAGAATTGCTCTCCTTATTGCTACAAGATACGTCCCATCTCGTTCAGGACTCATCAGCAGCAAGGATCACCTTCAAGGATATCCAAGGCCATCTCCCTGCCGATATGGCAGAAATCCTTCTCCAAGCAACCTTCCTCGACATCAAGCAAGTCCAGTACCAGCGGCTTTCCCGTCGCATTGCCGATAGGGCCGCCCAATCCAAGAGCGAGGAAGAGAAGCTTAAGTTCAAAAATATTGCCGATGAGAAGAACAAGGGCATCGACCAGACAGAAGTCTCCATCAACGGCCTCAATCAAGAGATCACTCAGCTATCAGCCAAGAAAGAAGAATTACTAGCTGAGTTACAAAGGGTAGAGGAGGCCTTGACCGCAGCCAATTAGCAAAAGATCCAATTGTCCGATACCATCAGGGTCCTGCGGCAAGAACGAGACCAGAACGTCCGACAAGCCATCTTGTGGAAAAAGAAAATCAAGTCGGTCGAGGGCTCCGCTGATGCCGATGCCAAGGAGATGGATGAGATAGAACAAATTTGCCTACGCGTGATATCAGCCATCCATTCTCTGTTGTAATATATTTGTAGTATCGGCAAATGTAACCCTGACACTTTGATTTTGTTTTCTGTAATATAACGTCCATACGCTTTTGCCGATGTATTATAATTCCCTTTCATCGGCATCCGAATGAGCACGCTATATGTCAACTTCTTTGAGAGTTTTTGGAATGTACGCATTGCTGGGAGCAGACTGTTTTATCCGATAAAGACTTGATTAGGAATCCATTTTCCAAGCCTAGAACTTAGTTCCAATCGGTAAAATCGACCTCCATACCAGAGTACCATCGGCAAACTCTTTCACCTAGTCGTCGGCAACCATTACCGATACTATGACTTACCGAATCGGCCAAAATCTTCTTCGAGTAATCCCAACCTTTAGCGGAGCCAGGTATTCAGCCCGATTGTAGCAATAATCAGCAACGAGTTCTCGTGTTCCCATCGGAACAGAATTATGACTATGCCGATAGACCCACCAAAGAAATTTCAAGGAGTAACTCCTAGAACGCGCGCACCCCACACTTAGTCATCGTACGCAAGTGCGGCAGAATCATTCTTACAACCATCTTCCTCTGGCAGTCAACGAATTCATCGGCAGTATGGTGTTTCACACACAAACCATCGGCAGGTGTCCCCAAGTATAACAACTGAAACTGCCAGTTTGCCAAGTGCGGCCCCCAAGCCAATAAATCCAAGATTGATTCTGGTTAAACCATCGGCAATATATTGCCGTCTATCGATGGCTCTCCATCCTTGCGCTTTGGCCTCCACTGCTTTTCCCTTGAAAGAATTTCAGTGTCATATAAATCGTTTCGGTGTTCACGCTGAATTCTTCTTTTTTGGGTCTTCGTTAGACCCTTGGGGCACCACTGAGGGAGTCTGATTTTCCATACAGGCTGGTGCTGCCTTCCATTGTTAGCATCGGCTTTTCTTCCGATGTTTGGATTTCTGGAGAGCACTTCCTCATCGGGTATTCTTGTCTCGGTTTGCTCCTTGTTCTCCTCTTGATCGACTTGCCCACCAAGCCCGCTATGGGCACTAAGCTTTCCCCCCAGCCAGTTATATACCGATCTCTTCTCTCTGAGCGGCTTGGCGTACCTGGATGCCCGATCATCAAAACAAGGTTTCTTACCTGACTGATCGGCAGTGTGATACCCGTTGCATTCAGGACAGTCATCGGCAGTAGGTAGCTTAATGCCTTCTTTCCAACAGTAAATGAAGAAGGGACACCTCCAGTGGTTTTTTCTGCCGAAGTCATTCCTGATGCTCCTCTTCTTCTTGCCGATACCGTTCTTTACGTGATTGCCGATGATCTCGCCTTGGCCGGTTGTGTGTGATCACAACTCCAGAAGCCCTGTTGGCGCTGTTACCCTCATCAGCAACCTTCTTACCCTCTCTGTCATCGGCAAACCTTCTTGCATCGCGCTCTGGTACTTGGTAGTTAGGATCTACCGATGAATTTCTCCTGGAAGCTTCCGATGTCAGCACTCTGGTTTTTTCACTGATTTCCACCATATTATTTGGAAACGGGCGCTGATCAATTTCCATCGGTTTTTGGACTTTAGAATTTTCAAATTTGATTCGTCCAGAGTCAATCTCTGACTGCAACTGCTACCTGAACACTTTGCAGTCGTTGGTACTGTGAGAAGTTGCATTGTGCCATTTGCAGTACCTGGTCTTCTTGAGTTCCTTGGCCGATGGACTTGCTTGATTAAGGGCTAGCTTAATTCGCCCCTCCTGAAGCAATAAGTCAAATATCCCATCGGTCTTCGTGACATCGAAGGTGAACTTTCCAGTCTTTTTCTGGCCGAGCGCACAAGGTATCGGCTCCTCATCTTTCACCCATTCAACAGTGCCGACGTTCATCTCCTCATCTGACTCAGAGTCCCCTTGTCCAACAAAGAGCACTCTTGCGCTCCAAGTATCCTTGGGCTCAAATGACTTGACATCCTGATCGGCTTCGGTGATATCAAAGGTGAACTTCTCCAATTCAGGGATGCTGATGCTCGGCTCTTCATCCGAATCTAAAGTGTCCACTTTCTCGGTCGAAAACACCTTAGTGTCTGGATCTTGCCGATGCGTAGACTCGCTCGCTGGCCAAGCAGATGGATGCATTTCTTCACATCTTCGTATTAAACAGGCCAGAACAACCGACATTTCTGCAGCGGCAACCTGTTGAATATTGTGCGTCGGCTGATTAACCGACGAGCAATTCTGGATGCTTGCCGGCTGAGTAGGCTGATGTACTTCAGGCTCCGACGTCAAAGCACTCGAAGTGTTTGGAGCATGCACAACACCAGTCATTAGAACACCATGCATCGGCTGCGTTGCCGATGGGCCACTTTGCACAGTTACTGGTTTGTGTTGTGGCATTACATTTATCGGTTGTTGTACCAATGTCTCATGGTACACTTTTTCTTGCGAGTATTGCAGTGTAGTACTTATCGGTTGATGTACCGATACTTCATTCGGAAGACTTGCTGGGTGTCGTGGAACTCCTGCCACTTGGTGTTCACGCTGCACATATTGCCGCTGAATCGGCAATTGACCGATCCAACCTACATTAGGTGTCATCGGCACAGAACTTACCGATGGCTGATAACTAGCTAACTCTTGCAGCCCTTATACACTCGGATGATAGCCTCGACTTGCGGGTACCATAAGCTGAGCAGCTATTGCCGATACAGACTGATTGACACTCGGCATGCTTTGTTGCATCGGCCAAATATTTGCCGATGGCTGATAGCCAACTGACTCTTGCAACCCTTGTACCTTGGGCTGATAGCTTTGATTTGTAGCCACCATAGGTTGAGCAGCCACGGCCGATGCAGGCTGACTGACACTCGACATGCTTTGTTGCATCGGCCAAGAATTTGCCGATATAGGCTGATTAACTATTGGCACGTCTTGTTGCATCGGCCAAGCATTCGCCGATAATTGATAACTGGCGGGTACTTGTTCTTGTTGTACCCTTGAATGATCGCTTGGACTCATGGGTACCACAACTTGAGCAGTTATTGCCGATATAGATCGATTGTCATTCGGCATACTTTGTTGCGTCGGCCAAGAAGTTGCCGATGGCTGATAGCCGGTTGACGCTTGCTCTTGTGGCGCCGGGTAATTCACTGTCATCATGGGTTGACTTGCAGCAGCTGGACCTTGTTGTATCGGCACGTATCTTGCTGATGGTTGGGTGTACGGCACTCTGGGTATTGCCGTTTGCAGATTCCCTGTCGGCAACTGCACCGTTGGTGAAGATGTAGCATAATGCATCACTGGAACCATCAGCTGTACAGATGTTGCCGATGTCACAGGAACCTTCCACCCTGCATGGTTATCTTGGACCAATCTGGAATCAGCAAATAGATTTGGAGACATACCGTATCCCCAGCAGTTGGCTGAAGTTGGCTGATTCTGGCTCACAGGTCCAGACATTGTTGAAGCTACCAGATTTGTGTTCACCTGAGTAGTACTTGTTGGGCTTAATCTTGGTGGCGCGATCTCATCGGCAGATCGGCTCATCGTTGGTGCAAACACCCTTGGAACCGCCGATGGAGTCGCAATAGATGTCGATCCGAGCTGACGATACTCTGGACCAACATAATGTGGTGCCTGTCCCTTGAAAGCTTGCTTGACAGCATTGCATACGGTATCGGACAACACATTGGATTGACTAATTAATACATTATTTAATGCATAATTAACCGTATCTTGTACTTTACCAGGATCGGCGTAGTACGTGACCTGCCGTGGCAACGGCGGATCTTGCTTTTGGATCGCTTCGCCGTTCCTGCTGAGGCTGAAGAACTTCAGATATAATTGTTTATACTCCTCCATAGCCCGCTCCATGGCCTACTTCTGATCATCTTTCAGATCGGCCTCAGAGACTTCAATGACATTCCTCTGGTTGACGTCGGCGTGATCACCCATGATAGATGTGTAGATTTGTATAATCGGGTCCCACTGGGCGTGCTAAAAGAGGTGTTGACACAAAAAGCGTCAGGATTTGCGAAGACCTTGGGCTATTACCCAAAGCTCGGTATTCCGGAGGCGTGCCAGTCGATTTGACCAATCAATCGACAAGGATGATAACTAGAACAAAACTGAACGAGACGACAGCGATGCGCCCAGACGTCAAGGCTCAGATTGATCAAGGATAACTAGAACAAGATCCAATCCAGACAACGACGATGCGCCCGGATGCTGGGATTGAGGCTTGATCAGGATAACTAGAGCAGAGCTGAACGAGGCAAACGGCGATGTGCCCGGAATGCCAAAGCTCAGAGGTACTCCCACGCGGAACTTGCAAGGATTTGACGGAGATCAAGATGATGCAGCCCGTCGAAGCTTGAAGAACTCGTTGATAAACTACAACTAATGCAGTAAAAGGGAAATTGCGATAAAAGTAGAATAAGAATAAAATTGGTTTGTTTTTGATTGGATTGATTGTCTTTTTCGTAGCCCTCGGGCACGTATTTATACTCCCGCATGGAGAGTTGTACAAGGACACGACTCATATCCTTCCTAAAACAAACTCCTATCTTTAAGGAAACTGACTCACGTAGGAGTCGGATCTAAAACAATAATATTTATTTCCCTAAACAAACACACCTATTTTAAAGGAAAATAAATGACTCATGCAAGAGCCGAACTCAAACTACTATAATAACATTGGTACAAAATACCAGCTTCCTTATACTTCTCCTCGATGGAAACTTTCCATCGGCAGATCCCCTCAATCCGCGCCTTCCTTCTCTGGCCACCTGCAGTCTTCCGCTGATATCACGCGCTAAGTTACTTTATCGGCACCTCATGCCTATCGGCATCGGTAATACTTCTCGATCGGCAACTTTGTACCGATAACTGTCTTCACCATCCCATCAGCAATCGGCAACCACCCTCTACCGGTACTTGGCATCAGCTTCTCATTAGCACTCAGCAACATCATGCTCATCGGCAATCGGCAATGTCTCCTCATCGGCAATCGGCAATGTCTCCTCATCGGCAATCAGCATCAGCAAGACTTCACCGATTCACCTTTGTCGGCAACGATTATCCAGCCTCCATCGACAGCGTACTTGGTCTTCCCGCAGCACCCTCCCATCGGCAACATCGTTTCAAGGTCTCCCGATGCCGATGGAGAGCGGCCGCTGACCAGCCAAGCCTCAGCTCATTTGACACGTGCTGAAAAACGGTGTCAACATGACCAAAGCCAGCTCATCATCTCCAAGAGCCTCCACTTGATCCTCTGTCACAAAAATCAAAGACAAAGCAAACAAAGAGTGTGAAGGGTCAGAGGAGGAAGAAGACGTACCGTCGGGGCCAGAAACCAACGCCATAGATGGTTTCGACGGGTTCTCAAGCTTGGCCCGGTTCTGGTAGTCAATCTCCGTTGACTTGAGCTTGCTGAATAGCTCGTCCACGGTCAGGGCATCATAGCCCGATGACTCCTGAATGGCAGCCACCTTCATCTGCCACACCTTCCGATCAAGAGCATGCAAAAGCTTGATAGCCATCTCATGATCATCATAAGGCAAGTTGGCTCGATTAGCACACATCTTGTTGACGATAGATTGGAAGCGAGTGAACATCCTGTCAACAGATTCGCCGGCCAACTGAGCAAAGTTCTCGTACTCTCTACGGTATGTGTCGAAGAGTCTGGACTTGATCTGAGGGTTGCCCTCATGATATCTCAAGAGTGTTTGCCAGATCTCCCGTGCCGTAGTGAGACTTGAAACCCGCTCAAACTCCGGAAGAGACAGACAAGAGAAGAGAATGCTACGGGCTCTTGCGTTTGACGCATGTTGTGTAACCTGGGCATCAGTGATCCAAGCCTCAAGAACCACGTAGTTCTCATTCTCACAAATCTCCCAAAAATTTGTGTCAAGCCCTTGGAGGTAAGCCGACATGCGCACCTTCCAATAGGCAAAGTTGGTTCCATCGAAGTAGGGAGGTTTGCCAGCACCTCACTCCATGTCGCCTTCGCGGATCAAGAACCGTGTAAGGTTGAATGATCCTTAACCGGCTCTGATACCAATTGAAGGACCGAGAACGGCGACCAGAGGGGGGGTGAATGGGAGCCAAATAAAATTCAAATCAAAGACTTGGCCCTTGTCCCAAACTCACACCCAAAACTTGACCTCGGAAGAACCGACTCGCACACGACCTAACAAGTAGGTGGACACCTTAGGAAGGCCCCTAAAGGTGCAGCGGAGCGGTCGGAGAAGATGGAGAACAATCGAAGCCACGAACTCGAAACTGATACACCGAGAGAGGTACTCTCAACCCCTAGAGAGAAGAGGTAAGAGCACACCCAAAAATACTTATGAGAACTGGTTTCAAAAGTACCTAATCATGTTCCTTATGTGAATACGAATCCAACGCAACAAAGGGAACTTGATTCGGAGTCCGGACGAGGGAGAAATAACCAAAACAGCGATCAACAGTGACCACACGACCACTTGCTATAGTCCGGTGGTAAGGTCCGAAGGTGAGGTCCGGAGCTAGGTGCATTGCTAGAGTTTTTTGGCTACACCACAGGACCACTCGCTATGGTCCGGTGCTATGGTCCGGAGGGTGGTCTGACGCTTTTTCTTCACAAAATCAGCAACACGGTGAGCTCTGGACCTCCGGACTAGTGGTCCGAAGGTACCACAGGACTAGTCCGGAGCTTGGTCCGAAGCTAGGGGCTGCTCTGCAGGCTTTCGGCCAGACCACAAGACCACTCACCTATGGTCCGGAGCCTTGTCCAAAGTGGTCCGGAGCTCACGAACAGCGCACAGAAAACCCGCGAAAACCGATTTCTCTCCGCCAAATCTTCCCAAAACTAAACCAAATGAACTCCAACTGCAACCAAACTTTGTAAGCATGATCCTTGTACAGTTGGGGAGCTATCCCGAAGAAATCATTGCTCAATTTGGAGAGGATAAACAGGAACACTCGGATTTGGGGCAGAAGTAGAAGAACGAAGAACACCACAAAGAAATCGCCCGATCTACGCGCTCGTGAGGTTTGAGGAGAAATCCTTCGGTGCAAAGATGCTCCTCACAAGTACACACAACTTGGTTCAAACAGATTTTGCAAAGCTACTCTCAACAAAGAGAAATTACCTGGGAAAAAGAGAGAGCAAAGGCAAAACGGGAAAAACACAAGCAAAACGGGGACACGATCACGAAAGCGAAGCCACCATAGCTTACGGAGGTTATGGCCTCCGATTCCTGACAACAATCACAAGTTCTTACACCGGTGACGCGGTGGATCTCAAGCAAGAAGAAGCTAGGGAAGGGAAAACCTAGGAATAGGTGGGAGAGAGAGTAATGCAAGAGATGAGGATGAGAATACCCCTTCATCCTCTATTTAACGAGGCTTTGGCTATTTCCCAAAGACCCCCTAGATACAAGACCGAATTACCTAGCCCTAAGACATTGTAATCTAAGTCGGTAACTCTCAGCCACTCGTTTGAATGGACGGCCCCGCTTCCTGCCGGGAGTTGCCGTCGCCTCGACGCAACATCCAGGATTCCGCCACGTGCCATCCCCGCTTCCTCAGAAGCTCCGCCTAGGTTTTGAGGCCCAAACCCAGGAAACCCACCGTCGGTAGCTTTTGGCTCAACTACCGAACCCCGAGTTTTGTGGCCCAAACTCGGAAACCGACGCGGATGGTTTTGAGGCCCAAACCATCAAACCACTCGACGCGAGCCACCTTGTCTTCGCCCGGTCGGACTCCGAGTCCCCTGAGCCTCCGCTCGACTCACGCGTCCACCGTCTTGACTTGGTCAACTCGGTCTACCTCCATGTCTTCTCGCACTCACCGGTGTCAAGTACTAGCCACCACAGCTAGTCCTCCGGCGCCCATGGTCCCTCAGTTCGAGCCCCACTTCCGCCCTTCACCGCTCTCAGTTCATCGGCACGGCAAGCCTCTACTCGACCTTCTCCACGCCATTGACCACTGTCACTAGGCTTAGCACCTGCACACCACAAGCCGTAGACATGCACAGACTTGCTTTCGCAAGGGGTTAGGGTAAGGCACTCAAACTAAAACACTCACGTGTTGAACGATCACTCATCATAAAGCTGAACATACATAGGTACTTATCCACCATGTGTTCGCAGCGTTCCATAAAACAAGTGGATCTTCTTCCATCAAATATTCAGACTTGAGGTCTGGATGTATATAAGACCTTATGATATATAAGGCACTATATTTGGTTTTGTCATCAGGTGCTGAAGTACCCTCTCTTGGTGGAAGAATGGCATGGTAGAATCCCCGTAAAGATAGACTAACTTTGAGATCCATTGACCATGTTGGAAAATTATGTCCATCAAGAGCAAGTTGGTCAAATTCTTTATGTTTTAATTTGCCAACATCGGACATCACTACGCCAAAATAGATTTTGCGCAGCATTGCAAAAATAGTCTTAGTGGCAGACACCCTTCCTGCCCGCTGCGGTTAACCATTTACCGCAGCGGGCGGCCTAAGTTGCCTGCTGCGGTTAATAGCGATTAACCGCAGCGGGCGACATAACTGTGAGATCCATTGACCATGTTGGAAAATTATGTCCATCAAGAGAAAGTTGGTCAAATTCTTTATTTTTTAATTTGCCAACATCGGACATTTTGCCTACATTTGTATAAATGTTTATAATGTAAGGCACTTGTTGTAAAATATATGTAAAATATAAGTATAAAAGTTGAATTTAAACGTGGACCACAAAATGCACATTAAATTTAAATCAAAAATGATATATTTAATGTGAAATATAAATATTAGAAATAAAATACTTTTATAGGTACTGATTATGTCATTACATAATTTATAGGCCATATAAAGTGAATTACTTATTTGCGTAGGCAAATAATTTTAAATGTCCAATATATATATAAAGGTACACGTGAAGTGATTGTGACTTATATTTAAGTATTTCAACTTTGCATAGTTAAAGTTGACTTAAGTTTGTGTCGTATTGCAAAATAAAAATAATAATTGCAACGTGCTATAACGGGAGCAAATGCTATTGAATTTGTCACAACACAAATATTTTGAACATTAATCAAGTCCTGGCACAACGTGCAGCGCTAATTACATGAAAACCTCAAAGGATTTGAAGTGAAATGGCTACTAATAGTACTGACTATAGACATTAGTACTCAACATAGTCACAAGACACTAATTAGAATATACTAGTATAGTACTAAACAAGTCACATATCATAGGTTAGACTAAACAAATAAACAAATGGGGAGACAACTTTATTTGTTTGGACGGTGGCAGCAGTACTGCTGTGTCTGCTGTATGTTGGACGGTGTAGTGTTGTTGTGCCCGTGAGGCTTTGAGTCTGATAAAGTAGTTTGGGGAAAAGCTTCAACTCATCCATTTGACTTAGCCGAGCACCGCAGCCTCCGCCATTGCTGTCTCCGCTTCCTTCCTCTTGCTGCTTAGTTGGGAGAGTAGTCCCCCTCGCCGGAGGGACCAGCCTAGCCATGGAAGCGGTTGGGGAGAACTCCCTTGGAGAGCCTCTGGAAGGTTGCAGTCCAGGAGCCGGGACGGAGGCTGGGGGTGTACTCCACGGTGGTGTTGCTCCGGCGACGAACACGGCGCTCCCAGGTCGGCGGAGGAGTTGCTGGCGCCAAATCCACCGGAGCGGTTGCCAGGAAGGCTGCTGGAGCCGCTATGGGGCCAGATCCTGCGGCGTTGAAGGCCATGTAGGTCTGGCCGGCTTCCTGGAAGGTGTACGGCGCAGAGCCCTCCCGTGGTCCGGCCGCCAAGGTGAAGGACCCTGGAGTCGACGACGGCAGGCGAAGTGGCGTGGCTGGCGGAATTGGAGGCGCGAGTGGCGCTGGTGGTGCCGGAGCAGACGCGGAAGCCTGGGCGACGCCGTTGGCGAGGAGGCGCCGAGCGCGGTTGCCCGGGCCATGGCGAGAGCGACGAGGGTTGCCGCGGCCACGGCGAATGTGGCGACGGCTGTGGCGCCCACGACGACGACGACGGCCGAAGATGCGGCGGTGCTGGGCGCGGTTCTTGGCCAGGCGGACGGCGTCGACGAGGAGCGGAGCGCGGCGGGTGAGCGGGATGCCGAGGACGAGGGCAGTCATGATTGACGGTGAGTTGTTGGAGTCCATCTCACCTTTTCAATGGGAAATCTCTTCCTCTCGATCTCGAGCAGTGCTGATAACGTGTTTGAGCGTGGTGTAATCGAGAGAAACAAATGAATCGAACTGTTTATTCCATTGAATGATCTATGCTATTTATACAAGACGTGGAGACGCCATGGAAGTAGTTCGCGTCCGTTCGGGAACGCGGTTGCTGAACGGATGTCTCTCCCGGCGATGTCGGCTCGGGGAACTGTCGTACAGGGAGATTACAAGGATGGTTAGATTAGATCTAAGGCTAGAATTAATACATGTCACTAATCCTAATGGGTGGGATCCTCTTATCCTATTGGTCCATGTCTTTGACCACGGATTGCTTCTTAACAAAAAGAACCATTGTTGCCTTGTTGACGCCTGATCAGCTTGGTAAGAGAAGATTGAGGACTCAGTAAGAGAACACTATACAACATGTCAGCCATAGTTAAAGGTGTCGGTGTTATGACCCGGGGGTCAAGACCACCAACTAGTAAATTTGTATATCGCGTGCTCCCTCTCTCAGATGTGATGCAAGATGGACACATGGTTTATCCTGGTTCGGGCTAAGGAAGGCCCTACGTCCAGCAGGGGAGGATGACTTGTATTATCTCGCACCCAAAGTGCTCGTACAGGGGGGTACAAGCTGAGTTGCACGGAGTGCTCGGAGTGAGCTGGTGCCTAAGGCTAGCGGGGCTGCCCTAGGCGGTGGGTTGGCTGCTCGAGGGGTCGATCGAGCAGCGATGTGTGTGTGGAGTGTGAGGATCTGAACTGAAGTCTCGGATCGGAGATCTCAGGATCCAGCCCTTTCTTCTACCTCGGCGTCCCTTTTATAGACCAAGGGGAGGTCCGAGGGTACAGGATCCTAACTGTGTAGTATGGGCGGTGTGTCCGGGGCATAGTGCCGGCGAAGGGACGTCGAGCATTGTGGCGGTATGGCCTTCCCGTCCTTCTGGCGCTCCGGGTCGTGGTGGCAGTAGAAGTCGTCGCGGCACGTCGCGGCACAGCTTCCGCAGACGGGCGCGAATCCCACGGCTGAAGCGAGACGGGGCGGATGGGACGGGCCCCATACTGGAGTTGTTGGAGGAAGGGGTCGAGCCCCTCGGCCGAGGGGGGGGGGTTGAGCTCTGCGTGGCTCCGTCGTATCCCTGAAGTCGTCGTCGAGGGCTGCACTGTTCACGTTCCGAGGGGTGCTGCTGGAGTCCGTACTCGCGTCGTGGCGGCAGTAGCAACACAATTGACAGGAATCAGGGACATGACGGAGAGTTGTTGGATTTGACTGCGGACGCGGGCGCCCATGGCGTTAGGCGGATTTACTTTAACCCATGCCGGGAGCAGTTGGGCTGATCGAGCCCCCGTGTGGGGGTCGTTCGTCTGACCCCTGGTCCGTCACTCGGCGTCGAGGTAGGGTCGGAGCAGAGGCGGATTCGGAGGGATCGAAGTAGAGGGCGAGGGGTCGTTCGCTCGACCCCTCGTCCGTCACCCGGTGTCGAGGTAGGAGCCGAGGGGTCATTCGTTCGGCCCCTCGTCCGTCATTCAGCGTCGAGGTGGAGACAGTGGGGTCGTTCGTTCGGCCCCTCGTCCGTCTCTTTCCGTCGAGGTGGGCCGACCCGCGACTGGTTGCCATAGCCGGTGTAGGGGGCCTTCGATTGATGGGCCTTACTTTACTGACTTGAGCAGTGGGCTGGTCCCTGTCTTAAAAATGGTTGCTATGTTTAGCGTTAATTTATCGAAGGGTTTAGGGTACCCCTTACCTTCGTACCCGACAGTAGCCCCCGAGGCCCTAGAGGAGTGATTGAGAACTCCTCTGGGGGCTATGATATGTGTTTTTTCGGAGGGAGAAGGGGTTACCCGGAGGTTTTGCCCTTGACCTGTAGGGTTAGTGAGAGGTTCGATTTTCCGTGGGGTGCGCGCCCCGCGGGGGTAGCCCCCGAGGCCCCAGAGGGGTGATTTTTAGAACTCCTCTGGAGGCTATGATATGTTGTATCGAGGGGATTTTAAGGTTACCTGGAGATGTGACGCCCCACCGAGGGGTCGATTCCGTTCCTTTCCCTGAAAAAAGAAGTGTTCGAGGGCGGCTGTCGAACCCTGACGAGGGCCAGCCTTCGCTCCCTAGAGCATAACTAGAGTCAGAGCGCCCCACCCGAGAGGTCGACTCTGTCTGCCAGGTCACGAGTGTTTTCAACCCTCTTTCGTCGAGGGGTGCCGTGCGTAGTCGGGCCCTCGAGCCCATAAATGGCTAAGCCTTCACTACCTCATAGCGTCCTTCCCACGGATCCTTGCGTTTGGATTGTGGGGTGAAGAGCATCGTGCTATCCTCTTTAGGACGAGCCCGAAGTCCTCGGTGAGATGTTCTCGGGCATGAGCCCATTAGAAATGGTGCCCAGTACGGGTAAAAATCCGAGTGAGAACTCGTGCCCCATTCGATAGGGGTCGACTAGTGGCCCGGAGGCATTCTCATTTAAGTAAGACCGTATGGCTTACTAAGCACGACCATATGGATTACCAAGGTGCCAACCCCATTCGATAGGAGTTTGTGGCTCGATGCCTCCCAGCGTAGGGATCCTTAGGTATTCCTTGGTTATGCCTCGGATATGTCCCAGGGGACCTCGAGAGTTCGTTCTCGAGCTAGGGGCATGCGCCTGCCCCCCCCCCCCCGAGACATCCCTGACTCGCATACTCGAGGGCGGCTGTCGAACCCCGTTCGTGGGGCCAGCCTTCGCTCCCTCAAGATTTAGGGGTGGACCTGAGTCCGTTAACCATGGGTCCTTCCTGACCTCAGGTACTCGAGGGCGGCTGTCGAACCCTATGTAAGGGCCAGCTTTCGCTCCCTCAAGATTTGACGGATGGTTCGTCATCCGACGCTATCCTCAGAAGGAGGAGTCCTGCCTTGTTGAACGCCGAGGGGGGAGAATGGGTAATTATATTGAACTCGGGGACATACCTGTGCCTTTGCCCATTGGGCTGGAGCTCTCAAGAGAGGCTGTCGAACCCCACGAAAGGGCCAGCCTTTATCCCTTCGAGGCCGGGGAGTGGACTGGAGTCGACGACCCGAGGTCTCCTCAGACCTCGGGTACTCGAGGGGGGCTATCGAGCCCGTTCGTAGGCCGGCCTTTGTCCCCTCGAGATTTTGGGGGTGGACCCAAGTCCTAACCCGAGGTCATTTCTGCCCTCGCGTACTCGAGGGTAGCTGTCGAACCCTCTTTCGAGGGCCAGCTCTCACTGCCTCAAGATTCCTTACCTCCGAAGACAACACTTCTGATCGCGCACCTTTTTAGGCGATATCCGTTCGGCGCAATAGTGGCAGTTGCAGGGCGGAGTGCGGTGCGGAGCCCGACGATGGGACAGAATGCCTTATCCTGGAGGAATACGAGGAAGGGGAGTACAGGCGTATTAAATGCAGAGATTCTCTTGCCTGTTCTGCCGGATCCGTCTGTTGGCCTCCCGCTTATAAATAGCGAAGGCGAGGAGTCAGGTGCTTTTTCTGCGCACTTGCCTTCCCTGCCTCCTTGCCATCGCCTTCCTTGCCTCCTTCTCCCCGCCATTGCCTTAGACGTCCTGCAAATTGGACCTCTGCGCACACGAGAGAAAGAGAGGGGAGATTGGGAACGTACCTTCCGCCCCCAAGCCCGAGCGCACCAACCTTCTCGATCCCATGGCCAAGTACAGCCTTGTCGGTCCCGATGACTGCCTCGCGTCTTCGATGACCGACTCACGCCTGGGGGATCTGGTGGAGAGCGGTCTTCTTTGGCCTGTCACCTCGACCGACCGACCAGAGTGGGTGGTGCCGCCACCGGAGCATGTCGAGCCCAATCCGCTGGAGGGATATGTGGTGAGCTTCGAGGTCTTCCACCGAGCGGGACTAGGCGCCCCACCCAGCCGTCTTCTGCGCGCGATCCTCTACCACTATGGCGTGGAGCTTCAACACCTCACCCCCAACGGCGTCTGCCATGCGGCGGGCTTTGCCGCCATGTGCGAAGGCTACCTCGGGATTGAGCCTCATTGGGAGTTATGGCTCCATCTCTTCGAGGCAAACATCTTTCATGCGTCGGCCGGAAAGGGTACCCACAAGATGGTTAGGGCCGGGTGCTGCTGCATCGCCCTCAAGCGGTCGGATTCCTGGATCCCGGCGAAGCTTTCGTCGAGCCACTCCGGATGGCACTCCGGGTGGGTTTACTTGAGGAATGACGACAACCTGCTCCCGGCCTACACCGGGAGGACAATCGACGCGCAGCCCGACCGCTGGAGGTACGACGTCGTGCAGCAGAAGCAGCATCGCCTCACCAACCTACTGGACGTGGTCGAGAGCCTGAAGAAGGAGGGACTCACGGCGGCGATCGTCGTGTCGGCGTTCCATCTACGGCGGGTCGTGCCGCTGATGGCTCGACCCCTCCGCCTCGACGAGATGCGTCCGGAGGTCGACCTCTCGGGGTGTCGCCTCCTAGGAGACGAGCTACCCCCGAGAGGGTGGCCCACCGCGTTCGCCTCTTCTTCGCGGGCGGGTTCCACGTCAAGAATGTCGCCAGGATCCCCATGAAGCCGGACGAGGGGTACATCGAGCTGGTAAAGTCCTCTTCCTCTGTTAGAGTTCTTGTGTTTGCCTTGTCCGCCTTTTTTGCTTGCGTTCTAACTGCCTTGCGTTCCCCAGGGGAACGTTCCCTTCCGGAAGTCGCTCCCACCGGTGAAGGAGGACCGGGCTGATTCCCAGGCGAGGCGTCTCCAGGCCGAGAAGGACAAGGAGTCCAAGGACAAGGCCAAGAAGGCCAAGGCTAAGAGGGCCCGGGAGAAAGAGGCGAGGGATCAGCGTCGGGCCTGACAGAGACGGGAGGGCCTTCCCGAGGAGGAATCGCCCTCGGAAGAGGAGCACGAGGAGGAGGAGGAGGAGGATAGCGACAGCGATGTCGAGGTGGACTGGAGCGAGGAGGAAGAACAGACGACACCCGAACAGAGGGTGGCCGTCGGAACCGGAGGAGGAGAGGGGTCGACGTTGAGGTCGGCCCCTACTGTTGAAGCCGAGCCTCGGGGGGAGCGCCCCGTGGCCTCTCAAGATGAAGTGCTGCGGCAGACGCGCGGGCGGTCGTCGCGATCCCCATCGGGGGGTCGATCGAGCGAGCCCTCGGCGCCTGCTGCGTCGAGCACACGGGCGTCAGGCCCATCAGCGCAGGAGGAAGTCAGCAGGGGGACGACGGGAGCGTCGTCGGCCCCTGCCCAGGAGACGGTGCCGAGGGCGGCCTCGACCCCCGCCCCCGGCGGGTTGTGTTCAGGCCCTCGATCGTCCTGAAGGCCGTTGGCCAAAAACGCCTGGCCCAGAAGGGGTAAGTTGCCCTTGAGGGTGTTGTTTGCATTTTTCTTTTTGTTGCTAACGACCGGTGCTTATCGTTGCGCACGGGTTTCTTTCTTAGGTCGAAACGCCCGCTGGAGGATGCGTCCATCACCCCTGTCAAGAAGCTGAGGGTGGGGGTTGTAGTCGAGGCGGCCGTCGAGGCCGGCCACGCTGCCCCGCCCCCTTCGATGCTTACCCCCAAGGCGGCGTCGGCAGCCAAGGCCCGGGAGGCGATGGAGCAAGGGACAGCGTAGGGTGCCTCGGCATCTTCCCAGGCGGGAGAGGAGACGGGCCTGCCCGCCCCGCCGGCGAGGGCCGCCGAAGTGATGGGCGTCGCCGCGCCCGTGCAGCTGTTGGAGGGAGTCACACCCGGCGCCTCGGAAGGCGCGGGACCTGCGTCGACGACGGTTGCAGTTGACGGGGGCGAGCCCCAAGCTGCCGCTGAGATGGAGGCGGTCAGGCCCCAAGTTGCTGCGAACGAGGGGGAGGCCCCGGCTCACCCAACGCCGGGGCGGTGGCCCGAGGGTCTAGCCTCGCTGGAGGCGCGACTGCGGCTCGAGCGCGAGGGCACGGCCGCTGCCGCGTCTGAGGGCCCTTCGCCGACGCCGGAGGTCGAGGAGGGGGGTCAGGTCGAGCGGCCTGAGGCGACACCCGCGCCGGAGAAGGGTGGGATGCTGATGGAGAACACCGCCGAAGAGGTGGGTGAGATGGTGGCCGAGCTTGTGGGCTCGGTGGGGACGACCGCCGTCGCAGCCCCTCGTGCGGAACCGGAGGTGTCTCGGCCTCGCCTCGAGGCTGGGGGGTCGTTGTCTTGAGGTAAGTCGTGCTCCGACTTATTCGAGCCGTAGTGGGTCTGTGGTGCCAGGTACTGATCTCTTCGTGCCTTTCCCCATGCAGGGCCGTTCTGCTGGCCGGGGCTTCCTCTGCCCGGTGGTGAAGGCTCGGCGGGACCATCGACGTCTTCGCGGGGTGGCCCTGAGGCCGGGAGAGGCCATGCGGAGGTGTTTTCCCCCTTCTTCGCTTGGCAAGAGGAGGTGGAGCGCCGCAGGGGTGCCGCCGCAGTGCGCCAGGGCGTCATGCGGGAGGTCCAAGAGAGGATCGCTACCCGCAGCGCGTACTAGGGACAAGAGGTCCTCGAGCTGGCGGACCCTCAAGACCCTGAGCAGCTCTTCCTCACGCTCGACGACCAGGCCGAGCTCCGGCAGTGGGAGCATCTCGAGGAGTACCGGGCCTAGTTCGAGCACTCGGTACGCCTCGCCGCGAATGTCGCCGCCGTGGACATATGTCGGGGGATGGAGGTGGGTTTCATTCTCCCTTAGACTTTGCTCGGGTGGCATGACCGTTCTTTTTCTGATGATCTTCCTTTTCATCCTTGTCAGACGCTGCGGGCGAGGTCCTATGAAAAGTCTCAGTTCATCCTCTGGGCGTAGGAGCAACTCCCGGCCCTCCGCGCCTCGCTGGAGAGGGCGGAGGCCGAGGCCGCCCGGACGAGGGCCGAGGCGGCAGCCGCTCGGGAGGATGCCGAGTCGAAGGTCGCCCACGCGAGGGCCGGCTTTACGGCCGTGCAGGAGGAAGCCCGGGCCGCCCAGGAGACGGCGCAGTCCAGGCTCGACGGCGCCCTTCAGTCGATCATCAAGGTCGGGCATGAGCGGGACACTGCCCTCGAGGCCAAGCGCAAGGCCGAGGAAGAGGCCGCCCGGCTGAAGGAGGAGCTGGCCTGGGCGACGGAGGGCATCCGGGGGCTCCGGGGCGACCTCGACGCCGTCGCCCGCGAGCGTGACACGCTGGCCGCCGCGGAGGGGAAGGCTCGGACTCGCGCGACCTCCCTGGCTGTGGTGGCGATGAACCAGAAGAGGGCCCTCGATGACGCTGGCAAAGTCATCGAGGGCCTCGAGGCTAAAGTCAGTGGCCAAGCCACCGAGCTTATCGACGTCCGCCGCCAACTCGAGGAGACCGCGCGAGGCTATGCCACCCTGGAGGCACATGCTCAAGGTAAGTTTCTTGAGAGTGTTGCTGAATCTGCCCGGCCTCGACCCTTTTTTGGTTTTGACCGGGTTGTGTGTTTGTTTTGGCAGAGCTCGCAGCAGACAAGGCTCGAGCCCACGAGGACCTGAACAGTCTTCAGGGCCTCCTCGGGACTGAGGCGAACCTTAACGCGAGGCTCGCGGGCGTTATCAACACCTTCTGCGATGACCTCATGGTCAAGTCGGAGCCGAAAGTCGAGGGCGACGCTCGAGGGGACTCCCTGCTGCGCCGCTTCTACTCCATGACGCAGGAGGTGATAGAGCATGTCCGTGCGACCCTGCATGTAGGCGTGAAGCGGGCCCTCGCGGTCGTCAACTCGGCCTACAATTATGACCTCAACGTCGTCACCAACGGGTTTGCCACCGACCCGAGGCTGACCGACGAAGAGAACGATGCGAGGTGCCAGAAGATGGTGGATCTTGCGGAGGTGCCCGGAGGCGAGCTAGCGAAGCTCTTCGAGCCCGAGGTGATCCCCTCGGCGGACGGAGGTGGCGCCGAGTAGCCCTTGGATGTTGTCGATGAGCTTCTGCAGACTCTTCACCTTCCGATGTGGCCAACGCGTGATGCCCAACTTCCTGCATTGCTTCTTGAGGACGGTGACCCCCTCGCTGAGTAGTCCTGGGCCTGCGAGCCAAATCTGGACAGGAAGGTCTGTATAATAGTTAGGCTTTTGTAATGATACAATGTCGAGCCCCCGAGGGCTTCTTATATCTAATGCATTTTGTTCGAGATGCACATTGCTATTTTCGTTTCTTGAGCTCTCTCTGCTTTTCATTGCCTGAGTCGACGCTTGTGGACTTAAGTGTTCGACGCACGCTCGTATCCCTGGAAGGGGGGGAGCGAGCGGGGATACCATAGCCCTGGGGTGTAGGTGAGTCCTTGGCTCGATAACACCCTCGACCCTTAGGGAGTTCGAGGCGCCTTTACTTAGTCGCGAAGCGTGCTCGAGGGAAAGATCGAGAGGGAAAGCCGAGTTTCAAAAAAGCGTTCGAGTTTTTCGGGGACTTGGGAGGGGGGTGCCCCCCTGTTAGCCCCCGAGGGAGGCTCGACTCTGCGGGAGCAGGGTCGAGTCTACCTTTTTGACCACGAGTGGTGATCTCTCGAGCCACCCTTTCTTCCACCGTCCTTGGCGCTCCACTTTTTGGCGCAGTTGTTGGACGCGCGCCCAAGACCCTCGAGGGGGGGAGCGAGCGGGAGTACCTTAGCCCGGGGGCGTAGGAGAGCTCCTGGCTCGACGACACCCACGACCCTTAGGGAGTTCGAGCATGTGTCCTACCCTGCGCTAAGCGTGCTTCGAGGGGCAGAAGAAAGAGAGGCGTCGAGGGGTAGAGAATCTACCCCAAGTTACGAATGAAAATGAAAGCGCTAGGATCGCGGATTTTCTGTTCATTCGAGAATTTGTACATAAATGCGAAAATGTACGAGGCCCTGAGGCCTTAGGGATAGAAACGACGTAGCTGTTCGATGTTCCAAGCATTGGTGAAGATCTCGCACTTCTCGTTCTTCAGCTTGTAAGTGCCGGGTTTTAGCACCTCTGCCACGATGAAGGGTCCCTCCCAAGGTGGCGTCGACTTGTGACGCCCCTTGTTGCTTTGTCGACGGCGCAGAACGAGGTCGCCGACGTCGAGGTCCCTTTTGTCGTGGTAGCGCCACAGCGTCTGCTGGTACTTTGCCGACTTGAAGAGGGCCACGTCTCGGGCTTCCTCGAGCTAGTCGAGGGAGTCCTCTCGGGCTACTGTGTTGGCTTGCTCGTTGTAGGCTTTCAGTCGAGGGGACCCGTACTCGAGGTCAGTGGGGAGGACGGCCTCGGACCCATAGACCAAGAAGAACGGAGAGAACCCCGTGGCTCGACTTGGTGTCGTTCGGAGACTCCATAGCACAGCGGGCAGCTCATCGACCCATCTCCTGCCATGTCTGTTCAGCCGATCGAAGATCCTCGGCTTGAGGCCCTGCAAAACCATACCATTGGCATGCTCGACCTGACCGTTAGTTCGAGGGTGGGCGACTGCGGACCAATTCACCCTGATGTGGTGATGGTCATAGAAGTCCGAGAACTTTTGGCCGGTGAATTGCGTGCCGTTGTCGGTGATGATGATGTTGGGGACCCCGAAGCGGTGGATGATGTCGGTGAAGAATAGCGCGGCCTGTCAAGACTGGATGTTGGCGATGGGTCGAGCCTCGATCCACTTCGAGAACTTGTCTATAGCCACAAGGAGGTGGGTGTGGCCACCCTTGGTTCTTTTCAGGGGGCCGACCATGTCGAGCCCCCATACTGCGAACGGCCAGGTTATGGGTATCATCTGAAGAGCTTGGGCGGGTAGGTGGGTCTGCCTGGTGTAGAATTGGCATCCCTTGCAAGATCGGACGAGTTTAGTGGCGTCGGTGACGGCCGTCGGCTAGTAGAAGCCTTGTCGGAAGGCACTTCCTACCAGCGTTCTCGGCGCCGCGTGGTGGCCACAAGCCCCCGAGTGTAGATCCTTCAGCAATGCCCTCCCCTCCTCGAGGGTGAGGCAACGTTGAAGTACACCGGACGGGCTACGTCGATATAGCTCGTGGCCGTCCCCGTACAAGACGTAGGTTTTGGCACGTCGAGCTACACGACGGGCCTCCGTGCGGTCCTCTGGGAGTTCTCCCGTGTCAGGTACACACGTCGGGAGGGACCGTACCTCGAGTAGACGCGATTTTTGCCATCTCGTCAGTAGCTTCGTTGTACCGACAGGCTACGTGGGTGAGCTCGAGGCCGTAGAATTTGTCCTCGAGTTTTCGGACCTCCTTGCAGTAGGCTTCCATCTTGGGGTCGTGGCAACTCGAATCTTTCATTACTTGGTCGATCACCAACTGCGAGTCCCCTCGCACGTCAAGGCGTCGAACCCCGAGCTCGATGGCGATGCGCAGGCCGTTGACGAGGGCCTCGTATTCGGTGACATTGTTGGAGGCGGGGAAGTGGAGCCAGACGACGTAGCGCATGTGAACCCCTGAGGGTGATATGAACAACAATCCGGCGCCTGCCCCCGTCTTCATCAATGATCTGTCGAAGTACATGGTCCAGAGCTCGTTCTGAACCTGCGCTGGGGGTAGTTGGGTGTCGGTCCATTCTGCAACGAAATCTGTCGGTACCTGAGACTTGATGGCCTTCTGAGGTGCGTAGGAGAGAGTCTCCCCCATGAGCTCGTCCGACCACTTGGCGATCCTTCCAGACGCCTCCCGGTTCTGGATTATCTCTCCGAGGGGGAAAGATGAGACCACAGTGACCGGGTGGCCCAGGAAATAGTGCTGGAGCTTACGCCGAGTGAGGACAATCGCGTACAACAGCTTCTGGATGTGGGGGTACCTCGTCTTGGTCTCGGAAAGCACCTCGCTCACGAAGTAGACAGGCCTCTGAACTGGCAGGGCGTGTCCTTCCTCCTCCCTCTCGACTACTACGACCGCGCTGACTACCTGGGTAGTTGCTGCGACGTAGAGCAAGAGGGGCTCGGCTGGACTTGGGGGTACCAAGACCGGAGGCGAGGTGAGCAAGGCTTTAAGCTTCGAGAGCGACTCCTCGGCCTCGGCGGTCCATGCGAAGTGTTTCGTCTTTTTCAGGAGGCGGTAAAGGGGTAGGGCCTTCTCTCCGAGCCTCGAGATGAACCGGCTGAGGGCGACGAGGCACCCCGTGACCCTTTGCACGCTCTTGAGGTCGTTGATCGGGCCTATCCTTGTGATTGCGGTTACCTTCTCGGGATTGGCCTCAATTACACGTTGGGAAACTATGTACCCTAAGAGCATGCCTCGGGGGACCCCGAAGACACACTTCTCAGGGTTCAGTTTTATGTGATTTGCCCGGAGGCACCCAAACGCGATCTCGAGATCTCCGACCAGGTTTCCGACTGTCTTGGACTTGACCATGATGTCGTCGATGTAGGCCTCGACGGTCGGCCCTATGTGTTTCCCGAAGACGTGGAGCATGCATCGCTGGTAGGTGGCCCTGGCGTTTCGCAAACCGAAGGGCATGGTGAGGTAGCAAAACATGCCGAAGGGAGTGATGAAGGAAGTCACGAGCTGATCGGACTCCTTCATCTTTATTTGGTGGTAGCCGGAGTATGCATCAAGGAAGCAGAGGGTTTCGCATCCCGCAGTGGAATCAACTATTTGATCGATGCGTGGTAGTGGGAAAGGAACCTTGGGACAGGATTTATTTAAACTGGTGTAGTCTACACACATCCTATCCTTCCCATTCTTTTTCTTAACAAGTACGGGGTTAGCTAACCACTCGGGATGGTGTACCTCCTAGATGAATCCGGCCTTCAAAAGCTTGTCGACCTCCTCCCCGATGATCCTGCGCTTCTCCTCATCGAAGCGGCGCAGGCGTTGCTTCACCGGTTTAGACCCGGCTCGGATGTCCAAGGAGTGCTCGGCGACCTCCTTCGGAATGCCCGGCATATCCGAGGGACTCCATGCGAACACATCGGCATTCGCACAGAGAAAGTCGACGAGCACTGCTTCCTATTTGGGCTCGAGGGTGGCGCTGATCGTCAGCACCTTCCCATCCGCGAGGCCGGGGTCGAGCGGGACGGTCTTGGTGTCTTCCGCTGGCTTGAAGCTGCCGGCATGTCGCTTTGGGTCGGGGATCTCCCTGGATAAGTCGTCGAGGGCTGTGAGGATGGCCGACTCCTCGACAGCTTCGGCTTTTTCCACGCACTCGACGTCGCAGTCGTATGCGTGCTCGTAGGAGGTGTCGACGGTGATGACCCCCGAGGGCCCTGGCATCTTGAGCTTGAGGTAGGTGTAGTTCGGGACTGCCATGAACTTGGCGTATCCGGTCGACCGATGATGGCGTGATAGGTGCCTTGGAATGCAACCACCTCGAAGGTCAGCTCTTCCTTTCGGAAGTTTGAGGGGACGCCGAAGCAAATGGGTAGTTTGACGCGGCCGATCGGAAGTGCCTTCTTCCCCGGGACGATCCCGTGGAACCCCCCCCCCCCCCGCGCTGGGCAGGAGCATGGTCCTCGGGATTCCCAGGAGGTCGAGGGTCTCAGCGTAGATGATCTTGAGGCTGCTCCCCCCATCCATGAGTACCTTTGTGAGGCGGGTGTTGAGGATAATCGGATCGACGCCGAGCGGGTAGGCCCCTGCGTTGGGGATGTGCTTGGGGTGGTCGTCCTAGTCGAAGGTGATCGGCGTGTGTGACCAGTTGAGGTATCGAGGAGCCTGGGCTCGAATGGAGAAAACCTCTCGACGCTCCCTCTTGCGTTGGCGTGTGGTGAGTCGAGTCGAGGGCCCCCCGTAGATCATGTAGCAATCATGGATTTAGGGGAAGCCCCCTTTTTTGATATCGCCTTTGACGAGGAGGTCGCAGGGCGGGTCTTCTTTGTTGTCGTCTCTCCTAAAGCCAGGAGGGATGAAATGCTTTCGAAGCATGCGACAGTCCTCGAGGCGGTGGTTGGTCGGTCCCATATGGTAGGGACAGGGCTCCTTCAGCATCTTGTCGAAAACGCCCCCGTCGGGAGGGGGCCCTCGAGGCTTTTTCTTGTCTGCCGCAGCGACAAGGTCGTCGGGCTCCTCGTCGGGCTCGACGTTTCGTCGGCCCGGTTGGTTCTTCTTCTTCTTCTTCTTCATGCCGCCGTTGCCGTTGTTGTTCCTTCTGGGCCCATTGTTCTTCTTAGGCTCGTTGTCCGAGCCCCCAAGCTCATCCGCCTTGCCCTTCCCCTTCTCTGGAGGTATCTGGAAGAATGCGCCGACGGCCTCTTCGCCAGCTGCGTAGTTGGCGATGATGTCCATTAGCTCGTTGGCGGTCTTGGGGGTGTTTCGCCCCAGCTCCCGCACCAACTCCTTGCAGGTCGTTCCGGCGATGAACGCCGTAATGACCTCGTGGTCGGAGATGTGGGTTAGTGCGGTACGCTGCCTCGAGAATCGGCAGGTGAAGGCGCGGAGGGTCTCCCCTGGCTTCTGCTTGCAGCTGCGGAGGTCCCAGGGGTTGCCTAGTCGCTCGTAGGTGCCTTTGAAGTTGCCCTCGAAGATCCGGACCAGGTCGGGCCAGTCTTGGATCAAGTCTGGGGGCAGCTCCTCGAGCCATCTGTGAGCGGTGTCGGAGAGGAACAGTGGGAGTTGCCAAATGATGACGTGATCATTGTCGGCTCCGCCTAGCTGACACGCCAGCTGGAAGTCGGCAAGCTAGAGCTCTGGCTTGGTTTCACTGTTGTACTTGACCAGGCTGGTGGGTGGACGGAAACGGACGGGCAGGGGGGTCCGCCGGATGGTTCTGCCGAAGACTCGAGGCCCCGGGGGCTCCGGAGATCGGCATCGGTCTTCGTCGCTGTCGTAGCGCCCACCTCGGTGAGCGCTGTAGCCTCGAGCCTCGGCGTCGCCGTATCGGCGTCGATTGTTCACCCGAGGGGGTCGATCATCGACGAGGCGTTCCCGAACTGGTCGTCGCTCGACTTGGCCCTGGGGCGCTATCCTGGTGGACGGATACCTCTCGATTTTGTCGAGGGGGTACTTCCTGTCGCTCGGAGGCAGCCCCTCGACGCCTCGAGGCCGAGCTCTCCGCCTGCTGCACGGCCGTAGTTTGGAGGAGCCCCTGGATTTCATCCCTGATACGCCGTGCTTGGAGGGTCGATGGCGCCGGCATGTCGCGGAGCAGCATTGCGGCCGCTACGACGTTCTGGCTGGCGTGGTTGTAGACTCGGGGCCCGTTCGCCCCCTCCTCGACGATTTGCCGGTGGACTTCCCAGGCCCGCTCGCGAGCTCTTCCACCCTGTGGGCGCCCTCGATCCCGTTGAGGGCGTGCTCGAGTTGCTGAAGTTGCAGGCGCTCTTCCTCGAGCTTGCTAAGAAGCTCTCGGACTTGCGTGATCTGGACGTCTAGGGGTGGATCGGCTCTATCAGGACTCGGGGGGTTGGCATCTCGTGCTGGTGTAGCGTTGCCCCCTCCTCCTTCTTCTGTGGCCGTGCTGTCATCGACGTCATCCTGGGGGTCGGCCTGCTCGTCGAGGTGGAAGCATTCCCGGGTGGAGTCGTAACCCTCATCGGGAGAGTCCGAGTCGGGGTCGGCGTGGTAGAAGTGGGGGAAGGATCCCCTACGCTCCTCCGCCAGGCGTCGCCACAACATGCCCCATGTCCAGGCCAGTCTCAGCTCCGGGTGCTCGCCCGGTGAAGAGGTGGTGACGGGGTTGACCGTCGGACGCGGCGGAGTCCCTGGAGACCCGCTACGTGTCTGTATCTGCGAACCTGCGAGGGCAGAGCAAAGTCTTGCGCTGTTGTGGAGCCCGTACGGGAACGGGTTACACGGTGGTGGCGGGGTCGAGTGTGTCGGAGAGGCCACGGGGACTCCCGGGGACGATGATATGGCGGAGCCAAAGTCCCTCTCAGAGGGGCGCCCGCCCTCGGCCCACAAGCGTGGGTCAAACAGGCCCCTGCGGGGAGGGGCTGTGTCGCCAGCCGGGGCCGGGGGAAACGGCATCCGACGTCTCGGAATCCGCACGGCGACGAGCGCGTCGGAGTCGCTCGCGCCTCCTCCTGATCGCAGGCCAGAGGCGCAAGCGGAGGGATCGTCGCCTGATTCTTGCTGGCCCCGGCGTACCGGTGCTGCCGCTATCCAGGCCACGAGCGAAGGGAAAGACTATGAGGTGGCCCTGGCCCGTGGATACGAACCCTAGACTGCCGAACCAGACGACAGTGGTGAATGGAGGCGGTGGGATCGTGGAATCCATCTAAGAGAGTAGTTCGGAGTTGATCGACACGCAATTCCCCCTACCTGGCGCGCCAACTGTCGGTGTTATGACCCGGGGGTCAAGACCACCAACTAGTAAATTTGTATATCGCGTGCTCCCTCTCTCAGATGTGATGCAAGATGGACACATGGTTTATCCTGGTTCGGGCTAAGGAAGGCCCTACGTCCAGCGGGGAGGATGACTTGTATTATCTCGCACCCAAAGTGCCCGTACAGGGGAGTACAAGCTGAGTTACACGGAGTGCTCGGAGTGAGCTGGTGCCTAAGGCTAGCGGGGCTGCCCTAGGCGGTGGGTTGGCTGCTCAAGGGGTCGATCGAGCAGCGATGTGTGTGTGGAGTCTGAGGATCTGAATTGAAGTCTTGGATCAGAGATCTCAGGATCCAGCCCTTTCTTCTACCTCGGCGTCCCCTTTTATAGACCAAGGGGAGGTCCGAGGGTACAGGATCCTAACTGTGTAGTATGGGCGACGTGTCCGGGGCATAGTGCCGACGAAGGGACGTCGAGCACTGTGGCGGTATGGCCTTCCCGTCCTTCTGGCGCTCCGGGTCGTGGTGGCAATAGAAGTCGTCGCGGCACGTCGCGGCACAGCTTCCGCAGACGGGCGCGAATCCCACGGCTGAAGCGAGACGGAGCGGATGGGACGGGCCCCATACTGGAGTTGTTGGAGGGAGGGGTCGAGCCCCTCGGCCGAGGGGGGGTCGAGCTCTGCGTGGCTCCGTCGTATCCCTGAAGTCGTCGTCGAGGGCTGCACTGTTCACGTTCCGAGGGGTGCTGCTGGAGTTCGTACTCGCGTCGTGGCGGCAGTAGCAACACAATTGACAGGAATCAGGGACATGACGGAGAGTTGTTGGATTTGACTGCGGACGCGGGCGCCCATGGCGTTAGGCGGATTTACTTTAACCCATGTCGGGAGCAGTTGGGCTGATCGAGCCTCCCGTGTGGGGGTCGTTCGTCCGACCCCTGGTCCGTCACTCGGCGTCGAGGTAGGGTCGGAGTAGAGGCGGATTTGGAGGGATCGAAGTAGAGGGTGAGGGGTCGTTCGCTCGACCCCTCGTCCGTCACCCGGTGTCGAGGTAGGAACCGAGGGGTCGTTCGTTCGGCCCTCGTCCGTCATTCGGCGTCGAGGTGGAGACGGTGGGGTCGTTCGTTCGGCCCCTCGTCCGTCTCTTTCCGTCGAGGTGGGCCGGCCCGCGACTGGTTGCCATAGCCGGTGTAGGGGGCCTTCGAGTGATGGGTCTTACTTTACTGACTTGAGCAGTGGGCTGGTCCCTGTCTTAAAGATGGTTGCTATGTTTAGCGTTAATTTATCGAAGGGTTTAGGGTACCCCTTACCTTCGTACCCGACAAAAGGGTTTGCGACTTCAACTATGCACGGAGAAATTATTAGATGATAGTAAACATCAATAGCATAATCAATTATTTTGCATCTAAAAAAATGTTAGAAAAAATTCTTCAAAATAATGTCAAGTGTCAAGTAAGTACGCGATTAAAAAGTGTAAATCTCGTTTCTCAAGGAGTGAAACAATACCAAGTTCGACTAAATATGTATAACAATATTCATTCTAAATTATAAGATATTTTGACTTTTATAAATTCATAGCTTTTGGAATGCAGCTAGATATATTATCTAGAAATACTAAAGCATCTTATAAATGTTGATATTTTTTATAGGTCTAATGAAACTTAAGATTTTTTTACTTCTCGAGAAACGAGATCAAAGAGAGCATTTTATCAATATATTTATCTATTTTAACAACATTGAATTTGGTATTGTTGACGACGTGGAGCGGAGCGGGCAACAACGTGGGCAGGCAGCGGCGTGGAAACGAGCGTGGCGTCAGACGCGGATGCATGCGGACGTCGGAGCGCGCGGTTGTTGACGACGCAGAGATGCAGGCGGGCATCGACGGGCCACGGCACATCGGCGAGCAGCGCCCATGCAATCACATTACCCGTCAAGAAACTGGTCGTTTCCTCCCAACACGGAAACGCGTTTCCTAGCTAGTGCATTGAAGGGTTGAGTCGACGTCGTCGTTTCTCATCGGAATATAAATTCGTGTCGTGATTGTTTTTAATAAATACTTAATGGTTTTTCCCGTGGTAACGTATGGGCATATTTACTAGTAAAATAAAAAAAGACATTGCCCCACATATTTTGGTATTGGTACGGTCTCATCTAATTTGGTACTATCCCCACCTATTTGGTATCTCTAGATACTTTCAGTTAGGTAGCTCCTATATTTTTTCACCGTCCGATCTCGCACAATGAATAACCCATAGTTTTTCAACCATTGCAAAATTTCTCACATCTTTAATTAACGTTTCTAATCCAATCAACATGTCGGTGCTGTGGGCTGTCACTATTGAGTGCATTCTGCTGTGCTCTGTTGAGCTTCTTCTTGATAGTGTGTAGTTTCATTATATTGTTCAGGTCGCCTTGGTTTTGGTTTGTAAGTTCAGTGTGTTTTAGTTTTGGGTCTATTTGGCAGAACTCCTCTTGAGGAGCTCCTCCAAAAGAGCTGGAGCTATATTGGAGAAGCCACAATTTATGGCTCCTTCGAAAAAGTTCTGATTTCTTAGTATTTTTTACTGAAAAACGGCTCCTTTAGTAAAACGTATGGTAAGGTTCCTCCAGTAAAATGTTTGGCAAAAGTGTTGTGGGTGAGTCCTTTAGTGTGTAGTGAGTTTTTATGGAGAATTTCTTCCCTTGTCTTTCAACATTTATTTTTAATAAAATGCATACGCAGCTCTTCTATAGTTCTATATGCATGTTTAAGGAAAAACGTTAAGTTAGTCCAAACACAATAAGCAATAGGCATTGGCAAAGAGGGTGGATAAGAGCAACTCCAATAGACTGGCTAAATGTATTCGTGAAGCTATTTGTAGCTATTGTGCTTCAAAACATCACTCCAACAGCTTGTGTACTGTTTTCTATTTTACCAAACTAGCTATGTTGGCGATATTACCTCGACATATCCCTAGGGATCTTATGGGTCTGCCGACCAGACGACGGTCCAGCCTACGAGGCCTTGGGGCACGCGACCAGCCCGTCGTGCTCGCCAAGGACTCCGAGGAAGCCTTGCTCGCCAAGAAGAATCCTAGAAGATAGGTTTGGATCCCTTGCCAAAAGGGACCGATCGTAATCTGTTAGGATATGGAAACTGTAACCCTACTCCCCGGCTATATAAGGCGGGCAGGGACCCCCTTCAAAACGATCCCTCTACAATCCCCTAGATCACATCTACGGGTCTTGTAACCTAATACTCACATCAATCCAGCCACCAAAACACAACACGTAGGGTATTACGGTGATTTGCCGGCCCGAACCTGTCTAAATCGTCGTGTCTACGCTCTCTGTGTTACGCTTGATCGTCGTCGCCACACCTCCGCCTACAATCTACTACCGTGGGGTACCCCCTAGGTAGACTGCGACGGGTATTTCGTTGACAGTTCGCGCGCCAGGTAGGGGGTGTGTGCATCGACTTCATGGCTCGTCAAGCGGTTACGTTTACGGATTCGATGGTCCTACCGACGGCCGGCACCATACTCCAGATTGGATCCATCTCCTGGACCGTCGGATCTACTCCGCGAGGGGCTGATACGCCAACACTCGCGCGCCGCCCCACCACGCCGATACACCGCCCGCGAAAGAAGATCAGCATCAACGACCTAGTTGATGCCATCGACCGCTCCAACGCCAGCATCACCAGATGCATCGACCTCATTCAGACGGTGCGGCGTTGGCTCCCTGGACATCACGGCCGCCGACTACGCAGCCGCCGATCTACAAAGGCGACGACTGTCACGACCAGAGGTGTCCACCTCCCTACGACGATGCCCCATGGGCTCAGCAATCAGGCGGCGCTCCTCCAGCGACCAATGTCCCGATCGGTCTTCGACCAGATCCCAGCACCTCCCGTCGTGAACACCGTCATCATCTCCGCAATAGACAGCGACTCCGAGCAGGCAATATCTCTCGATGGCACCACCTCCCCAGGTTCGACCACCAGCGCAGGGACTGAGGTCGCAAGCTCATCCAGATCGACTGGTAGCTTCCCAGAGTTCCCTCCGGGCTTCGGAGGGAGGATCTTTCAAGTCTCCGTTGACAGCGTCGCTCCCGACAATGAAACAGACGACGAACGCGCCGCTAGGCAGCAGCATAACGCCGACCGCGCACAGAGGAGCAACGATAAGCGCCGCGAGCAAGAACGCAACAACTAGGAGCGTCTCGAGCAAGAGCGCATTGCACGAGATCAGCGTGACCAGGACCAGAGGAACCGCAGTCAACCCCCACGGCTCAATCTCCAGTACAAGTTCGAGATGATGGGCAACGTCCCGGTATACTCAACCCCGAGCGCCAATCTAGCGGCAGCCGTCTGCGAGCTGTCCAAACTCCAAGGCACACCTGTGGTCGAAAAAATAGACGCCCACATCAAGGCGGCCTCACTCCAGGTAAAGAAGAAGCAGCGAGTGATCGAGTCCTCGGCCCAGTCCCGCAGCAGGAACCACTGACGAAGCCCCCGAAGAGATCACCAAGGAGGATCCCCAGGACACGATGAGGAAGATCACTACGAGGCCCGCCATGGTCGAAGACTGGAACCTGTGTACCGGAGCCCTTCGAGAGATCAAAGACAAAGACCCCTGCGGTACGACGACAGAGAGGACATCCGAGTCCGGCGTCACCAGTCACCATCCCCGCCACGTCGAAGCCCTCCGATACAACACCGACGAAGATCGCCATGGTACGATGATGACGAGTACCACAACCCCAGATACAATCAGGCGCCAGCACCCAGAGCTACCGGGGGACTACGCCTCTTCTCAGCTCGCCTGCGCGCCATCCGCTGGCCCTAGAGCTTCAGAGTGACATCAGTGGAGAAATACGACGGCAAGGCAGATCCGGAACAGTGGGCCTCTACATACGAGATAGACGTGTACGCCGTTGGGGGAGACCGAGACGTGATGGCAAACTACCTACCAGTAATGTTGTCAACATCCACCATCAGCTGGCTATAGAAGATCCCGGAAGGCGCCATCGACAATTGGGGGGACCTCAAGGAAATCTTCATCGAAACATACAAAGCTACGTGCATCCAACCAGGAACACGCTACGACCTAGAAACCGTCCGCCAGAGAAGCAACGAGAGCCTCCGAGAATACTTCAGGCGTTTCTCCGACAAACGCCTGAGCATAACAAAGATCTCCAACCCTGAAGCCATCGCCATCTTCTCCAATGGCCTACGAGCAGACGACCTCCGAAACAAGTTGGCACGGAAGAACGTAAAAACCATAAAACAGACGATGATGATCGCCAACCCCTACGCCAATCAAGACGACGCCACTCGCAGTAGAGAGAACATGCGCTGATATTCACGCTCCCCAGAACGAGCAAGGGACAACAACCGCCGACTAGGTTACTGGAACGAGAGGGGTCCAGCGACCATCGCGGCCACCGGTCAGGTAACTCAGAACGCCGACCGCAGAGGTACGACCACAGGCAAGACAACCGCTATATCGCCAACACCATCGCTCGCCCTGAGAAGAACTACGACGACGACTACGAGAAAATACTCAACGGGCAGTGCCCCATACACAAGAATGCCAAGCACTCCCTGCGCGCATGTAACCTCCTCAAAGACACCATGAGGGAAAGAGCCAACAAAAGGAAGAAGGAAGACGATGCCGACAAGGGTAGAGACAAAGAACCAACGGCACCAAGATTCCAAGCAGCTTCAACAACGTACTCCATCTTCGGAGGCAGCGTGGTCATTGAAGGAGAGAGACGACGCTGCCAAGTCCAAAAGGACGTCTACTCAGTCACGGCCACAAGAAACAATACGGCCAACTCCCGATACCTCGACTGGTCGGAACAAACTATCAGCTTCTTTGGGGAAGACGAGTGGACGGACTACAGATACCCAGGCCGATACCCGCTCATCATCGACCCCACCATCGCCACATGTCGTTTCAGGAAGGTAATAATCGATGGTGGCAGTGCCCTCAACATACTCTTCACCGACGCATTCCGCCAGCTCAATTATTCGAAGAAAGATCTCCTCCCGGCAAACTTCCCCTTCTGGGGGATCATACCAGACAAAGCATCTGAACTAGTAGGGCAGATCACCTTACCAATACAGTTCGGTGACCAGGGTCACTTCAGAGTAGAGAACATCAACTTCATCATCGCTGACTTCGAAACAGCATACCACGCGATCCTTAGCCGCCCGGCACTCGCCAAGCTCATGGCAGTCCCACATTACACGTACATGGTGCTGAAGATCCCGACACAACAAGGCATCCTTAGCCTTCGCACCAACCTGAAGATAGCTTACGAATGCGAGCAGCAGACGATCAGTATCCTCGGGAAGAACCGCGCCCAAGACACATACAACTCCAACGACAAACATGCCACAAAGAAACCAAGGGACGCAGAACAAGCGGCGACCGGCACCGACCCCCTCTGCATCCATAGAAGTCGTCGACCCCCAGGGGCATTAGAAGTGACAGAGTAATCATGTATTAGGTTTTTCTCGAATAAATGAATAAAGGTACCCTGTTTTTTTCTTGAAATCTCCACAACGCACATACAGCGTTCAACACCCAAGACAAAGGACTAAACACTCCCACAGTGTTCGACGACCTCTCCAAAACACTCCCATAGTGTTCGACGACCTCTCCAAAAATGCATTACGACGCTCTCTCCAAACAGCCTGACCATAATCGGAAGTTTTCAAATTTGGTCTACCGATGTCATAATGCATGGAAGTAGCTACCCCATACGCTATGATTACATCGATAAGCCTCTCAAACGACGTCTCCCTATTAAACGGGAAACACCATTTGCGTCGAAAGTCACGAGGTTATGCGCCCAGAGTCTGTACACGACCACGATACGGTCGACGACTCTACAAGCAGCATGGCTTGCGCCCAGCGTCTGCAGGTACGGACTCCACAGGCCTCAGTCACGCCACGATCGAGCCTCTCGGAAAAGGGTTCTATCTCGGGCATCTCCCAAAGCGTGCATGAGTTGTTCACCCTCTGCGCCGCGGGTTGTTAGCAGCCTACCCCCTCAGTAATCCTCACGGTACCCACGCGTGCAGAGGCTATAGGCCCTACGATAAGGACCGTAGGAAACCCAAGGCCGAACGATTCATCGCTATGGCTCACGACTTAGCGGGCGCAACAGGACATACAAGTGAATCAAAAGCTCCTTCGTGCATTGCCCGCATCTTGTAAGCCTCCTGCTCGGCAGCGATGGCCCTCTCCTCTGCAAGGCGTCCCGCTTCACTTATGGTTGGAAAGCTCCTTGACCTTCTCTGAATTCTCGCGCTCACGCTCCAGAACCTCACCCTCTAGAGCCTGCAAACGCCGATGCGCCGCGTCCAAACTGTCTTCCAGCCCCACAAATTGGCCTGAAACACGAGCAACCTCACCGCACAGCCGCTCATTTTGATCAACCAACCGGGCAAGCTGGTCGGTCAGCACCTTCTGCCCCTTCTCCGCCATGAAAAGAACCTGCAACCAGACAACATCGATAAAGCAAAAGAAGGCACGACAACCAAGACGGACACAAGAAACACAACACTTACCTTCATCCGCCCAATCAGATCATTTACATCATTAATAAGGACCGCCGCTTCTGCCTCAGCCTCATCGTCCTCAACTACAACGAACTCGTCACCATCACAACGAACGGTCCGGACCAGTCTCAGCCCGGAGTTACCCCGACACGCGGAATCTCCTCCAACAATTCAGGCTCCTCCGGCAGTGCCGCCGTCTTACCCCGCTTCACCGATTTTAGCATTGACACCACAGAAGGATCGACCTCCGGGGCAACCATTAGAGGATCCTCCATAAACAAAACACCATGACCAAACGAATCAACAACCGGAGCGCTCGCCACGTCAAGTTCCCCCTGATACTCTGAAGGACCAGCCGACCCCGAAGCATCACAAACACCTGGAAGCGGAACACCACTAGAAGCTCCAGGCATAGCAACATCAGGGCCAGATGTATCTTCGACGATGGGCGACCCGCCAAAGAGGCACACCGTAAGCAAACTGATGGAATCCACAACGACTCAGGAAAAACGAAGATGTAAGCACTCACAAGTTCAACTTCCGGCGTGCCCTGGCAAAACGACGAGGCCCACCATCAAAACATTCAGAAGCAACAGTCGACAAACGACCCATCGCCGAAACGGCATCCGAAATACCGACCCTAGCATCCGCTGAAACAGGCGAGCGGGCAACCGACGCCTTAGGCTGAGACACCTCGACGCTCGATTCAGATCCCCCTTCACTGTCAAGGCTCACCGTCGATACATCATCTTCACCACTAGACCCCTCGTGGGTAGAACCAGAAATCGAGGATGATGAACGTGAAATGTTCTCCGTGATGACAAACTTACCGCCTATACTAACCGACGGCTTCGACTTCTTCCAGGACGAGGCAGCCGGACGCTGCCCCAACGGGTCGTCACGCGCTCGACGCCTCCCAGCAAGTGGTTCAGGAACTCCCCTTCGACAAGAAGAGTCACGACTCTCCACCTTTCGGGGCCTGGTCGCTCGCCTCGACGTGGGATCAACACCCACGGGCCAGTATTTGGATGGGACCCCGGAAAAGTACACGACGCGATCCTGCCAATGCAACTACAAAGCTTCATCAGAATGAAGACCAGTGCACAGGAAATGGATACTTGATAGAAGGGGAAATATGTACGCACCGCAGGAACAGGGACCCCAACACGAAAAGGTTCCCTCGGATTCTCCATGTACGGGTAACCAAGGTCAAGAATCAAAGAAATCCGACCTCGTGCTTCTTCTGGCGTAATGATTTTTGAGGTCTCACGAGTAGGATCATATTGACCGGAATAAAGGAATGCAGGTTGACTCCTATTCTTGCAGGGCTGACAATGCCTCATGATAAAATTCCAGCCAGCTACAACCCCATCAAGCGTTGATCGATCGATCAACCCAAGCAATTCCTTCACCTGTCCCATTGCCTCCAACGGCGGATTGGCCGACCAGCTAGACTGTGGCACGGGAATCTCCGAGGGGCCGCCACGCGCATACGGTTCCTTTTGAGGAATGTAAAACTAGCGGGATCTATACTCCGCCACTTTGGAAGACAGAGGAGTGGAGAGATATGACTCCGCCATACCCTCCCGGAGTTGAAGATACACCGAACTGACAACCCGGGATGCAGCAGTCCCATTGCGCTTAAGGAGAAAGAAATAGCGAAACAACTCGAAATGGGGCTCAATTCCCAAATACGCCTCACAGAAATGGACAAAAATCAAGACGTGCAGCACAGAGTTGGGATGAAGATTACATAGCGAAATCTCGTAGAAGTCCAAAAGACCCCAAAGAAAGGGGTGAACAGGGACTCCAAAGCCACGCCAGAAGAAAGGCTTAAAGAACACAAGATCACTGGTATTAGGCGTCGGAAAACCCTCCCCGGTCGCCGGCCTCCACTCAACAAGGGACCAATCCTGAAGAACGCCGGCATCCACAAGAAGTTGGATGTCCGTCACCTTGAGGGTACACTTGGACCAATCCCGAGCCCAACCTGGAAGCACGTCCTCCAACCTCTCAGCAGACTCCCCCGTCTTCTTCGCCGACGAACGAAGATTCAGTTTCTTCTTGGGCGCCATCGACATAAGAGGTTAGGGTTTGCCGAGGAAGATGAAAGGCGGAAGAAAAACAGAAGGCACAAGATTGGAACGCGAATGCGGAAGTTACCGCCGCCGCTAAAAACGCCTTTATATCAAGCGGCGCATCCCTTGGAAACCCAGGGTTTTTAGGAAACCGCAACGGCCAAATAAAAATCCGCCACGACGACCTTTCTTCCACGCAGTAACTTGGGCCGCTAACCGCGCATCAATCCGGCCCACAAACTTTCCTTACAAATTTTTTATCCCGTATTTACCTTCCAAGTCCATATTCGCAAATTACGGAAAAAGATTCCCCAAATACAACTAACACCACAGTCACGGCGACTAGCCACACGGTTCTGTTATGATTTCCTTTTTGGTAGGAACAGTAACGGAGCTTCAGCACACCAGTCAAAAAATCGCAGGATATCCGCTACAACACCACTCGGGGACTCCACCGACACGGAGCGACGATCCAACCACTTGCTCGCAGACTCGACCAGGCTCGGGGACTCCGTCCAGAAACACACCAAGCAAGGCTCAGGGACTGTCTCCACGACGAAGCAGCAACATCATCAAACACCCGGGGACTGTAACTCAGGAACTGCGAACCAAGCAACATGATCCTGACACAAGAACCTGACAAGCCTCTTATATCAGGCTCGGGGACTACGGGTATTCGCAATCGTTTTTACTAAACTTACATTCCAGCATTCCTACTATAAATCCTGACGCAAGAACTCTACAAGTTTTTTACATCAGGCTCGGGGACTGCGGGTATTCGCAGTCATTTTTTACAAAACTCATATTCTACTCATTATTTACACTTGTTCATGCATCTGTTATCTTTATAAAGCTCGGCACCACGTGCATACTTCACCTGCTACCAAGCTCGGAGACTAAGTGGGTACACTTCACATTGCGGTGAATGTATCTGTATATCTTTTCGACAAACCTCTGCTGTTTCATGTTGTCTTTTTGTACAGCTTAAGTGGGTACACTTCACCGGGGAACAAGCTGATCAAAAGTTTTTTTCTTCTTCAGCACGCCATATCCTCCCGACGAGCAGCCACAACATCCCCCGAAGGCAATCTGCTCGCACACCGGGCCACGACGTCCACGACCAGTCCGACCTGGTCGGGAGGCTTATCTGACCACTGCTTGACCAGATAACCTATTCGGGACCCTACAATGACGACCTCACGTGACGCCGACCAGGTGTACACCTCCAAAGAAGATGTTGCTGACTCGCCAGAAGGACATAACATGCTCGGAGACTTGTTGGCGATATTACCTTGGCATATCCCCAGGGACCTTATGGACCTGCCGACCAGACGACGGCCCAGCCCACGAGGCCTTGGGGCACGCGACCAGCCCGTTGTGCTCGCTAAGGACTCCGAGGAAGTTTTGCTCGCCAAGAAGATAGGTTCGGATCCCTTGCCAAAAGGGGCCGATCGTAATCTGTTAGGATATGGAAACTGTAACTCTGCTCCCCAGCTATATAAGGCGGGCAGAGACCCCCTCCAAAACGATCCCTCTACAATCCCCTAGATCACATCTACGGGTCTTGTAACCTAATACTCACATCAATCCAGCCACCAAAACACAGGACGTAGGGTATTGCGGTGATTTGCCAGTCCGAGCCTGTCTAAATCGCCGTGTCTACGCTCTCTGTGTTACACTTGATCGCCGTCGCCACACCTCCACCTACAATCTACTACCGTGAGGTACCCCTAGGTAGACTGCGACGCGTATTTCGTCGACAAACTATCCCACCATTCTCGTTGGCATATTTACCTAGCGAGTCATGCTTGCTATATGTGTTTTCCAATTTAGCTAGACTGTTATAAACCTCTACATTTTATACGAGCTTTCTATTTTATATAATGGTCAAATCTCATAGTTTGACATCTAATTTTAGCAAGTCTCTTAGAATTGCTCTAATACAATGTTTGATAATCGGAGAGAGGAACTGAAACGGTGGAGTAAATGGTATGATGAAGAAACGTTGGCGTACGTGTCACTATAAGCCAGAGAGTATATGGTGTCTAGCCGATAGAGAAACCTCATGTTCGTAGATAATTCGGACTCCCATATATGCATTATTAATATTATATATAAGTAAACTACTAGGGCTAGTATTTATATTATACACGTTAAATAAAAAACATTTCCATACAAGAAAAATGGCGCCCATATGTCCTTTCTTGGGTCCACCCCTGGATGTGACGGCGACACCGGAGATAGCTAAGTTTTTATACGAGAGAAAGGCTGAAAAATGTAGTTATCTTACGAATAAAGGTCCAAACTGACTCCGTATTAATTATCATGACACACACTAGCTAGAGAAAACTAAAATCTAAAACTATAAAAAAAATCTGAAAGATCTTACCATTAATTTGGTAGACTTTTTTCTTGTGTGTCTAAATTACCCATTTTAATAATTAATACATAAAATATTAAAGAAATATATATTGTGTGTTTATATAGATAAAAATAGATATTCTTAGTTTCAATAATCATTAAAATGTTCTCTTAATAACGACTGATATATACTAACAAATTATTTAGAATTCGTCATGTGCGTCAGCTCGCCGGCCGTCTACCACGACCACGGTCATGACACCAGCCTCGGCCATGGTGGATCCATCGAGGTAGCTCTTCTTACACTTCTCCTTGTCCTCCACTAGATCTGCCAATTACGGTTATGATGAGTTCTCCCTTATCTTCTCCAAATTAAGTAGGGGTATAGAATGGATGGTCGATGGGCATTTTAGGAGAGTTGGCGGTGGTAGGGGCGGTTGGGCCAGGACCGGAACAGGCTTGCTAGAGTTGGAGAAGAGAAGATGACGGCGGTGAACTTGTCGGAGTTGGAGAAGTTGGCGGTGACGAGCTTGTCAGAGCTGGAGATGGTGGTGGTGGCGGGAGGGTAAGAGGACGGTCTCTGGTGATCCCTAGCGCCCGCGCAAGATGGTGGTCGGTGGCTGGGGCGAGCTCCTGCGGTGGCGTCTAAAGGCAGAAGAAGAGCGGGTGGCCATTAGATCTTCATCCTACAACTAAAAAAATTTGTGTGTTGAAACCCCATAAAACACATGTGCGCCTAATAGACAGACTAATTTTTTTTAAAAAAAACATAATACGTTGTATTAGTTGTAGATATTGAAATGTTTACTATCTCTTGTAAAATTGTAACCCGTACATGGGCATCACCAGGTTGAATTGATGTATAACCCGAGCCAAACCCGACGACCTCAAACAAACTTATGGCGCGCAAACAGGGTTTCCATTTGGCAGTTGGGCACCTCCCTGTACGTTCCATACATGCATAATTCATTCTGCTCCGATCCTGCCAGCAAAGTGCGGTTGCCTTCCGTATGATACTAGTATCGTACCGGTGCCTTTGCACATATACCTACTCTAATTGCGTAGCGTTTAATTAGTAGTTTAGCTGTTGTGTGTACGTCTGGTGGTGTGTTGATTTATAAGCTGGCTAATACTGTTTTATTATGAAAAAAATACTATATTATAATTAAAATTAATAAATTCAAATAAACAATATATTATGTTTTTTTCTCTGTCATGATCAAAGATATGATATAACGATGCTGATGATGATAAAGCAGGGAAAGTGATGTCCCACTGGAAAAACGTCCTGCTCCGGCTACCTCCGACGCTTCTCCCTCCAGCCGTTGGAATTGGAAGGGAGGCGAGGAGGACGGGGACACAAAGCAAAAAAGCATCGCCACCAGCTTCCATCTCTCTCTCTCTTCCTTCCTCCTGACGGAAGCCGGTTCGGGCGTCCTGTTCTTGCTCCGCTCGATCGACAGCTCCGTGGAAACCGAGAGGAAGCCGTCCATCTTCTTGGTTGCTCGGTGCCCTGCTGTCCCTCTACCCTCTGTTCGCGGCGGCAGCAGCAGCAGAAGCTCTTGCTTCGGCTTCAGAGAGACGATCGGCGCCCAGCCCCAGCGATCGAGCCTCCGGAGATAGAGATCGGAAGGAATTGCTTCCCATGGGGAACTGCTTGGGGGGCAGCCCCTACGTCAACAAGGTCTCCTCCACTGCAACTGCAAAGCCAGGTGCTGCTTCTTGCCTTATCCACAAGTCCGTACGCTTGATTATTCAGCTCTGTGTTGTGTGCGTGTGTTCCACCAATCCCCTGAATTCCAATTCCAAGCAAACAAATCAAGTTAATTACGAGCAAAAAAAGCTACTGTACTAGAGTAATTAATTGGACTCCCTAATAATAAATTACTACAGTAGTAATTACTAATTAGCCGTCTGAGTTCTGACGACACACACTCTTGGTTTGTGGCTTGGCGCTTCAATTTCCTGTCTCGATCGGGGATTCAGAGAGTCCTCCTAAGGTCCAGAACCCGTCGGAAGTGGACCGGAGCGACGACCGCAAGCTGCCATCGAACCCCGGCGAGGTGGAGGCACTGCGGCGGGGCGCGTCGTCGGCGGCGGCGCGGAACCCGCTGGTGGCCTTCTCCTTCTCCGAGCTGACCAAGGTGGCCAACGACTTCCGCAAGGAGGCGCTGATCGGCGGCGGCGGATTCGGCCGTGTGTACAAGGGTTCCTTCGCGCTAGCAGCCGGCGGCGGCAGCACCACCACTCTGCCGGTGGCCATCAAGGTGCACGACGGCGACAACAGCTTCCAGGGCCACCGTGAGTGGCTTGCGGAGGTGATCTTCCTGGGGCAACTGTCCCACCGGAACCTGGTGAAGCTGGTGGGCTACTGCTGCGAGGGCGACCACCGCGTGCTGGTGTACGAGTACATGTCCCTGGGCAGCGTGGAGTCGCACCTCTTCTCCCGCACGTCGCCGCCGCTGCCATGGGCGACGCGGATGAAGATCGCGCTGGGCGCCGCGCGTGGCCTGGCGTTCCTCCACGACGCTACCGTCATCTACCGCGACTTCAAGACCTCCAACATCCTGCTGGACGCCGACTTCAACGCCAAGCTCTCCGACTTTGGTCTCGCCAAGGACGGACCCGTCGGGGAGCAGTCCCACGTGTCCACAAGGGTCATGGGCACCTACGGCTACGCTGCGCCAGAGTACATGATGACGGGCCACCTCACCGCCTCCAGTGACGTCTACAGCTACGGCGTCGTCCTGCTCGAGCTGCTCACGGGGCGCCGCTCGCTCGACCGCTCGCGCCCGCCGCGGGAGCAGGCGCTCACCGACTGGGCGCTCCCCGCGCTGCCGCACAAGAAGCGCGTGCAGGGCATCGTGGACCCCAGGTTGGGGAGCGGCGCCGGCGGATGTAATAACGACGACCCGCCGCCGGCCAGGGCCGTGCAGAAGACCGCCATGCTCGCCTACCACTGCCTCAACCGCAACCCCAAGGCGCGGCCGCTCATGCGCGACGTTGTCGCGTCGCTGGAGCCGCTACAGCAGCCGCCTGAGGACCCAGACGCCCACGCCGCCGTGTGAGTCTTGTTCATTCTGTCATTGAGAGACATGAGGGAGATCTGCCAATGCAATTCAAGGTGCTGGCCGGATGAAGCGCAGGCAGCAGGAACGGCGGCCGCCCGGCTGGCTGGTCGGGGCTGTCCTTGTCCTGCCCGGCTGTCCGTTCCGTGGAACGAAAACGAAGGAAGCAAGGTGGATGATGTGACAGATACAAGTATGTGTCATGTGTGTATATGATATGATGGTCGGTACGTAGTAGGCAGCGCTTGATGGGCAGAGAGGATACATGCACCATTTTGCTTCTTCATTGTTTCCGGTTAGTTATTGACGCGACCGGTTCCAGTTCGGGACGGTTGTGCTCAACAACAACCAGAGCTAGCGCTGCTGGTACACCAACACGGCAACACCCGTTGTACGCATACAAATCCGAAGCTTTCGCATTTACATTATTGCTCGAGTTTAACTCTATAACTTAAGGACTATTTCTGAATATAGACCCTTAAGTTGACGCCACAAACCATATTTTTATTCAATATCCAGCCTCTACATTCGAGGATGTACACAGCCAATAAATAAAAAAGAGATAGAAAAACAAAAAAGAGAAAAGGCATAGTCTTATACATAGACCAGGACAATTACAACAAAACGATAAATGTTTCTACCCTCTATTTGATCGACGAGAGGGCGTCCTTGGCTTACTCTTGACGCCGCAACTGAGTTCCAAATGCCGCAGTGCAGGCATGGCTAGGAGCGGGTGTGCTTGTGTTAATGCCTTCAAGAAGGGAAATGACGTCCGCAGACGCCATCATCAACGAAAGGAAGAGGGAACTTCAGCGACGCCTACAAGGGGGAAAATGACGTTGATTGCGTCATCGCCGCCGGCCCAGCACCGCCAGACAGTGTTTTCACCCGTATTCCAATGTCCTGCAAGGCACATCCAAGCCGAACCTACATACGAAGATGCCGGAGATGATCGGCAGGGTCTTCACCAGATACGGTGAGGCAGCAAAGAAACAGGGGGCGACGATGTCCTTTGATGTTGACGTCGGAGGCGATTTACGGGCCGCCTGGGAGCGACGTGGTCTGTGGGAGGGTGGGTTGGACGGCTTGTCGAGATGGCCGGTGCCAACACTACCATCCCCATCCGGTGCCCGGGGGTCCAGATCGACCCCCAAGCCGCCGCCTGGGGAAAGTCCCCGACCCGAGGCAAACGCCCGCCCGAGTCCGCATCGTCCGAGCACCACCCGCACCGAGAAGGGGCAGCACGGGGCAACAGCCGACGGATCCAGGCCTGAAATACCCAGATCGGCCCGCCGCCGCCAGACCCCTTCACCGGTGTAGGTACGCCGGCCGCCGTCTATCCATCCATCAATCGGTAGAGAGAACGGTGCCTCCGTCCGCGTCGCCTAGCCCACCGGGGCGCATGCCAGATCGGCCGCCACCCGAGCAAGTCGCCACCTCGCAGCACCGCCGGGCGAATCGCAGATCCGGTGGAGGAGGAACGGATCGGTCACGCCTCCTCCCGGTGGCCGCCGGCCCCACCGCCGCCCTAGACCTTCCGCCGGTCGATCTGGACGCGGAAGGGCCATGTCCTGGCGCGGAGGGAACAGATCCCGTCGAGGAGGTGCCGGATCGGCCGCGCCTCTGCCCAGGGACCACCGGTACCGGAGAAGAAAGGGGATGGAGGAGGCACGGAGGTGCACAGGAGGCCTAGGGAGGCGCAGACGGGGAACCTCCTTGGGGCCGCCGCCGCCGCGCACAGGGAGGCAGCGGCGACAGCGGCCGAAGAGGACGTGCGGAGGGCAGCTCCGGGCAGGCGGCGACTGGTGCCCCCGAGTCACCCGTCGGGGGCGACGCCTAACATATATCAAAGTAGACGCATGGTCTACATATCAGATATTAAACTGATAAGAACAGATACTACACATGATCTTAGCCAAAAGGCAGAGAAAGGTATGATATACCAAGGTTTACACGTCTCAGCCTCGTAAGCCATGTCACCGACTCTAGAGGTCTCGAGGGTAGGGGGTTGAGCAAGCCAAGAGAGGGGAACCTTATCACTGCGGGCAAAACCTCATAGTGGTTCAAGTCTGTGATTATTCGACTCTCTCCTCGATGAGGTTATCCCTTGCCAGTGGCATGTCATGCCTTGGTGTGACACATAGCTTGATTCCATGGTTCATGACACCGAGCTTAGCGTCATAGATCTTGGCGAGCTTGACTCCATCTCTTGTGACATCATTCTTTGAACTTAAGGATGTGTGGCTAGTCTCTTACCCAAATTATCGATCTTTCAGAAACCTGGGTCCCTAGCACCAAAGAGTAAATTTGTGTCTACGCGTCTAGGATCAAATGGTTGCATAGAGTGGACATAAAATTGTATACTGGTTCAGGCAAGAACACCCTACGTCTAGTAGATTTGCGAGGCTCGTGTTACTCTGCACCGGCATGCTTGGAGTAGGGGTACAAGCATTGCGAGAGAGGGATAGGTCCCGAGTCTCTGAGTGTGTGAGTGTGTTGTTTCTTCTCGAGGGAGTGTTCTCCTCTGTTTCTTGTGGAGGAGCCTCCCATGGAGGGAGTTTCGTGGTTTCCTCCTCGGAGCAGTCCCCTTTTCCAAGGGCCCTATCTCCCCTTTTATAGTCTAAGGGGAAGGCATGGGCTATATATATCCTCAAAATGCCGGTGAATGGGGGAAGAAAGAGGAAAAAAAGAGTCATAGGAGCACGTCGCCTTCCTCCTTTTCCCAGAAAAGTCTTTAACCCAGTAGCGTAAGGATGAGATGGTTGTTGATTTAGGGTCGTCCCATTTACTGGAGCATGGGAATATGGGGCCATCCCCTTCACTGGAGCCATCCCCTCCACTGGTGTTGACTTCACCATAGGGATTCCCCAAGGAAGGAGTGGAGCAGTGGATGTTATGACACTCACTAGGGAGGCATGGGTAGACATAACTGGGGCCATACCTGATGCTACGGGGGACATGTGCCTCCACTATTGGCCATGGTCCTTCCCGAGGAGATGGGGAGGGACAGAGGATCCCTCGAGGGGTCGCTCCTCCCGAGAGGTCGAGGGAGCCGTGAATCTCCTGAGGGTCATCCCTTCTAAGAGGGTCGGGCGAGACGGAGAATTTCTCCATGAGAAGGTCGGTTATTCTAGGCAGGGTCGGGCGAGACGGAGAAAGCTCCCCGTGAAGGATCGGTCCTTCACGAGGTCGGGCGAGACGGAGAATGATGGAGAATGCTCTTCGTGAAGGGTTGGTCCTTCCCGGGTCGAGGGAGATGAAGAATGCTCCCAAGAAGGGGCTGTCCTTCCCAGGGTCGGGCGAGATGGAGAATGGTCGTTCCTTCCAGGGGTCAAGCAAGATGGTCGGTCCTTCCCGGGGTCGGACGAGGTGGAGAATAATCCCCAAGAAGGGTCAGTCCGAGCGAGATGGAGAATGGTCGGTCCTTCCCGGGGTCGAGCGAGACCGAGAAGGGTCGGTCCTTCCCGGGGTTGGACGAGGTAGAGAATACTCCCCAAGAAGGGTCAGTCCTTCTCGCGGTCAGGCGAGACCGACAAGGTGGATCCTTCCTTAGTCACGCGAGTAATAATCTCCCAAGGGTCGGTCTCTGGGAAGATCGGGTGAGGAAGAATGCTCCCGAAGGTCAGCCCCCAGGCGGTCGGGTGACACAGAGTGTTCCCCGAGGGTAGGTCCCTAGGGAGGTTCAGCAAGATGCTCCCCGAGGGTCGGTCCCTAGGGAGGTGGGGACATGAAATCCCACAAGGGTCGGCCCTTCCCCGACGGTTGAGCACCCCTTCCCGGGGAGGTTGAAGGAGACGTGGAATCCATCAAGGGTCGGGCGAGACAGAGAATGACCGAGGGGGTCGGTCCTCCTAGGGAGGTCGAGGGACGTGGAATCCCCTGAGGTTGGCCCTTTTCCGAGGGTCAAGAGGTTGGGAAAGGTAGAGAATGCCCCCCAAGATCGGAGAATCGAAAGATGCCTTCTCTAGGATTGGCTTAGTGGGCCTTGGCCTCTTTTACTTAGTTGGGCTTCATCTGATTGATTGTGACTTAGTAGGGTCTTTGGTACCCTAGTATTTTGGGCCCTGGCACAAATCCACACTCATTTCTTAACTAACTTCTTCCCCTCTCTCCCCCAATCCATCCTATCCTCTTCAATATCTATATTAGACCTCACTACGTCAAAATTGAATAACCGCAATGGTCAAAAAATCTTAATCGCAGCGGGCAATGGCGTCCGCTGCGATGACAAGGCCACGATAAATGTGGCATTTGTCGTGGCGGTTGCCAGCGCCCGCTGCGAAAAAAGGATTAACCGCAGTGGGCAACATAAGACTCCTGCTACGGTAAATGAGTATTAAATGCAGCGGACGACTTATGTTGCCCGCTGTTGTAAAGAATTTCCAAAAAGAAAAAAAGAAAAAAAATCCACACGGGCTAGATCTGGGCCCGCCGCCGCCAGGAGCTCCACCGCCCGCCCGCCGCTGCTCCATGCGCCGCTGGTCGGATCCGCGCACCGAGGTATCAGAGCTCATGGTGGTCGTACTTGCGTTGCGTGTGGAGCAGGTTTGGGAGCACGAAGGCGGTATCGTCGCCGGCGGGTACGAGCCACCGCACATCTTGCTGCTGCTTGAGCGCGGAGACCAGCTCCCTAGCGATGCGCGTGACATGGACATCGGAAGGGAGGCCGCGCGGGTGCTAGAGCGGGACGACTTCACCAAGGGCGTCGCACGCAGGAGCGCGGCGACGGCCGCGGTCCCGAGGAGCTCGCTGTCCGCCGTCGCCCCACGCGCCACCGAGCTTCCGCACTGGATGCGCGCCGCCGCTACGCACGCCGCCTCTCCGCGCGCGCCGCTCCGAGCGTCGCCGAGGCTCCGCGCTGCTTACATGCGCGCCGTAGCAGCGCGCCCCGAGCTCCGCGCGCCGCTGCTGTTGTATGGTGAGAGGAGGGAGAGATCGAAGAGGGAGGAGGGAGATGCGAGGGCTGCTGCTGCATGGTGAGAGAGGAGGGAGAGGATGAAGAAGTGGAGGCGGAGGCGAAGGCTGTGCATGGGAGAAGTGATTGAGGACGAGGACGAGGACGAAACTCTAGTTCATGTATTTATATGTCCGCCTCACCTATTTACCACAACGTATATCTTAAGAAGCCCGCTGCGGTTAATCGATTTACCGTAGCGGGCATCCTAAGGTGTCCGCTGCGGTAAATCGATTTACCGCAGCGGGTAATGGTGGCCGTCACGGTAAGTTTTATCGGTCCGTTGTGGTAAATCGTGGCGATTTACCACAGCGGGCTAAAAAGACGTCCGCTGCGGAGGCCTTTTGGACAACGCTGCGGTTATTCAATTTTGACGTAGTGCCTTCTAAATTTGGATTTGATTCGTTGATCTTTGATAGCAAGATATCGTTCCTCCCCTCATCTTTTACATGTTGATTTGGTGTATGTGATATGTATTTTTGAAAACCATAGTTTGATAACAATTTTCTTTTAATTTGTTGCAATGTACACTATGGTTTGCAAAATCTTGGATTAAATCCATTCATGATTAGTTAACTTTATGGCTTAGGATGAGTACTTAGTTGTGTATTATTCATGTATGCCAATGTTCAATTATAATTCTAAGTACTTTTTTCCTTAGTTGTAATATAGTTAAGCATTGGTACACAATGTTAACAAATTTGATTTGTTAATTAGTAGCCTCTGTTTTTTAGGATGAAGGACATGTGGCATATAGAGAAGTGGCGGGAGAAGGGCCATCCCATAGTTTATACCAAAACGTGTCTTGCAAGGATCCACCAGTTCATCCTAATCTACCATAGCCTAAGCATGACTGTGATAAGCCGACCCACATGTTTGAATTGAGGCATGCACAAACTGTTGCATGGGCCTTCTACTCATGTGACGATTGTCATATAAGTAATCCTTTACAAATAATTTATGTTGGTCCTTTGATATTCCTAATGAAATTTCCAATATGACGTTTTCTACACTTGACAACCCACCATGTGTGAATGCAGAGATCCAGTCGTGGTTTTGACTTCCTTTATTTCTGCACAGGTTGAGTGTGGTGTGAAGCCAACTATGGCCTAGTGCCATTGGAGCTTGGAATAGGTCGCATGTGCAGGCATATGGTTGATTATTATGAGGTTGGTTATGTCTTTAACACTTCAAGTTTAATGTTGCATGGTCTAAAGTCTATATGGCTACACTTGTGGCATAAAATGACTAATGTGTTTTAAAGTGCACATGAAATTGTCAATAGGATTATTACGACTTCAAATGAAGCACTGACAAAAATGCGGAGAAATATTATACATGGCTACAAGTTTAGATGTGGATCTCAACTCCTCAATAAGTACATTAAATACCATAGCGAGACTTAGGAGTGACTCAAGTTTTCTAGCATAGTCCCTCTAGTCACATCGTTCCTTATTGCACACCATGACATACAACTACTCTACATAGGAGTGCCTCACCTTGAATGGCCTATTTTGTTTCACCGAATACTCTTGTAGCCACCTTTTCAATGAAGGCAAGCTCTCAAACATTAGGCCTTCCAAATTATAATGCTCAGTCTAGGGCTTCCTAAGAGTTGTTTGAGCTCTCTCTAACCCGTCTCTTTGTGAAAGTGAGTGATTAGTGTTGATTAAGTTATGGAAAGTAATTAAGAGTAAGCTAAACCTTAAGCACTTGCCAGGCTTCATCTATCTCTATTGTGTATTTGTTACTCTTGGAAGTGAAGCCTCCTAGATGACTAGGCATCGCCTGACAAGCTCCTGTGCTTGTGGTGAGCCATGAGAAAGTTTTGATTTTCCTAAGATCTTAGTGGAAAGATCTAGCTCATCATCTTGGTGTTGAGTTATTGAAGAGAAGCGAGTTGAAATAGACTTCAAAGCCTTTTTGGCTTCCTCAACAACATGTAGGTAGGCAGGCCTTGGTGCGGAGCTAAACCACAACATAAAGCGTGTGTCTTCTCTCATATATTTTGAATTGTGTTACTTTCTTTCCACTCAATCTACTTGGTTGTGCATGTTTGTGAGTGCATATACTTTGTGGACTTGCGATGAGCATAGTGTTGCACACTGAGTAGCATGTCGCGCAAGTTTCTAACAAGTTTGAGTTTTGTTTTAAACATGCCTATTCATCCTCTAGGCGACTCAAGATCCTTTCATGTTGTTTGGTTTTGTCAACCAAACATTCGCTTATATCCGAATCGACTCTTTCTTTGTCACTTGAGTTAGCCAACAATACTTTTATTTTTTCATAACTATAACTATAATCTCATTAGGATCTAGATGTTTTTTACCTTCTTTCCACTTCTCAAGAATGTAGTGTTGAAATTTATTTGTTCGAGAAAGAAAAGCATTGTATATTCTAGTACAAGCAAAATGCCACTCAATGCATCTAGGTTCACATGGCAATGAAATATGCGTATTGGTGATAGCTCATGGTTAACTAATTTGACTATGGTTAGAAGATAAAGATGAAATCAAATTGTGAGCATGAACCCCTACATATGTTGGTGGTGAATTTTCATTGATTCGGCTATAGTTATTGGTAACATGTGAAGCCAAATCATAAACATTAGTGCTAGCATGCCTTTCTGAGTTTTTATGGATTTGGTTATAGTTATTAGTAACATAGGAAACCTTATCATGAGAATTAGTACTTGCATACCCTGCTGATTTTTCATTGATTCAACTATACTTATTAATAGCATAGGAAGTCGAATCATGAGAATTAACATATGAATATCTTACTAAACTTTCATTGATTCTCCTATAGCTATTAGCAATATATGAAGCCAAATCATGAGCAATAACACTTCAATGTCTTACTAAAAATTCATTAACCTGACCATAGTTATTAGTAATATATGAGGTTGAACCATGAGCACTAGTACTTGCATATGATGTTGAATTTGTAGGTAGAACCTCTGTTTAATTAGCATATTGTGCCCCATATGAGATTTGAGCGTAATTGGCTGGATAGATACTATTCTCGTAGACAATCCTATCATCATTGGCATGTCTTGTGGTGGAACTACATATTGTAAACTTCTAGGTGACGAATAAGTATATGCATGTTGTATGTTATTACTAGCATTAAAATCGAAAGAATATAATTGACATCGGCTCTTGAACATGCTACCCAACATTATGATGGACGTAGTGAAGAACATTACCAACATAAGTATTAGTCGATGCAATATTTCTATTATTACTATGACTAGCAACACCAACATGAGAACATATAGGACTAACAAAATAATTATTAGATCCATATGATGTCTTTGCATGTTGTACCTCGGGGTAATTATAGTAATATTTTGATGAAACACCTTGGTACTCCATGATCTAGAACTTGACCATCTTGCATAATGTTTTAATGTTAAGAGCAACACATTGCAAAACCACAAACAAGATCATAAGGGGTCAAAACTAGATGTGATCGGTCTTTTGAGCCAATGCAACAATATTGGCAAGCAAAAAGAAGATGGATCAAACAAAAATATATAAAGTAGAGCCAAAGCAATCGTTTTCGATGGAGTCACCCAAAAGTATGTTGACGAGATCAGCCAAACACTACTAACAACTAGATCACCTAGATCCACAGTCCGAAGGACCCAGTGGATACTATCATGCTTTTGAGGCGAAAAGCGGCTAGGTTTACAAGCAAACCAACAAAGGATAACTAATTGTGCTTATGTGACAAAGAATGACTAGTTTATAGGCAAATCAGAAAAGGGTAATCCACTGTGCTTGCTTCACGAAGACGACTAGTTTCCGAGCAAAATAGCAAAGGAATCGTCGAAGTTCTCACCCAGGAGGGACCTGTCAGAGCACGAACATCAGTGGCTTACCAAAGGTCGGCCGGCAATCCTAAGGCATCATCCTTGATCGTCTGATCAAAAGATGAACAACAACAGTTGGTTGAGAAAAAGGATAAAGAAAAATGGTATGAAATGTAATTGCCGCGAATTGGATGTCTGATACTTAATCGGCCATCTACCTTATATTCTATAAGGAGTAATGATCTTATCCTATTAAAAAACCAATTTAATATTGTTTTTATATTGTTTATGAGTTTTTCTTAGATTGAACCAGAGCCGCATGGGGCCATTTTAAAATAGTCATGGGTAAGTGTCAACAAACTTCGTTGGTTCGGCCGTCCATCCTGTCACCGGCAAGATTACTGAAGTAGCCCCAGGTTCTGTCCGCGAAGAAGAGAAGAAGCCAGCACGGAACAGGCGGCCCGGCAGTCGCGTTAGCGGGTCGGAATGGATCAAGTGAAGACGGCCCACTAGCGGAAGCCCATAACTTAATCATTATTTCATTACCCATTAGACCCATGAAACGGGTGAGGAGGCCGAATGGCTCCTATGTACTGCCTTCGTCTCCGAAGGGGAGAACGGAACTGAGTTGTTGAACTCTCTGAACCGTGCCATCGTGGCCGGCGGCGGCGGCAGCAGCGAATCTCTCGGCTCGACCGGAGTTTGATCGCGTTAAACTCCGTTTCAGTTATCTATTCGTAGCAGTAAGGTTACATCTGGTATCAGATTCGTTCGATTCTCCCTTTTCCGCATCCTCTGATCCCCACCAAATCCACTAGTCGCGCTCGGTTGCCCGATCTCTCAATTCCATTGGTGCGCTCCGCAATCGCTTCGAGTTCGATCGAGATCCTGAATTGCAGTGAGCTGCTGCGGTTCGGTTGATTTCACCATAATTCCCAAGCACGCGAGCTCACTTGTGGAAAGATCAGAACACTGGACTTGCCTCTGCACAACACCCGTCATCAGTCTACCATGGCGACATCAGAAGAGCAGTACGGGAAGCTGTTGGCGCTTCTCGAGAAGAACGCCACAGGAATTGGCGAGCTACAAAACTCCATGACGGAGATGAGGGCTCTCCGCAACAACATCAACCTTTGGAAGCCTCAGATGGATGGTCGCGTCAACGACCTGGAATTTGTGGTTCTCGAGCTTGGAGAAAAGGTGGACAAGGGACTCAGTGGACTACCTCAAGCTGTACCGCTACCTCAACCGGAGGTCACCATCGCCTCATCAGTTGTTTCGGAGGGCACGTCGCCGCCTCCGAAGCTGCAGACGTCGGGCTCCGTGCATCTGGAGCCAACCCCACCAGGGGCGGCGTCGGGGTCATTATACCAAAGCAAGGCGGCCTATGGGGTGGTGTTTACCACTGCCCTAGGCCAACATCGTCCAGCAGGTGAAATTCCACAACCCCACCCTGTTAATCCCCTGCATTACCCATCTATTACTGTTAGTGATGGCTCCCTCAAATGTATCCACCACCCTACTATGCCTGATATTACATTTCCTCCATTTGATGGTTCCAACCCTAGATTATGGATTAAGGACTGTCTTTCCTATTTTACGATATATCAAATGGATCCTACCATGTTGATTAGATATGCTACTATGCACCTTACTGGTTCTGCCAAGCTTTGGTTTAAAACAGTTCAGTCCAACATCTTTGCCTTATCTTGGGACAACTTCTGTGCCATTGTTTTTGCTAAGTTTGATAAAAATGAACATGACTTAGTTCTTCGACAGTTTTTCCATACAAAACACACCACCACAGTCCACGATTACATCGAAAAATTTTGTGATATCATCCATCAATTGCTTGCCCATGAGCCTACTTTTTCCCCTACCGCCATCACTAATAGGTTTGTCGATGGATTAAAACATGAGATTAAATGTGTGGTTATGATGCACAAACCCCAAAACTTGGACTCTGCTAGTGGTCTTGCCTTATTACAGGAAGAAGCATTGTATGGACCTCAACTCCATACAAAGAGGGGTGAAGGCTCATCTTACTACAAGAAGGCTTACTCTGAACAGTCCAAGCACAACAACAATCATTCTGGTTATCCACCAAGAGCTGTTTCTATTCACTCAGATGATAAGAAGTTAGTCGAGTCTATCAAGACTAAGAGCATTGAAGACAAGCTCAGGACACTTAAGAATTACAGAAGAGCCAAGAGATTATGTTTCATGTGTGGTTAAAAATATCATCAAGGCCATAAATGTCAAAACATTTCTGTTCAAGCAATGGAAGAGGTCTGGTCAGTGGTTTCTGATGATACTAATACTACCCCTGTCTCTAGTCTAGATTTGGGACATGACTCAGATTCCAGTGATGAACTCTGTGAGATCTCTTTTGAGGCACTCAACGGTATTGACAACCATACAACCATGAGGCTTCGAGGATTTATTGAAGATCAAGAAGTTTACATGCTCATTGACTCTAGATCTTCTCATTTTTTTATTAGTGAGGCTTGTGCACTTAGACTTCATGGCCATCAACCCTTACATGATATTGTCCAAGTCAGAGTGGCAAATGGACAATTCATCCAATGTTCTCATGAGATACCTGACCAACTTTGGAACATTCAAGGAATCACATTCCAAAATACATTCAAGATCCTCCCTATGGACTCTTATGATGTCATCATTGGTATGGATTGGTTATCTGTTCACAGCCCTATGAACATTCACTGGGGATAGAAGTGGATTATCTTTGACATCAATGGTAAACAAGTCAAAAACCAAGGAAGTACCCCAGCAGCTGTTTTGGGGCCTCCTGTTTCTCCAGGGAAACTCTCATCTATGCTACATCAAGACTCAGTCCTCTTCTGCATACAACTCAATGTAGTCAGTCCAACTGCAGATACTGCATCAGTCATTCCTACACATATTCAGTTGATTATTGACAAATACTTGGATATCTTTCAGCAATTACTTGGGCTACCACCCCCTCGTGTTGAAGATCACAAGATTCCTCTGATGCCTGGAGTAGCTCCCTTCAGGCTTAGACCTTACAGATACACCCCATTTCAAAAGGATAAGGGATTGATCAGGAACAACTCTAGCCCATTTTCTTCACCTGCATTGTTGGTCAAAAAGAAGACTGGTGATTTGAGGCTATGTGTTGACTATAGAAGACTGAATTCACTAATAGTCAAGAACACATACCCTCTCCCTATCATTGATGAACTCTTGGATGAACTTCATGGAGCCAACTGGTTTACTTCACTGGACTTATGCTATGGTTTTCACCAAATCCGAATGGCAGCTGGTCATGAATACAAGACAACATTTCAAACTCATAATGGTCATTATGAGTACCAGGTGATGCCATATGGCGTTACAGGTGGTCCTGGAACATTTCAAGAAATTATGAACACCATTCTAGCTCCATACCTCAGACAATTTATCATTGTTTTCATTGACGATGTTCTCATATATAGTGCTTCCTGGGCTGAACATCTCCACCACTTAGATTTGGTGTTTCTATTACTTCAGCAACATAAACTCTATGTCAAGAAGAAGAAGAAGTGCACCTTTGCTACCCAAGAACTCACTTACCTTGGCCATATCATCAGTCCAGCTAGAGTCTCCACTGATCCTAAGAAGGTTCAAATCATCAGTGCATGACCCTCACCAGCAAATGTCAAGGAGCTTCGAAGTTTCTTAGGCATGGCAGGATACTACCAAAAATATGTGAAGAATTTCGGTCTCATCTCCAAGCCCTTGACCAATTTATTGAAGAAGGGTCAGCTCTATGTTTGGAATTCTGAGGCTGAAGCATCATTTCAGACTCTAAAAACTACACTTATAACAACACCAGTTCTAGCCTTACCTAACTTCTCCAAGCAATTTGAACTTGAGACAGATGCTTCTGATAAGGGCATTGGTGCTGTGTTGCAACAAGATGACCACCCTATTGCCTACATCAGTAAGGCATTAGGCCCCAAGGCCCAAGGCCTCTCAACTTATGACAAGGAATGTTATGCTATCTTGCTAGCTGTTGACCACTGGAGACCATACTTACAACACTCAGAATTTCTTATTAAAACAGACCAGAAAAGCTTAGTACACCTGGATGATCAAAGACTGACTACTCCTTGGCAACATAAGGCACTTACCAAATTATTAGGCCTTACTTACAAGATTGTTTACAAGCAAGGTAAGGACAACAGAGTGGCAGATGCACTATCCAGAACATCTCATGCTTCCACTCATGATCTCAATGTTGTATCAGTAGTAACATCACCTTGGCTTCAGTCCTTGCAAGCTACTTATATGCAAGATCCAGAGTGCACAAAATTGCTTCAAGAGCTTGCCATATCATCTCCTTCTGGACACTATACACTTAACAAGGGTATAATATACTTCAAAAATAGAATATGGATTGGACAGTCTCCAGAACTACAAGGGCAATTACTGCATGCCTTACACAGCGGCCCAATTGGTGGCCACTCTGGATTTGAAGCTACTTATTACAGGACCAAGAAACTTTTTGCTTGGCCTCAACTTAAGCAGAAGGTTAAGGAATTTGTAGCACAATGTTCTATCTGCCAGCAAGCTAAAATAGAAAGAACAACTTATCCTGGACTGTTGACACCATTACCTGTCCCAACTGGAGCTTGGCAAACTATAACTATGGACTTTATCGCAGGGCTTCCTAGATCTAAATCATACAACTCTATACTAGTGGTAGTGGACAAGTTCACTAAGTATGCACACTTCCTGCCCTTATGTTACCCATTTACTGCAATGGATGTGGCTATGCTATTCATGCAGAACATCTTTAAATTACATGGATTGCCTCAAGTGATAGTGTCTGACAGAGACAAGGTCTTCACTAGTAACCTATGGAAGGAATTATTCAAGGTGTTCAATACTAACCTCAACCTGAGCAGTGCTTACCACCCTCAGACCGATGGCCAAACCGAAAGGGTGAACCAGTGCCTGGAAACATATCTGAGATGTTTTGTGCATTCCTGCCCCACTAAGTGGCAATCTTGGTTATCATTGGCCGAATATTGGTATAACAACTCTCATCATTCTTCCTTAGGAACTACTCCTTTCTTTGTTCTCTATGGTCACCATCCAAGAGAACTGGGTATCATTCCACCAGGACCTACATCCAGTCCTAATCTTGACGACTGGCTCCAAGACAGAGACATGATGCAACAATTGGTACGACAACACTTGTTGCGGGCTCAGAAAAAAATGAAAATGCAGGCTGACAAGAAACGCTCCTTTCGGATCTTTCATGTGGGTGATTCAGTTTATGTCAAAATCCAACCCTACATTCAGACAACTCTGGCTTCCAGGTCTTCAAACAAGTTAGCCTTCAAATACTTTGGGCCATTCATCATAACAGCTAAGATCAATGAGGTCGCCTATAAGCTATAGTTGCCTGCTACATGTCTTATTCATCCGGTGTTCCATGTTTGCATGCTCAAGAAGGCAGTACATCCGCATACTACAGTCTGTACTCTGTAGTGAACTTCCTGACCTGCATGAACACTTCCAGGTACCAGAAGTCCTACTTGATCGTCGTCTTCATATGCACAACAACACTACTGTTCCACAGGTGTTGGTGAAATGGTCCAACTTGCCGGCTGATTTGGCAACCTGGGAGGATGAAGAAGCCTTGCGGCAAGAATTTCCTAGAGCTTCGGCTTGGGGACAAGCCGTTCCTCGTCGGGGGGGGGGGTCACCGGCAAGATTACTGAAGCAGCCCCAGGTTCTGTCCGCGAAGAAGAGAAGAAGCCAGCACGGAACAGGCGGCCCAGCAATCGCGTTAGCGGACCGAAATGGATCAAGTGAAGACGGCCCACTAGCGGAAGCCCATAGCTTAATCGTTATTTCATTACCCATTAGACCCATGAAACGGGTGAGGAGTCCGGATGGCTCCTATGTACTGCCTTCGTCTCCGAAGGGGAGAACGGAACTGAGTTGTTGAACTCTGTGAACCGTGCCATCGTGACCGGCGGCGGCGGCGAATCTCTCGGCTCGACCGGAGTTCGATCGCGTTAAACTCCGTTTCAGTTATCTATTCGGTAGCAGTAAGGTTACACATCCTTCTAGGGAAAAAAGTCAGTTCAAACCGTGAAATACAGGGTACTAATAACTCCGAAATTCAGAGCCTGTTACCAGATAGTATTATGTTTTGTCTAGGCTCTATAAAATTTCAGAGTCCGCTGCTGCATCCTTCCTACCATGCTGAAATATAAATTGGCTTCGTGTCTCATCGTGACGGAACACTGCATGGCGCTCGCTATCTCGAATGGCTGTGCAGTCAGCACTCACTGCCGATCCTTCCCCCGATCTCCTTCACGTCTCCGAATTTGACAACGTAGAAACAGTAGGTCTGGATGAGGCAGCACCAGCAGCAGGGTGAATGGTTCAGCGATAGAGCTAGTGAGCACGGACAGAGTGAGCTTTCTTATTTCCAATTTCTAGTTTTATCCTTCAACTGATGTTGTTATTTAGTTATTATAATTGGTGCTATGTCTTTCCCGTAGATTTTAGAGCTTTGTAGAAGAAGAATCAGATTGTAAGAATTTTTAAGTATTTTTCTTTAATTTCCTTTAAATAGATATCATAATTTTTTTTTGACAAGGAATAAATATCATAATTTGAACGAGCTGTACATTTAACTATTGATGTTATGAACTTTTTTTGTGTTGTACATTTTTTTCTTATGAAACGAATAGCTGACTCCCACGAAGAGATAGGGAAAAGAAATTCATGTGAAGTTACACACTTACACTTAATGCCTTGTTCGGTGTTGAAGTATTAAGAAATTATGCACTAGTACACCAATGCCTTTTAGTCCCCGTTAGGAAGGATCACAGACCCTTTAGTCCTGGTTTGCCACAACCAAAACTAAAGGTCCTCTCAGCCAAAAAAAATATATCTTCTACTATCTCATGTGTAGATTACCACCTCACTTACATAATACATCTGACAATAAATATGACTTTTTTTCTTTTAAACCAACCCATCAAGGGACCTTTAGTCCCAGTTGTACACCAACTGGGACTAAAGCTAGGTCCTCCTACCTTTGTCCCGATTCACAATACTAACCGGGACTAAAGGTACCGTAGCCGTTGGGCAGAGGACTTTTTTTTATTCTTGGTCAGTATATAGAACGACTGATTTGTCTTTATTTCCGAACATAAAATTCACCGAGGCTATTGCACATCGACCAAATGCCTGTTTTTAGTAATGATGTCATCAAGAAAGTGTAGTTGATGTGTAAAACTGTGGTTTAGAAAAAAGATGTTTAAGGTGGAATTTTTAAAACTCCAAAAAAAACTACAGATTCAGCAATAACATAATATTCAAAACCATAAAACTTGTTGCACCGAAACACTTCATGACTCTTTAAAATCAGAGTATTTCGCAAAACCATGATGTTTTCCTAAAACTCCACAAATATTCAATATCCAAACAGGGCCTGTTTGTTTTTTGCTTTTCCATTCTATTGGAGATGTCAACATTTCTGTGTTTAGGGAGCCAACACACTTTTGGTTTAAGATGTGAATCCTATTTTTGATAAACTTAGAGCATCTTCAAGAGATTCTCCATATCCTTCCTAAACGGTAGCAATATAGATTTTGGTGAAAAACTATCCTCCAACAACTTATCTAAATGGTCATCTAAATATAGTCATCCTCTATTCTGAATTTTTCGCTAGCCAAATTAGAAGACGAGAATGACTCTCTAGAATAGTAGAGTGTGCTGGGATATAAAAGCTGCTGGAAAATAAAAAAATATACAAAGCGACTTTTATGCAAATGACTCTCTAAAATTTAGAGAGTGAAATTTAGAAAGACTCTTGGAGATGCTCTTAGGTTCCCTTGATGCATTTTTATAAACACCAATAGTAATTCATACTTATAAATAAATAAATAATAATATGTGTAACATAAATTATTTATTCATGATCTTAATAATATATTCCCTCTTTCCATCAAAGTGGGGCGTATTTTGATTTTGACAAAGTCAAACTTGAAAAATTTGACCCACAGCTAGTTAATTTATATGCATGTCCAAATGTACAAAAGTTGAATCAATAAATGTAATATTCAAATTATTTTATAATGACATTATTTTTTCAAACAACCGAGAGTATGATAAAAGAGAGAGAAAAATGATAAAGCATATGTTTTGTGACTTTTTTATTCTAAAAAAATATGCCCTCCGTTGCTAGACAACGGTATTACTTATGCTAATAACTGAGTGTAGGTAGTATCAATGAGCATTTCCATGTATTAATAAAGTAAAAATATTGTGTGATGGTCGTGTGTTGGAGTCCCCAAAATAAAACATCAGACTGACATTTTAGCATTACGGCTGCTACATTTATCTCCACGTACTCGCGGCTGATGGTGCTGTCACGTCACTTTTCAGTCGACAGTGAAGGGAACACGACAGTTGCCACTGTGTTCATTAAGCTAATAAGCTAATTACTGCATTCACAATTTGGGTTGTGTGTTACATCTCTTTCGGTGTTCTTCTGTGACAGACAAGCTTAATGAAATGTGATAGTACTAATAAAGTAGCATTGAGAGTTTTTACGACACTTTGTTTTCTTGTTAAGTGCGAGCTGATGAACTGTTAACATGCTCATTTAATTACATGCTGATGATGAATTGCGAAGGATCTAGTGCAAGGGTGCTGTTACTGTTACTCTGTTCAGAAGCAACCAATACTGTTCCTCTGGCTGCTATTCACCAATCAACACTCAACAGTGCCAACGCGACAGTGCGTCCCCTCCTAGTAAGGGCTGAAAAAGATCATGAAACCAAAGCCCGAAGGGGGAGAGGTGTACGTGTACAGTACCTATCTATATCTACCTCGCTCTATGCGCTGGAAAGTGTGCACCAAGTTTATCACTGCTGTGGCTCTCGCTCTGTCTCTTAGCGTAGCGATGAAGCCGGGTTCTTGGCAATTGCATGACATTGCTGCATGCAGCAGCAGCACTGATGGTACTGGTGCTGTCGACCGATCGATTTCAGGGATCTCCCAACTCCCAACAGTGCACGCCGTCCGCCATCGATCGATGCCCGTACCGACCGTGGTGAACTGTGGACGCCGGCGGGCCGCGCGCTGCGGTGCGTCGTCCGGAAATGATTCTGGCGTAGAACTTAAAGGCGGCAGAATGAGGAAACGCACTGTTGCATCATCGTAGAAAGGGGCGCAGAGAAAGGGCACTGTGTTGGCTTGGCTTGTCCGGCTTGAAGCTCTGCAGGCGTGGCACCTCGCGTCTTCGTGTCTTTACCTCCGTCGGACACGAGGCCCGGCTCACCATGCCCATGCACATGTTGCCTGCGTATGTCCCACTAATACAAGGTGTTTGGTTGGGATTTGGGAAATAAAAATTCAAACTTAATCAGGAAACGCTGTAGTCAAGGGAGCGTGGGATTCGACCCTGCAGAAAATTGGGCGTAATGGTATTGTACTGAACTGCAATAAGATTACGTTAGAGAACATTGAACCAAATGCCATCTAAACTTCGTATCATGACTTCACGAGAGGTATAAGTGGTTGCCATATTTTTTCGCTTGGCTTATGACAACAAAACAACCAAAAACAACATAAAACGACTTATCAGCCACCGAAACAATCAGAGGAACATGACGTTAATCTCTAATTCTATGTGTGGAAGACCGTGCTCGAACCACTATCGAAGTAAAGGAAAATTGTTTTCTTTGACAAGTACACAACATGGACACAACTAAAATAGCTCAAGAATACCAAACCATAAATGAACACTAAAATTCTGCTGTAAAGATGGACGTAACATATGAATTACATGCCCAAATACGTGGTGACCAAGGAACTATCAATTAGATAAACATAGCAGTGGTATTTCCATTGAGCCATGGGCAAAGCAACCAAGGAACCAAAACAAATTAATTTCATCCGTGCATGCATTTGTACTTTTTTCTAAATTTTTAACTATCATGTAACCTTAGTAGCAACACAAATTGTGTTGAACCCTTCATGCTACCAAAAGAAAGAATATAGCGCTGCACCTCGGTAATATCAGGCTTCTGTGTGGTAGAAAGTCAAAAGTGTTAAGTGCATTACCAATCACAGACTCGCATTGGTGCCTAGAATTCAACCAAGCTTAAGGGTAGCCATGAAGGCATGAGCAAAATGAAACACCACCCCACAGTAACTTCATGGACACGGTGATTATTTGTCAAACAAAAGTTAACCATGGTGGCTTGCAAGGCCAACTGAAACACCGGTTCATCGAATCACCATTGACCATAGTGAAGAATGTCCATGGAAATAGAAGCAAAATATACCTGTTACTCAACGTCAGAAGTAGCAAAGGCAGAGGACATGACTATTTTTTGATGAAACGGGAGAGGCGCAAACCTACTGGAAATTTATTAAAACAAAGGCACACTCCTCGACATCCATGGCAACAGTGTTGCCATACTCTCCCCTTCTAGTGGTTTGATGAAACTAAAAGTCATGGTCACTAAATGCTCAATCTGCCATCAATATGTCATCGAAAGTGGAGTTATAATCAACATTATAGTAAATATTTATTTTCAAACAATGTGGTTCTACTTGTATTCTTTGTTTAAGCTTGTGCAAGGGACAAAAGGTAAAACATCAAGAAATGAACACTAGAGTCATGTTGTAATAGAAGGAGCACCAGCTGGTGGGTTAACAAATCCCACTATGGGTCAACCAACCTAGCCCCATCACTTCTATGTCACTGTCACACCCGTTTTTAAGAATAAAAACAAGTGCATAAAAGGCTCATGTGCACTCCAGGAATAGTCACACACATGTGTTGCCAAATTATAAGAAGTACCATCACAGTGCTTATTACATAGCGAAATAAATATTCATTACAGAGTTTTAAACAAATAATCTAAAGCTTAGACGATGACATCTGCGGAAGCTCCAAAAGAGACTGGTTGACTGGTTGACTCCAAGACTAGTATTTATTGCGGTAATCCTCAACCCAATCTTCATCTGTGGTGTTTGAATGCAAGGGTGAGCACATACGTACTCAGCAAATACAACACGGGGTTCATGAAGCTCAAAAAGGATATGCATGGTTCATAGCGGTAAGCATTTTAAGTAGGTCAAGTTCATATTAAATATCAACAATAGCCAAGGTAATGCATAAGCTCAAATATCTATGATCATAAAGTAAATGACAATGATACAATAAATCAATAATAACTTGCATAGACAACATAGAGATAAGAACCCAATAATTCTGTGAGTTTTCCGAGTTGCTCGTATCTGTGAGCACGGCTATCATGATAGTTTTTAACTCTGCGCAGAAGTGTACAACTTTACCCATGAGTCGTGATTTACCCTTTCGCCCGAGATAGCTAGTCTCTTAACCCACATCCAAGGTAGGCCGACAGGGTTCACTATGAAGCATTTCAAGGGTTCGTCTAACAAGCTAGGGCCGCAAGGTTCATGGCAGGGGGATGTAGAGCCAACCTGTCTACGGCACACTCCATCGCGGCTATGCTCATTGAAGAATCATGGCCCTATTGGTTTTGGTGATTAACGACAAGTAAAAGATTATTATGGCTAATGTGTGTTTTGCAGAGGCTATGCGTAGCTTAGGCATAGTGATCAATGTGAATGGGCATCAATGGTTATCATTTAGCCCCCAAGATGGATATCGTTTCGGATTTCAATGAGACGTGATGAAGACCCTAGAGTGATAGGTCTAAGTGCCATAAGGAGATGAAGGACACTTAGTATAGATAGAGTTTTATTTTATCTTTGACCGTACTATTAAGAGGGGTTGAGACTAGTAGCTTAATTTAGGAGAACTTCATGACTTAAGTGTGGTGCACATTTGACTTCCTTAGCTCTAAGAAAGTCTATGGTGACCATAAGATAGCCTAGAACAACTTCCATATTCATCGCGACGAAAAACAAAGTTGAGAGAGATGAATTCTGGGCGACGAACGCTGGAGACTGTGGCGTCGGACGCTGGGGTGTCAGCCCTCGAGCGTCTGTCGGCCTTCCCGAGAGCTCTATTTCTGGCTGAGTGAAATCGTGACCGAAGGACGCTGTCCGTCGGGTTGGCGTCGGACGCTGGGAGAGCGTCTGTCCGCCTTCCAGAGAGGGTTGTTTTCAGCCAGCCCCAGCCAAGGGCGTCGGACGCTGAGGCACAGCGTCTGTCGCCCTATCGAATGAAGAGAAACTAGCTGTTGGGTTGGGCGACGGAGTGTCCGTCGCCAACTTAAGTTGTCTGTTTTCTTTAGCCCGAGGCAGTTTTTGTGGGGGGCTATCTATAGTCCATCCCTTGCCTTCCCTCCTTGCCTTTGCTCATTTCAGTTGCCACTACAAGACTCGCGCCTTCTTGCCACAGTACCCTCCATTCAACGCCTGAAAATCTGTGGTAAAAGAGGACATTCTGCAACATTTGTCCAAACCGTGGCAATATGTTATCCCTATAGCAACCCTTTTTTATACACCGTGGCCATAGATTTGTACGTTTGCCATGATGACATTTCGTGGCATTAATGTTGATTAGCGTTGCAACTATCTGGTGCTCTTGCAACATAAAGTACATAGTTATTATTTATTCATTGTATTGACACAATGTTGGTGGGTTGCAAGGTTTCTCACGACCATTGCAATTAAGGTGTTGGTTATTGCAACTGAATAATACAACTGTGGCAATATAAACCTAGAATTGCCACACATTTGGTATGTTGTAAGAAGTTCTCAGGACCATTGCAATTAGGTGGGTTGTGGTGTTAATTGCACATTTCGTTGAATAATAAAAATTGTTTTGCAAATGTAACACAAAGTTTAGAAATTGCCAAACATTTTGGTTATACGTATGTATAGAAGATTACTATGCCCCAATTGTCAAGGTCATGTCAATTGCACTATAGTGTTATAGCATGGCGAAAGTTGAATTGTCTAATTGATCAAATGTTTAGTTAAAATAAATACAGATTTTAAAAATTAAAATATAAACACAAGTCAAAAACTAATAATTTGGAATCTTAATTGGGTAAATGACATCGTAATTTTTTTTTAAAAAAAATACCTATGAAGGGAAAAGGAGTTGAAACCTATGCCCCTAGGACTTCTAGTCATGGACAAACCACTAGCTACTTATATGTTAATGCATGGTCTAATTTTTTAAGATATTTTGGGTCTAAGTCTGATAAGGGTTAAATTAAAATAAATAAAGAATTTCAAAAATAATAATTGCAAACAAGGGTTCTGAAAAAAAACAATAAGTGAATGTAATTATAAGAAAAATGACATGTCCGTAAGTGATTTTTTTTAAAAAAAACTTATTGAAGGAAAAGAAGTCGAAACCTATGCCCCTAGGACTATTTAGCATAGGACAAACCACTACTACTTATATGTTAATGCATGTCTAATTTTTTAAGACTATTTTGGGTCTAAGTCTGATTAAATCGGATTAAAAAAATTAAATTAAAAAATATAAATGAATTTTAAAAAAATCGAACAAGGGTTTAGAAAAATCAAAAAAATAATGTGAACTGTTAATTATAAAATTGATAAATGACATCACCATAGTAATTGTTAATTTTCAAAAAACTATTGTGAGAAAGAGAGTCATATGCCTGGAATTAGGTCTAAAACCATATACTATAATATGTTATGCTAGCTAATTTTAGACTTATGTAAGTTGATAAACCGGTAAATAAAAAAAATCGAATTCAAAAATTAATAGCAACATGTTATTTTAAGACATTCGGTAATCTCGTCAAATTGGTTAAATTAAGTATACGATCAAAATAAATGTACACAACAAGGTCACCCACACCCAGTAACATTTGCATAAATGCAATCACTATTGTAACAAAAACATTTGAGCAAACGTTAATAAACTACTTAGAGAGTTACGAAACTATATGAGAGACTTGCTCTAAAACTTTCTCAAATGAAAAAAATGACCAATATAAAAAATGTAGATCTTGATGAACTAACCAAACTTGGTATTCATGAATTTTCTAGTTAAGACCATTTAGGGTTTCGAAAACTCATTTGGAGGTGTCAAAATTTTAAAAATCAAAATTTGAATTATTCAAACTTTGTCAAATGAAAAGTTGACCAAAACAAAAAATGTAGATCTTGATGAGTTTAACAAACTTGGTATTCATGACTTTTTTATTTTAAGCCATATAGGGTTTCTAAAACTAGTTTGGAGTTTCAAAATTTAAAAATTCAAAATTTGAATTGTTCAAACTTTGTCAAACGAAAAGTTGACCAAAACAAAAAATATAGATCTTGATGATTTTAACAAACTTGGTATTCATGACTTTTCTATTTGAAGCCATTTAGAGTTTCGAAAACTGATTTCAAGTTACCATTCTTTGAAATCAAAATTTAAATTATTTTAAAATTAGTCACATTAATAGATGAACCAACTCAAATGATAGGTATTGATTTTAGCAAAATACAGGAAAAAACCCTATCACATTTGATGTTAGTATGAGAGAGAAAAACTAGTTACAATTTTCAACTACAGATTAAAAAACAAATCATACTTGTTCACGATGAACAAGTGTGAAACAAGTGTGATTTCGTTTTTTTAATCTGTAGTTGAAACTTGTAACTAGTTTTTGAACAAGTGTGATTTGTTTTTTAATCTGTAGTTGAAACTTGTAACTAGTTTTTCTCTCTCATACTAACTCGAAATGCGATGTTTTTTTTCTTGTATTTTTCTAGAATCAATACCTATCATCTTGTTGAGACAATCTAAGATTTCGAAAACTTGTTTGAAGTTGTAAAAATTAAAAATCTAAAATTTGAATCGTTCAAATTTTGTCAAATGAAAAGTTGACCAAAACAAAAATTGTAGATCTTGATAATTTTAACAAACTTGATATTCATGACTTTTCTATTTAAAGCCATTTAGAGTTTCGAAAATTGATTTCAAGTTATCATTTTTCTTAAATTCAAAATTTGACTTGGTCAAATTTTGTCAAATGAGACTCTAAATGACCTCATCTGAAAAACTTTTGAATACAAATGTGTTATAACCTATCAAGATCTACGTTTGTTATATAGATTATTTTTCTGTTTGAGAAAGTGTTAATAAACATTCATCATAAAATTATGAATCTCACCAAGAGTCTATGAAACTCTATGATAGACTTATCAATTTACTACTAAACTTTTTTAACACTTTCTCAAATGCAAAAATGACCAATATAACAAATGTAGATATTGATGAGTTGACAAAACTTGGTATTCATGACGTTTCTAGTTGAGACCATATAGGGTTTCTAAAACTGGTTTGAAGTTTCAAAATTTAAAAATTCAAAATTTGAATTGTCCAAACTTTGTCAAATGAAAAGTTGACCAAAACGAAAAATGTAGATCTTGATGAGTTTAACAAACTTGATATTCATGACTTTTCTATTTGAAGCCATTTAGAATTTCGAAAACTAATTTCAAGTTACCATTCTTTGAAATCAAAATTTAAATTATTTTAAAATTAGTCACATTAATAGATGAACCAACTCAAATGATAGGTATTGATTTTAGAAAAATACAAGAAAAAACCCCATCACATTTGATGTGAGTATGAGAGAGAAAAACTAGTTACAATTTTCAACAACAAATTAAAAAAACAAATCATACTTGTTCACGTGAACAAGTATGATTTGTTTTTTTAATCTGTAGTTGAAACTTGTAACTAGTTTTTCTCTCTCATACTAACTCGAAATGCGATGATTTTTTTTTTCCTGTATTTTTCTAGAATCAATACCTATCATTTTGTTGAGACAATCTAAGGTTTCGAAAACTTGTTTGAAGCTATCAAAATTTAAAAAGCTAAAATTTGAATCGTTCAAACTTTGTTAAATGAAAAGTTGACCAAAACAACTTATATAGATCTTGATGAGTTTAGAAAACTTAGTATTCATGACTTTTCTAGCTGAAATATTTTAGGACTTCAAAAACTATAGTGTAAGTGTCAGTTTTTTAAAATCCAAGATTTGCCTTGGTCCAACTTGGTCAAATGAGCCGCTAAACAATCTGTTGCGAAATTTTTGCCTTGGTCCAACTTTATCAAATGAGCCACTAAACAACCTCGTGCGGAATTTTTTTTTCGAGGCAACCGGTGCGTGCGCTCGGGAGAGGCTTTGGCGCGGGGGCAAATATTTTCGCGAGCTCCAATGCACCTGCGGTGGCAGATATTTTCCTCCACCATCCGACTTATCCGGTTATCCCCTCCCTTACTTTCCCCAAATCTCAGTATTCTTCCTCTCCTTGGCAAATTTCAATGGCGGCGCCACCAGGCGTCCTGGCGGCTCCCCCTCGCACGCACGCCACCCCGCCGACCTTCTCTCCCTCCCCGCACGCACGCAGGCCCCCGGTGGACCTCCTCTCCCTCTCCGGCGGACCTGCGTGCCCTTCCGGGCCCGGCGGACTTCTTCTCCCTCCCCGGAGTTGTAAGGCGCTCAGCGCCCTGCACGCGGCTTTCCCGGCAACTGTGCCCCCCTCCGCCCAGCTTCCAGGCTGCCCGCAACCACGCCCAGCACTCGGTAGCCCGCGGCGCGCCTGTCCCGTCCCTACGCCGCCCGCCCGAACCCTGCCCTGCCCCTGCCAGTCGCCGATACGCCGGTTCGGTTCGGAGGGCGTTCGCGGATCAATCTCGCGCGGTGTCGCCATGGAAATGGGTGTTGGGTTTGTGCGCAGGCTGACGACGGGCGCGTGTTGATTTTGCTGCGGTGCAGGGTTGCTGTCCGGGCCGGGCAGGAGGAGCAGATGGGGGTGTATCTCAGCACGCCCAAGACGGACAAGCTCTCCGCCGATGGAGAGAACAGTCGCGTCCGCTTCGGCCTCTCCTCCATGCAGGAGTGGCGGACCACCATGGAGGACGCGGTGAGTTGCTTCCGCTTCCCTCGCGGCTTAGGATTGGGTGGGAATGGGATTGCCTCCACGATTGTTGTTCTGTTCCATGCTGGCACGACTGGGTTGGGGGTGATTTGGGGAGTGAGATGATGCGTCTGTGTCTGTGCGAATTTGCGGCTGCCTAGTGTCCGAGGTGCGATCCTGTTACTATGTGTAGAAGAAGAAGATTTGTATGATGAGCCAAGTGGTCAATTGTTTGTTTCCCATGGTCAGGTCAACCTAGAATAAACCATGTCCTGATTTGATGGACCAATGGTGTCCCTCCCTATTATAAGCAAAAAGGTCGAGCGGTCTGTTGCATTCGCATTGGGAGCTCACTACTAGTTCTGATGGATTGATTCTGAGATGATTTGTGACGAAAGCTAGCTTATTTACATCACTTTGAACGGATCATTAGCATGGCTGCTATGCTTTAAAAGCTGATCTATTGTGCATTGTGTTGCAGCATGCTGCGTTGTCAGACCTTGATGACTGCACAGCCTTTTTCGGTGTTAAAACAGAGGAGCTGTTAAAACTGCTGAACTTGTTTGTACGTTTCTGGAGATTTTTTTAATCTACTTTTGACTCTATAAACCTAGAAATAAGTCTCTTGTGTATAGTATAAATTACTGTTGAAATTTGGTTACTGTGGTGAACTTGATCTTTGGATTCATTTCTTTCAGAGTTATAACCATAAGCTTGTCAAGTGCCTCCTTTTGCTTTCGCTCTGTTTCCTCCCAGAGTCTCATCTATTCAGTGTCACATACTCACATGACTTTTGCAGGTTGAAGGGCCATCTACATGATCATTTCCATGCCTCTCGAAGCCCTTCTCGGACCACCAAGCGTTTCAGCCACCCCAATGTGAGCCTTCTGGTTTGGTTGTTTGGCATTTGTTGTCTTATTCTGTTGTATGGATGAATTATAAGTTTATTGGCTCATTGGATTTGTCCAGGGAGAGGATCCATTGACTACCTCAGTGAGTGGTCGTCCCGATGACCTCGCTTGGCGTTGCTCATCTGATACTTTTGATATCAATGGTCGTGCTTTTGAGAGTTCAGAGAACTGGGCAGTGCTACAAACCAGTTCCTCGTTTTGATGTAAGTGACCATGATAAATTTTCTTTCTGTTTGTAACAAATATAAATTCAAGTGTTATACTACTCATTATTCTGAAGTATCTGTATCGTATTCTTTGGGTTCAGGTGTAAACAGCATGCAGCGGCCATGGTAGGGAGCAAAATGGTAGTATTTGGTGGCGATTCTGGTCAACGCTTGCTAGATGATACTAAGGTAATGGGTGAATGTTATTCTAGTAAAGTGATGGCTTTGATCTCATCTTGTATGTATACTTCAGATATTGAGTTTAAACAAGCTTACCTGGGATTCTGTTGCTCCTAAAGTTCGACCATCATTAAATGGACGTTCTCTGAAGTTGAGACTATGCAGAGGCCATTGTCTGGTATAGTTCTTGGAGCTCATCTAGCTAATTAGGAGTTCATTTCTGTTTCTCAGTAGCAGTCTTGTAATTTCTAATTGGTGTGTGCTTGGTCTAGAAGTCTCTATTGACACGGGTCCATCATCTCTGATTTTACTGGAATTTTTAATCTTCAGAAAGATAAAATGGATCCCCACTTTTCAACTTTCTCTAACACTCTGCATCGAAATTCTGGATATAGCCCAGCTGCCACATTGGGCAAGCTCACTTATGCATAGCACCATAGTACTCTGATTCGCTTCATGTAAGAGTTTTATCTTTAAACCAGAGGTGCCATGTTTGGAACATGATGGTTTATAAGCTCACCTGAACCTATTTAGACAGTTAGGATACCAAGGTGAAGCCACTTATGGGTCAGGGTACTACACTTTCATAGACCTCTTCCTGAGGTGATACAAAGTTTAAATACAAGGGAGAAGCAACAAAGTTCTCTAATTTTAGGCATCTTTCATCACGTTTTAGAACATCTTACCTAGCATTAATCAAGCCTATTTTTCTTTGATATTTAGGTTCCATGGGGAAAGAATGTTATTCTTGTGGGAGAGAGAAGTGATCAACCTTCTGACAAGATATCAGGTTTGCCTCTGCTATTTAATTTGCTGAGGTGCATCAGTACATGTTATCTGATTCTCTGGGAAAATTCCAACAGAAACAATTAGGAATTCATCATTTGTTTTACTGCAGTATGGACCTTCAATACAGAGAGTGAACTCTGGTCAATACAGAGAGTGAACAAGATATCAGGTTTGATGCGGTTATTCTTATATAGGTCTTTGCACATGCAAGACCATCTTCCTTAGTGTGCTGAGTGACAATTGTTCCATCAAGATGCCATTGTTGCCTTTGTTCAGGCCTACATTTTACTGTAGTTTGTGGATATTTAACAAGATTATTCATGAATTGTTTTATTTTTCTTGTTTTGGCTGTAGGCTCTGGAGATGGATGGATGTCTAAGGGCTTGTAGGAAGTAGTAATTACCAAACTTGTATCCATTTTCTATATGCAAGACCATTTATCTTTGTGATACTATGTACTATTACAATGGGTTGTGTATTTAATGAATGGATGTCTATTCTCATTAAGTGGCTCTAATCTCATGATTTTTTTTATTTTAATTATTGATTTCTAAATTATTAAATGGCGGTAATATTACCTGGCGGTACCAAACAAATAACGTTGTATAATTGAATATTTGCAACCAAATTTAGTGTGGCAAAACATACTATAGCAACTCACACTCGTAATAGCATATGTCCATGTGGCCACCAATTTTTGGTGTTGCGATATAAACTGAATTGCCACAACGTTTTTGTGTAGCAATAGCGAAGACAAATATTGCAACCAAATCTAGAGCGTGGCAAATCTAATAGTAATGTCACGTATAGCAACCAAATCTAGGGTGTTGTGATACATTGTCTTGCAACCCTCATCATCGTTGCGACTGTACCATTTGCCACAACATGATCACGTTGACATTGCTTGTTCTAGCAACGCCTCAAGCGTTGTATTATCTGCTGTTATCACACATGAAAACGTAGCAACAACAAAGGTTGCAACGCCCCAAGTGTTGCGATTCAACGTCTGCATTTGCAACACTACACAGAAAAACGTTGCGATAGCCTCTTGCCACAGTTTGTCTTGCGACGCCTCGCAACGTTTTTCTACCATTGTCATTCCGGTTATTGCAACGTTTTTGGGTCTTTTACCACAGTTTTGGCGCGTTGAAATTTTGTGCGAATCTTGTAGTGTGCTGAAGTATTTGAGAAGGTTGGGAAGAGAGCAAGAGCCATAAAGAGAGAGTGATTCGTGAATCCATCCATCCTCTTCTCTAGTTCATCCAAGAGTTCAAGTGTGCATCCACTCTAGTTCTGAGGCTTGATTGAGTCAAGTGAAGATCAAGGCTTGTTACTCTTGGTGATCGACATCACCTAGACGGTCCAATGGTGCTTCGGAGGAAGGTGATCGCCGGAGGATTGTCGGCGACCCTTCTCCATCAATTTATGATCGGTTGTGGGCGGTTCACCGAGCCGGAGTGGCAAAGAACCAGCCCGTAGAGAGCACTCATCCCTTGCGCGGGATTGAGGGGGGGCAATACCTTGCGAGGTGCTCCAACGAGGACTAGGGGGAGTGTCGACTCCTCAATACCTCGGCAAAACGTTGCTGTGTCAAGAATCTCTTTCCCGAGCTCTTTACATTCAACACTTGTTCTTACTTTCATACTAGAATTGTGTAGGGTGTCTTTACCTTCCTTGACTTGCTACCGCTTTCATAGTCTAAGGCAAACAATCGTTAAGAACGGGGTGATTAGCATTTGTTTAGGATTTCATATTTGCTTTAGAAAATTTATTGGTATTTCTTATGACTATTGGATAAATCCACAAGCGCACAGATTATACCGCTGTAGCACTTCACCAAAAAGTATTGCAAGGTATCGTAATTTATATTATCCCAAGGGAAAGCTGGCTAGAAATGATAATTAGAGACAGATCCTAGAGAGCACCTCAACTTAGTACCAACTAGTATAGAGGGGTAAACGATATATGTGATAGGAAGGGTTGATGAATGAAGAAGCTACGGTAAAAAATACTTAGAACGGACCTCAGAGACTAGCTAGGTGGGAGGACAACGAGAAGAGTAAAGGGACTCCTATGTACTTCACTCTACTTCAATATACTTAGCCAATTAACTAGTCTAGACACTATAGTTTGTCCCCTCAATACAAGTATGCTAGGCGAGGGGATAGATCAGTAGGAGGACAAAACTCCTACCGGACCGCGCCCTCTTCTTACGGGGGCCTTACCTTTTAAGAACTTGCCTAAAAACACGTGGTGGAATACAACGACTAGACAACACCTCTTGCTAGCTACCACAAACAATCCGTGCAGCAAGCGATAACCAAGGATAAGATAATGTATAAGCACCACACTTACACACAACTTACTACTTTGACTACGGTCAATAATCAAAGCACCCTATGACAGGCAATGATCGCACACGGGAAAGGTCACACGGATCACAGACTATGGGTGTGAAGGCTATTAAAGAGCAAAAACATATAGCAAGACTATATCTAGTATACAAATGCTCAAAGTAAATACTAAGTAAAGAGAAAGATATATATTGAATAAGATAAAGTATTACAAAGAAGGAAAGATACAAGAGCTATACCAGACTCTCCAGACGACAACTCCGGAAATCCCAAGCACAGCTCGACTCAACTCTAACTCCCACTCTAGACTAACTCCTAGAACATTCTAAGGAATAAATCTTGTAGGTTTCTTCTTCATGTTTAGAGAGGGGGGTGTGACCCTCTATTTATAGTAGGAGGTGGAGTAGGGGCTACTCCGGCGCCACGTCAGCGATCTAGGGCCTTCCATCCTCCACCCTTAGATCCAACCGACATAGAAACTGACCAAGGCATGGATGGTGGTGATCCAACACGTGGGGGAGAGGTATGGCGGTTGGGGGGAGGCCAACCGACCTAGGGGTGGTTCGGCTGACCCCCCTATGGCCAGTGAGCCCTCCTCTATCCTCCTGGAGGTGGCCCCACTGGCTAGGGACCAAGTGGGGGCCTGATGGGCCACATGGTGGTTCGGCCGCCCCCCTTGGGGTGTCTGGCCCACCTCGGGCACCCTGGTGTTGGTCCCACTTGTCATAGGTGTTGGTTGTTGGTTCTGTGGTGGTTGTTACGTTTATCTCATTGGTGTGGGCCCATGAATTCTTGTGCTTTGCTTGTGAGCCGTTGAGAGGAAACACAGAGTGATCCAGTGGTTGGAAATCACTCTTGAGTGCCTCTCTTGGATCATGGCCGAGAGGGGAGCCAGGTGGGCCCATAGGGTGGTCGACCGACCCCCTATGTGGGTTCCACTGGCTCTCATTTGCTTCATTTATGCACTCAAACACTCATGGACATGTGGAACTGGTTATTTGATAAAATATGCTCATGATGTGTTTTTTATCCTTGATCCTTGGATTGGTGGCAACATTTTGGCTATGTAAAAGATGGTCATAATTTGTGCCAACAAGATCCCCTAAGCTTAACCTTTGCTCGTCCCGAGCAAACAATCAAACTTAGCTCGATGGATCAGGAGTTGCTACTATGCTTCATATTTCAAGAGTACTAAGTCTACAATAATGATACTTCTCTTTTGAATGGAAAAATTAGCAATAAAGACTCACCTATATTACCTTAGTCCTTCATGGGGCTTATAGCTTTATCCTTTGTCTTGAGAGGTTGAGAGATAGAACAACTTGACTTGAGCACTATTTTTCTCATTCTTTCACAAGTTTCATATCGGAGGTTTTACAAGGTTTTTGTAAAAGAAAAACTTAGTGTTCCTCAAATGGTACTCTCGAGTCGCTCATAAGGTGTATAATTCCTTACCAAGGCATACAAAGTTTTTCCTTCTTTCTTCCTATCTCTAAAGCTTATGTGGAGTTGTAGGTAGGGATCAAAGATGTAGCAAACTTACCTTGCATATATTGTAAAGTCAAATTCCGGACCCGAGGAGAGAAGTGCCATACTCTTAGATCAAGATGTGCAAGTGTGTGGAAACATGGCGAATGATCAATACTCCTATATATGGATGATCTCTCTTTCCTAAAATTATTTTGAGACATAGCTATCTTTTTAATTTTTCTATGAGCTTTGAGGATGCTCATCATTTCATTTTTCATCATTTTTTTTAAGAGAGCTTTGGAATGCTCATAAAGAATGGGACTAAAGAATGCCCTTGAATTTTTTCATAATTTTGCATAGTCTATGTCTCATTTACTAGCAATATACTAGAGAGAGAGTTTTTCTACTTAGAGCATGGAGTATGAACTATGTGGAAATGTAAGACATGTTTCTGCGTACTTCTAGTGTAGAAGCAGCATGTATATGTGGCGTGCATGTGATCTTGATCTTGGGAGCATGATAAACCTCTCAACAAGGGTCACAAAACTTGACCAAACTCAACACAAAGTAAGCTGCTTATGTAGAAAGCTTTATCATGAAAGAGCATGTATGGCTTTGGTAGGAATTTTTACTATTGAGGAACATCAAAGTGTTTTATTGTTTTAATAAATAAAACTCCGATAGTCATTCTTGCTTAGAACAATATTATACCAGCTCTTATCTTGTCATATCATGTCTCACAACAACTTAGACTTAGTTACGGCATTTGCAACCCACAAAAGTTTGAGGTTCATGATGTTTTCTTTTAAGCAAGTAATCCATACTTAAAGAAGTACCAAGTTGTAAACTAAGTTCTAGAGAAATATTTAGCAGAGCAACTATTCATCATTTCCATAGGAGATATTAATTTTCATGGAGTAAGTGAGAGTGGATTAGAGGAAGTCTTTTTATTTTATTTTGTCATATGCAGATTTTAAATGCAAAGCTAAGATAAGCAAGAAAAATGCATGAATATAAATGCTAAAATTAAAATCTTACCTTAGTGGGGGAGAGAATATCCCCGAAGCTTGTATTTTGTTTAATAATGCGGCAGATGTGGATATTGTTGCCGTCAAAAGTCCCAACGCCGATGTTGTTCTTCATGCATTGCTTGAATGTTCTCGGCAGTTTGTTGGACGATGTGTGATGTCTCCTCGTGCTCAACACGCAGCTCACCAAAGGTGTTGGTGAGATGATCGAAATCTTGTCGTAGTTCACGATGCTCCCTGTCTCGTGTGGACGAGAAGGATGGTCGTGCTCGTTGCGGATGTGATGGTCGAGGAGGTATGCCACTTGAAGTGTGCATGAGATCATAAGATGTATTGTCTTCCTCCTCGCCAATGGCTCCTCGGGAAGGACCACCTTGCTCAAGATGAACAAAGTGTAGCCCCTCCTGATCTTTCCCGTATGACCTGCAAAACCTCTTTGTTCCATTCCTTGATCTAAATCAAGGGTTAGCTTATGAGTCCTATACAACTGAAGTTTCCTATTTGGAAGAGGCACCTTAATTGTATGACCACTGTAAATCATTTTAAGATCACTACTGGCATCTCTTTTTAGCATTTGAACATAAGCAATATATTGTTCTGAGATCATCGCTAAAGGAGCAGAGATGTAAACAAAGGGTTTGTGCCATTTAGCAGGTTCATGGATTCGGCAAGACGAGTAATTAAAGATGTGAATTGAATGGATTCATTATTCTCAATTGAAATTTGCCAAAATTCCATTAGGTACTTCACAGGAGAGATATGCAATTTGTTGACCATGGCATAAAGCAGTTTTAATTCTATGTCACTTATTACGCTAGCATTACTTCCAGAAAATAAAGTCATTTTTATCCAAAGATGCATGAAACTATAGATGGCCATGTGGCCCGAGGCCCGATGGCATGGCCTGAGGCACGGGGATTCGGCCCGGCCCGAAGCACGGCCCGGCACAGTGCCGGCGTGCCCGTGCCGGCATGGCCCGACGCACCAGGTCGTGCCCAGGCCGCCACCCTGGCCCGCGACACGGCACAGGCACGACCCGGTAGAATGACGGCCTACTAACGGCCCATCCCCTAACCCTAACTCTCCTCCTCCCCAGCCCCGCGCCCTCTGCCCCCGCCCCCGCCCCCGACTCGCGCAGTCGCGCACGCCCGCCCCGCGCCCCCGACCCCGACCCCGACTCGCGCAGCGCAGCTCCTCCACGCCGCCGCTCCTCCGCGCCGCCGCTCGCGCAGCGCCGCGCGGCCGCGCCACCGCAGCTCCTCCGCCAGCTCCCCCCTCCTCTGCGCGCTCGTCGGCAGGACTACGGGAGGCTCTCCTGCCTCCTCCCCGAGCTCCGCCTCGCCCTCTTCCTCTTCCTCGCGCGCGAGCGGCGAGCTCGGCATGGCGGGCGGCACGGCATGCTCACGGGCCGGCACGGCGGCCCACGTGCCGTGCCTTGGGCCGACCCCCTGGCACGAAGCATGGGGATGGCACGACACGACCGGCACGGCGGCACGGTGAGGCACGGCGGCGTACGGCACGACACGACACGCCGGGCCGCCGTGCTGTGCCGGCACGGCATGATGGCCATATATACATGAAATGAGGAGTTGAATTGTGAATTTCCTCAGTTTTAGGATTTGCGAAATCTTTTAGAGCAGATATAGAGAACCAAAATTTCCTTTTGTTGAAACTACACATGTCACGGTCTAAATTAATCAAACATGAATTATCAAAACCAAGAGCAACAATTAGATGATTCCAAGTTAGACTATAGCTTTGATTAAACATGCGAAAGGTGATTCCAATATTAGAGATTTGGAGAGAGCATAGAAATTCTATGGTGAGTAGTTCAATTCCAAACTCTTTTATTTTTTAGAAACCAGACCAACCAAGAGTAGATAAGATAGTTTCGAACTCGGTGGTCATACCTACGTTGGAGAGAAGGCCCAGATCCAATATCCTTGTGTGCTCAAAAGATCGGTCCCGAAGAGAGAGATATCGTTGGTACTCTAGTTGGTCGAACCAGAGACCACTTCGTTGATCGTAGGTCCTCATTGGGGGCACCATGAATGCCTCCACATGAGGTACATCCTCCGACATTTCTTCTTCCTCCTGAGGGTGTTCTTCAGTTTGAAGGTTCTCCCAAGTGTATCGGGTAGGACCTCCCCTTCTTCTTCTTTGGGAACTATCCTCGGAATGGTGGGAGTGTCGGGATGAGCTGCCACTAACAGCTTGCTTTATTTTCTTGTATGCGGATGTCAATGGGTTCTTCATCTTCTAGAGAGGAAGATGGACACAAGGGCAAGACTAGGAAGAGTTGTGTGTGGAGTGGATTTCTAGTTTTCCTTGTGGAGAGAAGTTTGAGCTAAGATAAGCTTGATGAAGAAAAGAGATCTTCTTGTGGACTAGTGAGAGCAACACTACTTCTCTTGAGAGCTAAGAACTTCTCTTGAAGGTAGAGAGGAGAGAGCAAGGCAAGGAGAGGCTTGAACTAGAACTGAATTCTTGTGGAAGTGTGAGGGATGAAGCTCTCCTTGCTTGGGGTTTTATAGGGGAAGGAAATGGCACCAAGGGGTGTCATGGAGTGGTTGGCCGACCCCCCATGGGCATGCCCCTTGGGTGCCATGATCACATGTCTTGGGGATGCCTTACACAAAGCAATGGAGAGAGAGGATGTGACCAAGGCATGGTCGGCCGACCCCCCTAAAGTGGGAATTCCACTCATGATTTGTCTAGTGCTTGGTGAAAGGTGAAACATGTGATCAAAAGTTGAGCTAAAGTTGTCAAGATTCTCCTCTTTAAACAAAGAGTAGTGGGGGACAAATGTATGTCATGCTTTGATGGAAGGTGATTGATGTGTTTTCTTTTTCAAAGCATGACAAAGTGAAAGTTGGTTCCCCACTTTTGACATGGAGTAGTGGGAGACAAGGGTGTGTCATGCTTTAAGAAAAAGTGACTGATGTACTTTAAAGCATGACAAAGCAAAAAGAGATGTCTCCCAAAGCAAGAATCTGATTTTTGAAAGTCCCACCTCCCAAATCATGAGATGCTTGGATAAAGGATGGTGGAGAGGAAAAGATGGATGGACATGGGTCACCTAGGGTGGTCGGCCCATCCCCTAGGCTTCCAATTTTTTTCTTTTATAAAGGTCCCTACATGATCCTTGATTTACCAAGCCAAAATAGGATGCGTAGGGTGGTCGGCCGACCACCCTATTGGCCCTACTTTTTGTCAAATTTTAATGCTAATCTAATTCTCAAGTTTTATTTAATCTAACTTTAGTTTTCTAAATTTTAAATATGAAAGAAAGTAAAGGTTTGGACTAAATTTAAGAAGGGAAATAAAAGATAACTACCGATTACCTTTCGGCGAAGGCTCCTTGATTTTAAGTCCTCGGAGTGGGACTCTCCTTCTTGTTCATTCCTCGGTGCACTTGATGGCTTTGGAGACGGAGACCGCGGGGTGTGCACCTCTTTTTCTTTCCAAACCTGCCTTGGATTGGCGGGTTCATCTGTCTTGAGTTCAGTGATCTTGGCCTTCGGGTATTGTTTCTTCTTGCGCAGGGCTTGAACTCTTCTTTTCGGTGGTTGTGCTTTATTCTGTTTGTTAAGTTTATAACCATTGAAAGCACATTTTACCTTATGACTCGGGAATTGGAAGTGGATTTGGCCCGATCCAACGTAGATGACTGCGTTGGTGGTGTTAAGGAAGGGCCTTCCCAAAATAACGGGTACTTCCACGTTGGCTCCCATGTCTAGGATGATGAAGTCAGTGGGGATGTACTCATCTTGGATGTTCACCAAGATATCCCTTGCGAGTCCGACGGGAAACCGTATGGTCTGATCTGCCATCTGCAAGTGAACACATGTGGGGACCAATGGTCCTTCTAACAAGTTATCATATGTTACCTTGGACATGATGTTGACGCCTGATCCGAGATCGCAGAAGGCGGCGTGGAACGTCTGTTGTCTGATTGAGCACTTGATTGTCGGGAGGCCTGGATCTGCCTTCTTCATGATGAAGGGAGGATCGATAAGATAGCCCCAATAGGAGCGAAGTGGAGGCTTACCGAACTTTGTGTTGACCATATTCACATGCTCAATTGAATCTTCGGGTTTCCCATGAATCTTACCTTGTTCCATAGATGGTATAGCTGCTGCTAATTGAGCTAATTGAGTTTCTAGCATTTTATTAAAGCTCAATTGATTTTTCATAGCAGTTGTAAAGCTATCCATTTTCTCACCAAAGCTTTCAAGAACTTTATCAGTGGCAATCATCTTTTTATTTATTTCATCATTAATCTTTGATTGACCAAGAACAAGATCTTTTAATGAAGGTTGGTTATTTTAAGAATTGTAATTATTATAATTACTATTACCTCCATTACCTTGGTAGAAGGGGCCTGAATTCCAGCTTCCTTGTTGTTGGGGTCGATACCTGTTCTTGTTGTTGTTGTTGCTGATGAAGTTCATGTCCTCCTTCGAAGTCTCGGGGCAATTGTTGTCCGAGTGATCATTGCCTCCGCACACCTCGCACCATGGATCGGCTTCAATAGCTTGTGCGGCGGCGACTTGGTAGATGGCCTCTCGTTCCTTCTTGGAACTGTCTTCTATCTTCTTCATCAGGAGGTCCATCTTGGCGGAGAGCATGTCCACCTCATTGACGGTGTGCATACCACTCCTCTTCGGCTGGAGACATTCCTCACCCCATCCTTGGTTGATCACCATCTTTTCGATGAGGTCCTTGGCATTCCTCACTGTGTGTTGGAGGAACGCCCCTCCAGCGGCAGCGTCAAGGTGACTACGGGCCATGCTAGTTAGCCCGTGGTAGAAACCTTGGATCATGAGCCAGTCATCTATCCCATGATGAGGACAGACATGAACGTACTCTTGGAGACGCTCCCATGCTTCAGGAATCATCTCATCAGATTGTTGCTGGAAGCTTGAGATCTTTCCGCGAAGAGCATTGGTTTTGCCCGTCGGGAAGAACTTCTTGAGGAATGCGTTAGCACACCTCTCTCATGTAGTGGCTTCTTATTTATTGGCGTAGAACCATTGCTTCGCCTTTCCCAATAGCGAGAATGGGAAAAGACGAAGGCAAATGGCGTCAGACCCCACTCCCTTGATAGTGAACGTGCCACATAGCTCCATGAAGTGCTGGAGATGAGCATTTGCATCCTCATGGGGCTTTCCGCAAAACGGATTGGCTTGCACCATGTGGATCAAGGCGGGCTTCAGCTCGAAGGTGTCATCCCCGAAGTTGACCTCAGGACCCTGAGCTACGTGGGTAGCTGACGGAGCCGAGAAGTCAGAGATCAGCTTCTGGGCCATAGCTTCCTTGAGTGGTGGTGTAGAGCCTCCTTCCTTGAACGGATCCTGGTTCAAGAGGAACCTCTGAGGGGGAACTTGACAACGTCTAGTCCTCCTCAACAGTTGCTCGGGATCTTCGAGATAGTTTCCGGGCAGTTGGAAACCGCTCATACACTGTCTGACTTCACAAGAAAGGAAGACACAGACAAGGGTAAGCCCCTATAATTAATTGATAACTAAGTTAACGAGAATCTCTGGATTCAATCTAATTAAAATTTCTTGGCTAAGCTTTCCCCGGCAACGGCGCCAGAAATGCTTGTTGGTATTTCTTATGACTATTGGATAAATCCGCAAGCGCACAGATTATATCGTTGTAGCACTTACCAAGGAGTATTCCAAGGTATCGTAATTTATATTATCCCAAGGGAAAGCTGGCTAGAAATGATAATTAGAGAGAGATCCTAGAGAGCACCTCAACTTAGTACCAACTAGTATAGAGGGGTAAACGATACACGTGATAGGAAGGGTTGATGAATGAAGAAGCTAAGGTAAAAGATACTTAGAACGGACCTCAGAGACTAGCTAGGTGGGAGGACAACGAGAAGAGTAAAGGGACTCCTATGTACTTCACTCTACTTCAATATACTTAGCCAATTAACTAGTCTAGACACTATAGTTTGTATCCTCAATACAAGTATGCTAGGCGAGGGATAGATTAGTAGGAGGACAAAACTCCAACCGGACAGCGCCCTCTTCTTACGAGGGCCTTACCTTTTAAGAACTTGCCTAAAAATACGTGGTGGAATACAAAGACTAGATAAGGCTGTCACCTCTTGCTAGCTACCACAAACAATCCGTGCACCAAGCGATAACCAAGGATAAGATGATGTATAAGCACCATGCTTACACACAACTTACTACATTGACTACGATCTATAATCAAAGCACCCTATGACAGGCAATGATCACATACGAGAAAGGTCACAAGGATCACAGACTATGGGTGTGAAGGCTATTAAAGAGCAAAAGCATATAGCAAGACTATATCTAGTATAGAAATGCTCAAAGTAAATACTAAGCAAAGTAAAGAGAAATATATATATTGATAAAGGTAAAGTCTTACAAAGAAGGAAAGATACAAGAGCTATACCAGACTCTCCAGAAGACGACTCCGGAAATCCCGAGCACAGCTCGACTCAACTCTAACTCCCACACTAGACTAACTCCTAGAACAATCTAAGGAATAGAGCTTGTAGGCTTCTTCTTCATGTTTAGAGAGGGGGTGTGACCCTCTATTTATAGTAGGAAGTGGAGTAGGGGCTACTCCGATGCCACGTCAGCGATCCAGGGCCTTCCATCCTCCACCCTTGGATCCAACCGACATAGAAACCGACCAAGGCATGGATGGTGGTGATCCAACACGTGGGGGGAGGAGTATGGCGGCTGAGGGGACCCAACCGACCTAGGGGTGGTTCGGCCGACCCCCCTATGGCTAGTGGGCCCTCCTCTGTCCTCCTGGAGGTGGCCCCACTGGTCAGGGACCAAGTGGGGGCCTGATGGGCCCACATGGTGGTTCGGCTGACCCCCCCTTGGGGTGTCTAGCCCACCTCGGGTACCCTGGTGTTGGTCCCACTTGTCATAGGTGTTGGTTGTTGGTTCTATGGTGGTTGTCACGTTTATCTCCTTGGTGTGGGTCCATGAATCCTTGTGCTTTGCTTGTGAGCCGTTGAGAGGAAACACAGAGTGATCCAGTGGTTGGAAATCACTCTTGAGTGCCTCTCTTGGATCATGGCCGAGAGGGGAGCCAGGTGGGTCCACAGGGTGGTCGGCCGACCCCCTATGTGGATCCCACTGGCTCTTCATTTATGCACTCAAACACTCATGGACATGTGGAACTGGTTATTTGATAAAATATGCTCATGATGTGTTTGTTTATCCTTGATCCTTGGATTGGTGGCAACATTTTGGCTATGTAAAAGATGGTCATAATTTGTACCAACAAAATTGAAATAAGCCCAATTCACCTCCCTCTTGGGCATCTTGATCCTTTCACTCATAGATTAGGAACCACACTATACCCGTCTTAGCATGCTCCTTTTGCACCATAAAGGTAACCACTGAACAAGCTAGAAAAGGTCCCCATACTGAGCTAAAGCCAGGGCCATATAGCCCCTGTGGTTGTACTATATGTCCTAGCTTTTGGAGACAGATAAGCTCCTATAGTCCAATGTTGCTAAAAAGTGAGTTTTATCAGTATTGCATATAGTCATTAACATGTTAAGATCATGTACATCCGGTATGAGCACTAGCAATACTAATCATATATAGTGGATCAAAACATAGGTCACAAGGTATCAGGGTAACAAGTACTAGAATCATTCTATGGTGAAAAAGGGATCATGCATATGAATTATATTGTATTCGTGAATAGGACAACAAGGATAATCCCATGTTATACTTGCCTTCTTCGAAGAATTCCTGCTGGTCTTGTTGTTCTTGATCGAAGAAAAGCTCAGGTCCTTCAACTCGTTGCTCGACGTCTATACCGATTAACAATCAACACCATTCAATCAACGGGCAAACATACACGATGCAAACAAAGCTATGATTAGAACAGTACACCAATCAGTAAGAAAACAAGATGAAAAGTTTATAAAACTAAGCTAAGTATCGCTATGATCACATAGACGTTTCGTGCACCAAAAACGGAGTTAAAACGACGAAGTTATGAATTAAACGAGTTTTCCTGTACAAAGATATTAATTTAAATCTAATCATGAAATTAAACATTTTCAAATTTAACTAATAGTACCACTAACATAAAGAGAATTTTATTATGAATCTAACGCAATTTGAACGGGTCAAATCGGATTTAAAACTAGAGAGTTATGGGCATTTGAAATTGAATGGCAAAACTGTATATAAGCATTTTTCATTTATTCTAAATAAAAATAGATCCGAATGTGATTACACTTTCCAGTGGAGAAAGCATAAACCCAGAAGGCGCTTAGGACGGCGGGTTGAGGAGGGCAAAACTCTAGGGTTTCTTTAGCAAAACGCCAAGGCGAAGGGGTATCGGCCTTTCTCATCCGCTGATCTACGATCGGATGACCAAGATTAGAAGTGAGAGAGAACGGGAAGGAGGCGCCGGCTGGGAACAGAGCATGCGTGGTGGCGCTCCATTGCCGGAGCCGAGAGGCTCGTCGGCGAGGATGGATCAAGGCCTTCGGGCCACCAGAACGAAACCCTAGGGCACCGGGAGAGAGAGGGAGGGAAGACAAACTCACCATAGGGTTTTTCGCAGACGAAGGAGTTGCAGAGGTGGCGGGTGGCACGACGGGCGGTGTGGTCTCCACTGCAAATGGCGACGAGCCGGTACAATCAAGCCAAGGCAAAACCGAGATGAGGGAAGGGTTCAAGGGTCCCCGTACCTTGCTCCGGACGAAGAGGAAGGCTAGCGGATGACTGCGGAGCTCGAGAGGGCGTCAATGGCGGACGCAGCCGGGGCTAGGGCTCGCGGAGGCGCTGAAGTTGCGGGTAAGGCGTGGGTGCGTAGTAAATGGAAAAATGGAGGAGAGAGGGTTGCCACACGATTTAAAAGGGTGCCCGAACCTATAAGGCAAGCGATCCCGGTGATTGAGGAGCTCGATTGTGGGTTTTGGGTGCCGAGTTCGGCTCGGTTTCGGCAAGCAAGGAAGGAAGAGGGGAAAAGAAAGCTTTTACAATTTCTAGAAACTGGTTGTCTAAATTATTTTCGAAAGCGTTTTCAAATACAGGTTTGAATTCTTTTCAAAAACCATTCATACATAAACAAAAATGCAGCAGCATGAATGCTCAAAATGTTGCTACATGATAGAATTTTAATCTCACCAAAATTTATATTTTTAATTATATTAAATGCAAAACAAGAGAAGGATAATTAAAAAAATTTAATACTTTTCAAAACAATGCAATTTTTTGAGTGTTCTAAATCTAACCACCGTTAAAAGAATCTCGTCCTTGAGATTAGCTGGCTTACTCAAACAACTACGGATATGATTTTCTCAGTTCATCTTCTCTTTCCCAAGTTGCCTCTACATCTGAATACTGATTCCACTGAACCTTACACATCTTAATAATTCTGCTTCTGGTTACTCTTTTTGTCGTTTCATGAATCTTAACTGGATACTCTTCATAAGTCAAATCATCAGCTACATCTCTTTTTAATCCAACCCACCAGAATTTATCTTTCAGATCCATATACATCTTAGTACCACTAGGATGAAGAGATAAGCAGACTCATGAGCTTCACGCAAAACCATTTTCCTTAAAGCTTTATCATCAAGTACACATAAACGATTACCAAACCACAAAGTTCCATTAGCATCCATGCGGAAACCAGGTGACTTACCGATTACTATGTTATGTGTTATCTCCTTCAACTTCTCATCCTACAACTGACCTTTATGGATCTCCTGTTCAAGTGTAGGTTCCATCACCATCTCTGCTGCATTGACACAAAAACCCAAATTCAAACGTGCAAATTCATCACACAACTCCCGTGGCATAGCTGGCACAAGCAAATCATGAACTACACTCTTCCTGCCCGGAGCATCAGCAACAACATTAGCTTTCTCAAGGTAATAATGCACATTGAGATCATAATCCTTGATCAACTCTAACTATCTTCGATGTCTCGGGTTCAAATAAGATTGGGTAAAGATATACTTCAAACTCTTATGATCAATATATATATCACACTTATGCCCAATCAAATAGTGTCTCCAAATCTTCAAAGCATGTACTACAGCAGCAAGTTCTGAATCATGAGTAGGATAATTCAATTCATGTTTCCTCAACTGCCTAGATGAATAAGCAACAACTCTACCTTCTTGCATAAGAACACATCTCAAACCAGTATGAGAAGCATCACAATAAATAGAGAAACTCTTACTCAGATCTGGTAGTATCAACACAGGTGTTGTAGTCAACCTCTTCTTCAACTCTTCAAAGTTGGCTTGGCATTGATCAGACCACACAAACTCGACATTCTTCTCTAACAAGGTAGTCATAGGCTTTGCAAGCTTTGAAAACCCTTCAATGAATCTTCTGTAGTAACCAGCTAAACTAAGAAAACTGTGAATCTCAGTAACACTAGTTGGTGGTTTCCAATTCAACACATCTCTTACATTGCTTGGATCAATAGAAATACCTCTATTAGAGACAACATGACCAAGAAAAGAAACTTCCTTCAATTAGAACTCACACTTGCTTCGCTTAACATACAACTTGTGATCTCTAAGCTTCTGCAATACCAATCTCAGATGTTGAGCATGTTCTTCCTTAGTTTTAGAGAACACCAGTATATCATCAATGAACACAACCACAAATTTATCCAAGTACTCCATAAACACCTTATTCATCATGTGCATAAAGTAGGCAGGAGCATTGGTCAATCCAAATGACATAACAGTGTACTCATACAGACCATACCTTGTGGTGAAAGCTATCTTTGGAATGTCACTAGCACGGATCTTCAATTGATGATACCCAGAACGAAGACCAATCTTTGAGAACACACAAGCACCTCTTTGATCAAACAAATCATCAATTCTAGGTAAATGATACTTGTTCTTGATTGTAACCTCATTGAGTGATATATAATCAAAACACATCCTCTCACCATCATCCTTCTTGTCAACAAAAATAACAGGATTCATATGAAATTCTACCCCCCTTAAGAACATATTGACCGAGGGGCATTCATGAGCAGCTGGTATATGTTAATCTGAAATTTTCTGGACGAGCCTATTAGAAAATACTGCAGTAAAACAGCCATAACTAGAGTTAAAAATATCCAAATGATTTGGTTCTGGACTTTCTGGAAAGGTCTCGAAATTCTCTACAACTTTGTTGTATATGTCATTCCCAGATTCAGAAGTTAAAATTGCGTAAAACGGCGAAGAACAAATTTTGTTTCATGTTCCAGACTGCGCAGAAACCTCAACTTGCAACAGACATATCTCTTAAAACATAACAGCTATGAAGGTGATTCGAGTTGGACATGAACCATGGGTAAGTATAGTTGGTCCCAGAAAAATTTCATGAATTTTCCAGGACCAGATCTCGAGATATATCAAAAACATTGCAGACTGCTCCAAAAAATAGCAAGGATAGAGACACGACAAACCCAACCCATCTATATGTATGGCATTAACTATATGTTATAAGACATGGAAACTTGTAGGTATAACTACAAGATTCCAGAAAGCAATACAAAGATCCAAATCACACATTCACACAATGACAAATAAGCCAAGCACACATGTTTCACGTGACACCAAAACTCGATTAACTAGACTCAATTGCGATACTACTCGGACTTCTGCTCAATGGTGGACATCCTAGAAAAGGGGAGATAAGTGATTAAAGGCCATAGAGATTTTGAGAAAGGTGAGACTAGAAACTTAATAAAACCAAGAGAAATAAAATATCCAAGGCGATCTGAAAGAATAGCTCAAAGGAAGCTATCAAGGAGGAGACAATAAGATAAGAATTGAGAAATAGTAAATTCAAAAGACAAGGTTGTAGAAAATAGTTTTTTTAGCAAACTAAACTTTAGATAGAGACCAGAACTACTAAGCTTGCGTCCTACAGTCAACACATGCTTTGATACCAATTTGTCACACCCATTTTTAAGAATAAAAATAAGTGCATAAAAGGCTCATGTGCACCCGAGGAATAGTCGCACACATGAGTTGACAAATTATAAAAAGTACCATCACAATGCTTATTACATAGCGAAATAAATATTCATTACATAGTTTTAAACAAATAATCTAAAGCTAAGACGACGACATCTGCGGAAGCTCCAAAAGGGACTGGTTGACTCCAAGACTAATACTCATTGCGGTAAACATCAACCCAATCTTCATATGTGGTGTTTGAATGCAAGGGTGAGCACATACGTACTCAGCAAATACAACACGGGTTTCATGAAGCTCAAAAAGGATATGCATGGTTCATAGCGGTAAACATTTTAAGTAGGTCAAGTTCATATTAAATATCAACAATAGCCAAGGTAATGCATAAACTCAAATATCCATGATAATAAAGTAAATGACAATGATACAATAAATGAATAACGACTTGCATAGACAACATAGAGATAAGAACCCAATAATTCTGTGAGTTTTCCGAGCCGCTCGTGTCCGTGAGCACGGCTATCATGATAGTTTTTAACTCTGCGCAGAGGTGTACAACTTTACCCACGAGTCGTGATTTACCCTTTCGCCCGAGATAGCTAGTCTCTTAGCCCACATCCAAGGTAGGTTGGTTGGTTCACTATGAAGCCTTTTAAGGGTTCGTCTAACAAGCTAGGGCCGCAAGGTTCATGGCAGGGGATGTAGAGCCAACCTGTCTACGACACACTCCATCACGTCTATGCTCATAGATTAGGAACCACACTATACCCGTCTTAGCATGCTCCTTTTTGCGCCATAAAGGTAACCACTGAACAAGCTAGAAAAGGTCCCTATACTGAGCTAAAGCCAGAGCCATATAGCCCCCGTGGTTGTACTGTATGTCCCAGCTTTTGTCGACAGATAAGCTCCTATAGTCCAATGTTGCTAAAAAGCGAGTTTTATCATTATTCCATATAGTCATTAACACGTTTAGATCATGTACATCTGGTATGAGCACTAGCAATACTAATCATATATAGTGGATCAAAACATAGGTCATAAGGTATCAGAGTAACAAGTACTAGAATCATTCTATGGTGAAAAAGGGATCATGCATATGAATTATATTGTATTCGTGAATAGGACAACAAGGATAATCCCATGTTATACTTGCCTTCTTCGAAGAATTCCTGCTGGTCTTGTTGTTCTTGATCGAAGAAAATCTCAGGTCCTTCAACTCGTTGCTCCACATATATACCGATTAACAATCAACACCATTCAATCAACAGGCAAACATACACGATGCAAACAAAGATATGATTAGAACCGTACACCAATCAGTAAGAAAACAAGATGAAAAGTTTATAAAACTAAGCTACGTGTCGCTATGATCACATAGACGTTTCGTGCACGAAAAATGAAGCTAAAACGACGAAGTTATGAATTAAACGGGTTTTCCTATACAAAGATATTAATTTAAATCTAATCACGAAATTAAACATTTTTGAAATTTAACTAATAGTAGCACTAGCATGTAGAGAATTTTATTACAAATCTAACGCAACTTGAACGGGTCAAATCGGATTTAAAACTAGAGAGTTATGGACATTTGAAATTGAACGGCAAAACTATAAATAAGCATTTTTCATTTATTCTGAATAAAAACAGATCCGAACGTGATTACACTTTCCAGTGGAGAAAGCGTAAAACCAGAAGGCACTTAGGACGGCGGATTGAGGAGGGGAAAACTCTAGGGTTTCTTTAGCAAAACACCAAGGCGAAGGGGTATCGGCCTTTCTCATCCGCTGATCTACAATCGGACGACCGAGATTAGATGTGAGAGAGAACGGGAAGGAGGCGCTGGCTGGGAGCATAGCATGCGCGGCGGCGCTCCATTGCCGGAGCCGAGAGGCTCATCGGCGAGGATGGATCAAGGCCTTCGGGCCACCAAAATGAAACCCTAGGGCACCGGGAGAGAGAGGGAGGGAAGACAAACTCACCACAGGGTTTTTCGTAGACGGAGGAGTTGCAGAGGTGGCGGGTGGCACGACGGGGCGACGTGGTCTCCACTGCAAATGGCGACGAGCCAGTATGGTCAAGCCAAGGAAAAACTGAGATGAGGGAAGGGTTCAAGGGTTCCCGTACCTTGCTCCGGACGAAGAGGAAGGCTAGCGGATGACCGCGGAGCTCGAGAGGGCGTCACTGGCGGATGCGGCCGGGGCTAGGGCTCGCGGAGGCGCTGAGGTTGCGGGTAAGGCGTGGGTGCGTAGTAAATGTAAAAACGGAGGAGAGAGGGGTTGTCGCACGGTTTAAAAGTGTGCCCGAACCTATAAGGCAAGCGATCCCGGTGATTGAGGAGCTCGTTTGTGGGTTTTGGGTGCCGAATTTGGCTCGGTTTCGGCAAGCAGGGAGGGAAGAGGGGAAAAGAAAGCTTTTACAATTTCCAAACTGGTTTTCCAAATTATTTTCGAAAGCGTTTTCAAATACAGGTTTGAATTCTTTTCAAAAACCATTCATACAGAAACAAAAATGCAGCAGCATGAATGCTCAAAATGTTGCTACATTGTAGAATTTTAGTCTCGCCAAAATTTATATTTTCAATTATATTAAATGCAAAACAAGAGTAGCATAATTAAAACAATTTAATACTTTTCAAAACAATGCAATTTTTGGAGTGTTACGGTCACCAATCCACTCCACCAACCAACAATCATATTGTAAGTCAATCCTACACAGTTGTCTTATGACAGTTTGACCCTAAAGTCAACATGGAGCCTCCCAAGGAATGAAGGGTGCACCTTGGTGTGTTTGGAACCAGCTATGGCGTTTAACCAACATAGGAGGCTCATACACTAACTTAGAGCATCTCCAACAATTTGTTATTTTTCAAATGCCAAATCTTGTGTTTTAGTAAGTTACTATAATAGTTTACCAAGTTGGGAAAATGTCGTCTCCAACAATTTGCTATTTCTCACTTGTCAAATCAAAAAAAGAAGATTAAAAAGTAAGGAAAGTTGCATGTGGAGGAAACTTGCATACGGGAAACCGAGCGGAGGACTCGCGAGCGAGGGAATGGCAAGCTGATGCGCGCTTGCAAAAATAGTCGCGCGACTCCGTCTTTTGACAAGCGTGTAGAATTGACAAGTCCAATTGGCAAACTGTTGGAGATTGTTTTTTGATTAATTTGCCAAATTTTAAGGGATGACAAGTGATTTAGCAAACTGTTAGATCAGAGGTGCAAGATCGTGAGGTAGTGAAACCAAAGGCCAATCGGCCCTATAGGTGTTGTTTGGCCCCACCTGTTAGCAGAACTGCCTCTCCTTTGCCCTTAAATCACCCCTCCTCTAATGTACACTATAAGTAGGGGGTTTGGCACCACTTTATAAATCATCTTCATCTCCATCACATAGAAGATCCAAGCAAGCAAGCTAGTAATCCACTCTTTAGTATAGCTCAGAATCCAGAACGAGTCTCCGGGGTCTAGTATAGCTTTCTAACTTTCTTATTTTGTAAAAGTTTCCCTATTTGAAAATATTACTTTCTATTTTATTTAAGTATTTATTCAAGCCTTACTTACCTATAGTAGTAGTAGTACTAATCTCTAGTAGAACTTAGTGTTATAATTAATTGCCTTATTTAGTATAATCGGTTATATCATAGCACGAGTTCACCACTTTTTATATAGTGCTCTAATCAATTAATTGTGGCCAAGGCTAGTGTTGACACCTATGAGGACACACAAAAAAAATATCTGCAAGTGCATGAATATTGATGAGGACGTCACCACGCTGGATACATCTACGCTATCATCTTTCCCAAATTCAAGTTGGAGGCCCAAAGCAAGTCGACTTCGAGTCTGTTTCCGAGTCCAGGACCAGTAAGGAGTAAAATGGACGTCCGAGACACATCCAGACTCCGTTTTCGATGATTCACCCATGGTTGGAAACATAATTTCATAAGAAAACCAATGACGTTGGTTTGAGGTCCAAATTTCTTCTGAGTCATCAAGAAACATCGAAACAAGTCAACGTCCAGAATCTGTTCCGGTGTTGTGTCACTGTTTTTGGTCCGTTGGGCCGTGTATCGTCATTGAGCCCATTAGGGGGGCACGTTCAGATGTGGCGACGACCCTTAGACCTATATAATCAGCCGTCGCCACTCTCGTTAGGTTTTGGATTTTGTTTTAGAGTTTAGTTTTCCATCGAGAAACTGAATCGTTCATTGTAACTGTGTCGATTAGTCCTTTTATAGTGATCCACAGGCCCCATTCTTGATCTCCTCCACTGTGTCGATTAGTTCTTTGGAACCTAGTTCTTGAACCCTCTATTGATATTCGCATCATTCATATTTGCAATTTCAGGTTACGTGTTTATACCTTCTTGCTTGTGTTCTTCGATTCGCTTGCAGGAAAAGCCTTCTTGGCAAGGTCAATCAAGTTGTGCTTGGTTGATAGCCAACAGAGCAGTGGTGTAACGGTTGCAGGGTTCGAATCATGTCTGATTTGAAGCCGGATCACCAACGTCGAGATCTCGACAAGTTGAATTTATCAGTTACCTCACGGAAGATTGGGTCAGTCCTCATCAATTGGTATCAGATCTAGGTTTACCGCGACGTATAATCTCGTTTGCCTTAGATTCATATTTGTCATTACCTTGTCCTATCACCCTTTGTGCCTTGCAATTTCGTTTTTAGATTTGCTTTGTTGAGTTTGTGTCCGTGGTTGAGTCTAGTTGGTGGTTTCGTTTGTGTTCGACGTCGTAGTTCAACTACACCGTTGTTGTTCTTTGTTTCTGCCGCTATCCCATCCACCATTCCCAAATTACAAGTCGAAGCTACCATCTTACTCGACTTTCCACCGCTAGCCGCCTTGTGTGATCTCTCGCCGACGTGCTAACCCTAGATAGGTTGCGAGCTGCTGTTATTTTCTCCTGCATTGCAACCCTCCTTACATCATCTGACGATTACCTACTGCTGTTAGTCACAGGGACGATTGATCCTCTGATCGGTGATAGAGTTTAGGGACGCTTTGCCATAACTGCCACTGTCGTCGTGTTGTGCCTTCCGGAAAACATAAGTGTACATACCATCAATTGGAGCTTAGTGACAGCAGATATCAAACTTTGGGAAATTGGGCCAGTCCTCATCAAGTATCGGTATGGGAAATCGGGCCCCTCCTCCTAGAATTGGAGTCGTCCTCGACTCCATCCCATCAACGAACTCCTTCAGAAGGTTAGTCACAACAGGCAATGCACAAGACATAATAGGTTGACAAAACATAGTATAACATGGTGCATCAGGATTATCACATAACTTCTGCTACTAACTCAGCAGTAGCATAAGTTGTAGCAAGAAAAGCACCTATTTCCCAAAGTTGTAGCAAGAAAAGCACCTATTTGATGAGGACTGGCCTGATTTTCCATGTTGTCCTCATCAAATATCGATTGTAGCTTTTCACTGGAAGTATTCCAAGATATCAAACTTTGGGAAACATGTGAGTTTAACTAACTCTAACTTAACTAGGGGTAGGAACAAGGCTAAGGATCAATATGAGCCTAGAGAGGTCTACTAAGGTTCTTTATTTCCAACTTAGGTAAACTAAGGGATATTTCTAAGGAAAAGCACAAACAGAGTATGCTATTCCCGTCAGAACCAGACCTACTTGGCCTACAGATAGGAGGTGGACTACAAAGGACTCAACAAGGCTACCATCAATCTAGAATACAAGGTGCATCCATGAGTAGCCAAAAGTCTAAGTGTCATGCTTACACTAACGAAAACTACTTACTGCAAGAGCTACCAGGATTAAAGCACTCAAAAGAGTCACGATCCTGATGAACAATGTTGAGGCAATACTTACTTGGATAAAAAAATCAATTACTAGATATGTCTTAGAAGCAAATTCAAGTAGAACTGAGATCCGCCAAAGTACAAGTGCTAGAGAGAGCACCGATAGACCAACACTTCCTCCAAACTCTTCCCACTCTCTATCTTACTATTTTCTATTTACAAAGGATAAATCCAAACATGGAGGACTATTCCTCTCTTGATTGCTAACTTGATCTCAAGGAGCGTTGAGACAAGATTTGATTTCCTTCTAAGGGAGGTATGAGGATCCTTTTATAGGGGGCACTAGGCATCCTATGGGTCCATGAATCGGTGATAGCACATCATCTTGACCCTTGATCTAAACCGACCTCCAGCAATGGCGCATAGATTGAATCTTAGAGGACGTTCAAAGGAGAGGCTAATAGGACAGTCCACTAGGCTAGCCGCCCTATAGTTGGGGTTAGCTAGCCCCACACTCTGACATCTAGGGTTGGGTCTCAATGATTTGTCTTGTATGATGTTTTGGGACTCTTTTAAGCTGGTTTCATCATGGAGGACTATGATTTGTTCTAACATGTAGGGCAACATTGCCTGTTTCCTAATTAAATCCTTCAAAAATTAATAAATCACCAAAACTAGTGGAACTTGTTATATTAAAACATTATACCCATGTTAGTGATCTATTTTAATCATAGTTGTAGGATATATTGATGGTTTATTATCAATGTTAACAATCGTCAACAGTTAGAGTACTAAATTTGTAGTGTAAGCATGGTGCTTAGACTCTAATTAATCAGTGTTTGTTGCTAGCCCCATGAATAGTTTGTGGTAGTTGGTAGTGGTGACAACCCTATCCATCCTATGTATTTCACCATGTTCAGGCTAGTTCTTATAGTGTATGGTTCATTTTGGTTTGTCTCTATCAACCCTTCTCAACCCTTTCTACTGGTGTTTGGAACGTACCATGGTGTTATCAAATGCTACCTTACATTTTATTGGTTTCCTCACTTGTTGCCCTCCCACTAGCTACACCATTTATCTTATATCTTCTTCATTATTCCTTGCTCTACATTGTGTTTGTTATTATCATTACCCCCATCTAGAGTCAAAACATTCTTTGTAACTTATTCTTCAGAAATCATATCAATCAATCATCTTAGCCATATGCTTTTCTTGAGGATACAAATACAATAATTGGAATACCCCTAGATGAAATGTTGCATCGATATTTTGTGCGCTTGTGGAATTATCCATTTGATCATAAGAAATATCAACAAACAAGAATCATTATGGAAATGACTCCAAACTTTTCTAAGCAACACATTAGGTGGGTATATCTATAGAGTCTATAAGTAACAATCTTAATATCTGATGTGCATCTGGATAGATATTGCTACAAACATTATCGCTTTCCTCTAAAGTCGCAGCCGCAACATTTGTGATGGTTGACCCCACTAGTGCTTTGAGCTTGTCAAAAACCATCTTGGTTCATGACATCTAGTATAGTGATGTGCTAGACATTTATGTAGATACTTTTACACATTGCTGTAAAAGTACTATACCCATCCTGTGCTCCGCATGCAACATCCTGCACATATAGCTTCTAAAAGTTGAGGCCCTCAAACATAGCATCCATGAGAGCATATACTATTGTCACACTTTTTGTGATAGTGTCGATGTCAAGGCCTATCAAACATGTGTTGAATAGCTCAACGGTGGAGACACTAGGAACAATAGAAGCATCCTGCATAGACATAATAGTAATGTTGGTGTCAGATCCATGTTCCATGGTGATGGTCAATGATGATCTCATGGTATGAGCTCATCTTTACCATGGATACACACTCTTGAGATGATCCCTACTTGATGTCCAGCTGACAACAACCAATATACAAACATCTATCATGTAAATCCCAAAAAAGCATATGTTGCATCATGCTTTGAATAGGAGACTAAAGGATCTAGGCCCCAAGCATTTGAGCTTTGGTAAGTTTTGGTGATTAATAAGGGACTACCTATTTCCATGAGTTAGAGTGTTAGGATGAGTTTTGGCATCAAGATACCTATTAATAGCTCCTTTATTAAGGATCAATAAGAGATGAGAAGGATCATGACAATTGTGAGTTGGTGATTAGTGGAGGCCATCTTACAAGTCGCCTGCTATGACGACTCCTCCTCACCACTGATGTTGTCGCCTCTACTTCTAGTGCTCCTCTCCTTATTCCTCTTTGGTGCATTTACTAAGGATAAGAATGGGAGGGGACCCATCTCGTTATTTTTCCACATTGTTTCCAGTTTCTTATGGTTTATCTAAATAACTCTTTTACCAAAATTAGATGATTTTTTGTTAGTATGATGACTTCATATGATTTCCACGATGTGATCACCATTGCAAGCATCGATTTCATCTACAAATGGCAGTTGTGGTCATTATCTACAAGGGGAATGATGCTTCTAGGTGCCCCAACGAAGGTAGCTACTCCTTGTCATTGATCTCATCGACATTCATCGTGGAAAGAGATTCAAGGTTAAAAGGTGATAGATCTACATCTTGTGTTGCTCCTGATGATGCAACTATCGATTTTCATCGATTCAGATGCATTTTGGATTGGTTCTGAAACATTTTTTTATCTTCTAGCGTGTCCAACATTTTGGCGTTGGTCGTTGGATTTGACATAAGGGTTGTACTTTGGCTCCAGTGTTTGAGGGATGTCATTGGGGAAGAAGACTTTTCTATATTACATTTTTATATGCAATTTGGGGATGTACTATGCAAAGTTTTAATATAAGCTCCCTTGCCTTTGCGAAAAATAGTGGAGGTTCATGGATGAGCATATACGATTAACCATGAGATGAGAAGATAATGATGATGATCAATGTGATGAAGTCAGGATACAATGTAGAGTACAAAGTAGTCTTGTATGTCAAGATGGTGAAGGTTAAGCAAGTCTCAACTATGATCTACCATGCAAGTGTGAACGATGTTGGCACCAAAGGTGGCACATAGAATGAACCGCAAGTGCATGTCTATCAATGTAGCTTTCACTTGGGACTATTCCAAGGTATTTCTATGGTGGTGATTACTATAAAGGTAATGAAGGTAGATACAAAAGATTGTTCACTTCAGGATAGATAGATGACCAAAGGAAATAGAGAAATATGTGTTAATGCTTCTAGTAGGGGTGGTCCTACTATTTTAATAACTTTTTATAATAGGATGTAACAAAGATCAGATAGGGTTGTTACAACCTACTGACTACCACAAACATCCCAAGGGGCAAAAAGCAAACACAAGCAAGCGATAGCTAGGAATGACATCTACACTATAACTTACTACTCCAACCCTAGTCCACTAAGTTCCCTTGGCGAGGCTAGATGATTCAACAAATAAGAGAGTTGTACTAGTGCACAACTTAAATATAAACTTACCAGAATCATAGATCTAGTCATCTCAAAGACTTACCTACTCAGATTTTGAAGCTTTTCCTACAAGGGTTAGTCAATGTCTACAAAAGTATTTGTCTAATTTGATTAAGGAATATTATTTAACCTAAATATCATGATTAATTTAAAAACCCTACAAATGTATGATCAAAATATCCAAAGTAAAGAGACGTCTAGGAACATGATGATGTTTTCCTAAGGTAACGAAGAGTTGACACCCTCCATTAGTTCCCATTGGAGCACCCACAAAAGGGTATTGCTCCCCCTTTATCTGTGTAAGGACCATGTTCTATCTATGGGTTTATTCTTGACCACTTTGGCATGTTGAATCACCCACATCTGCTTACATTGACTTAGGCCTCCCACAAGCTCCTTTGGGAGATCACCAAGTCACCAATCTCCATTGAGCCATTTAGATGATGCTGATCACCAAGAGTAAAAACCATTCACTATCACTTTACCTAACTAAGCATAATGGGAAGAGTGGATGCACACTTGCTACTCCCTAGGCAATATAGAGTGTTTAATCTTCAAATATGGAATCCCAAACACTTCACTAGCCTCAAACTCTCTTGGGTATGAACATATGTATGTGTACCTTTAGAATACCAAGGGATCTCAATACCATGAGATGGAGGGGTATATATAGGGCCAAGCACAAAAGCTATCAGTTGCCTCTCCACTTAGCAGAAATGCAAGCACTTGACTACTCCAATGCACCTCTAACCTTTGCACTAGAGAGATCTAGTGACTCTCTAATGGCTAGTTTGAAAACTAATTGTTCATTGTATAGTCAGTCTAGTGCCACAACTTCAATTTTTTATGCTTGTATGGATTGGCTATCTGCATACCAACCAAAAACTCTCTCTAAGGTGGAGCCTAGTTGAAGCTATCATTCAAAGAAAAATGGGAATCAAAATCCACTTTTAGGGATATAGATGAAGTTTTGCTCACTAAAGAGAGTTGTAGATTCCTAGAAGAGGATCATCTAGGGGGAAGAAGCTACCACTGGTAAGTCCTCTAGGAGGGATTCTTCTCTACCTTTCTACATTGAGATGCCATCAACTCTTTCCTAGGTGTAAAAATTACCTACCAAAGGAGGCAGAGTGATGAGAAGTGTGGACTAGGACAACCTTGTTGGAACAATAAAGAATAAGACATCTATCCTTACTCTTGCATCAAATAGAATCTAGTGGAACCAGAGACAAGTAGTGGGACCTAAGCCCCTCTATAGACTCCTGTAGTACAATGGTCTAGTGCACAACTCTAGCGTGCACTGGACAACTCTAGTGAGTACAATTTTGTTGTAGCACTTCAAACATTCTTTCTAGTAAAATATTATGTGTGACACCTCCGGGGCACATTAGAGAGCAAAGTGCATGGACCTATTTTTAATCTCAAAATAGGCACTATAGAAAGCTAGAGCTTTGGTGCTCTCTACATAGTTCCAAACTCATCCAATTAAACGCCTTTGACTTCAGTTTTGATTCCATTGATCATTGGGCTTCATCTAAGCTCCCTAGTGTGAGAGTTTCACAAGTGTGCATCACATCCACTCACTAGCTCATCTAGGTAAAGCTATCGTTCTACCCCGACCCCTTAATAGCATAGCTAAAGGAGAAAACAAAGATCATATTACTACTCTATGTGCCCCTCAACTCCATTGACACTTAGAACTAGTGGATCGTTATTCGTTCTTCACGGTCATCCATTGAAAATCAAAACAAATACCATCAAATAGGAGCATGAAAACCATAATTGCGACCTAATTTATAATGTCTCTACAAAACACACGGTAGTCACAATGATTATCTCATTAATCACGAAAACCAAATTAGACACCAAGATATTTTCAAATATGCATGAGAATCTATATTAAAACATCACATAAATTAGCCATATATAACTTGGAGTTAGGGTTTACAATGGAATCCCCAATTAACTAAGGTTTCCTAGTTTGTTACAAGGAGATCTAGTGAGATCTCACAATTTAGGAAACTCAAATACATCCGCACTCCATAAGGCAAGTTTATGACTTGTCGCCAACTAGATGACATCTTGACCTAGTTGGGCCTCTTGAGTAGTCAAAATGGCCCACACTTGACTAATGGGTCGATTTTCTTCTTAGTGAGGATATCATAGGACCATATTGTCAACAATAATATTTAGCAATTAATCAATTACATTTCTCCAAAATTTGAGATTGATCTCATTTGATAGATCTCAAACTCTACATGATCACCATTACTTGTGACAATATTTATCATAACATTGTAAATGCAGATGCCATGATTATAAATTGCAAATAGTATGTTTGAATGATACTTAATTGCAAACGCTTAATATTGGGATGTTATAGCTCCATGCCCTTATAGAAATCTTATAGAGACATTTGCAAAGACTACTAAGGGCTAACTCCTCCTAAAAGTGGTCTAACTCTCGCTCTTCTTGTACAGTAGGTTCTCTAGTGAAGCTAAAACTGTTTGAAAAAATGGTTGGCAAAAATAGCCCCAATGGTAGTTTTGTCATAATTTGTGCCAAGTCTGTGAGGCGGAGCTAGGAGAAGCCACATTTTCATGGATCCAACTCCTTCATAGAAAAATACCTTTGGCTCCTCTGAGTTTATTCATTGGAGTCGTTTCTTGGATGGCCATTTGACAAGCCTTTGGCTGGATTCAAAGGCGGGGCCTCTCCAAAAACCCTAACAAAGGTGCCCTAAGTGTGTGTTTAACTATTTACAGAAATGGTAGGAAATGTTGCCTTATCCTTGTGCCCTCATAAAATCTAGGTAGCTTGTCTTGGTTAGGGGATATTTGGATCCCAACTGGATTATAATAATAAGATAAAATAATGTGAAGGCAACACAAAACACCTCAATTACATGTTGAATTTCATAATTCAAATTCCTTGATTATTGTAATCCTATAATTTATCTCAATTCTCAAACCTTCTTTTTCAAGATTATAGGTCATTTGTACCCTCAAATAAAAATATTTCATCTCTATAATTTAGGAATGTGAAATGTCTAAATTATCATAATCATAGACCAAATTATTATAATCTCATCCACGGTGTATATTACTATAATCTAATTGGATCCAAACTGGCCCTCCATCTTTTCTCTCCTCCATCCTCAGAATCAACTTTAAGGCCCCAAGATTTCTGGTCCAATTGAGATGACAGTACATAGCCCCATTTTTTCCTGGCTACAACGTTTTTGCATTAGCACGAGTATCTTACAATGGTCACGACCTACACCAAATCTAGGACAGTTCACTCTCACACACCCATTGAGAAAATGTGTGATTATTATTGTTTTTTTTCTTTTAGATAGAAAACTAGAAGCTAACCGGCAAGGAGGAAACAACAACAACAGCCGGTCTTAACTCTTAGACCTCAATCAACTTTCTACTCTTCCTTTTCCTACAACGACCTCAGCTCTCCCAACAGCTACTCACGATGCTCACCCGCACGCGCGAGCCCCGGAACACGACGCGACCGCGTGCGGACGCGCCGCGCGCTGTGTCTATCTACCCGCATCCGCCTGCTCGTCTGCGTTGTGCTTCTCCCTGCCATCCATGCCGTCAGCGGTTGTGACGTCGAGGAGGCACATTAGATCCGCGAACGCGCCGAGGATGTCCCTGAGTGCGTCGCGCTCGTTGAGCGCGATGTAGCAGAGCAGCAGATCGTGCAGACGGGCCAGGTCGGCGTCGCGGCGGCGCGGGTCGAGTTCCAGCGCCTCCACCATCTCCACCATGGACTTGAGGAAGTCGGCGCGCGGCGCGTCCGTGGACACCGAGACCTTCCGCACCGGCTGCATGCCGTCGTCATGCGAGTGTGCTTTGGTGATGACGGACGCCGAGGAGGATGAAGAGGAGGAGGAGGAGGCAGCGGCAGACGATGCGGGGAACGCGGAGGTGGCCGCGCGCCGCAGGGCGCGCACGTTGTTGGAGGCGCTATCCCCGGCGTGGGAAGGTGGCGGGTGCTCGACGGAGTCGACGATGGAGTTGGAGAGGCCGGGCGTCGCGAGGAAGAAGCGGCGGGTGGCGATGGCCGTGGACAGCCCACCCGCGTCCGGCTCGGGCTCAGCGTCGTCGGGGTAGAGCGCGTCTTCGTCGTCGAGGAAGGCCGGGGACGACGTGGATGCCGTGGACGTCGGCGGCGAGGCCGTGCTCACCGACATCGACGAGGAACCCTCCTCGTAGGACAAGGACGGCCGCCGCGCGACCGGGAAGCAACCCAACATTGCGCGCTCCGTGGCCTTCGGCATCGATCCTTCTAGCTGGAGAGAGAGAGAGAGAAGATGGAGGAGGTGGGGATGGAAATAGACGGAGACTGGTGACCACGCGTGTATATAGCAAGCGGCCGGGGAGGCAAAGGCAAAGGCCAAGGCCGGCCCAAGGGACGGGGTGGTGATTAGGGAGGGAGGGAGGGTGATTAGCAGGAGGCGACGGCGACCTATAATTGGTGAGATTAGCCTGCTAATCCTTCCTGCTAAGGCGCACCCTAATTAAGCAACAGCGACAAGCGCGTGCCATTAACCCTAGTGAGGCTCTTGCTGCTAATTCCCCTCTCAGATACACAAACTAAGCTCACCACGGATGGAATTTGAATTCAATTTCTATTTCTATATCCCGTTGGACCGTCCACGGCTATATGGCCGCTCCCAGGAAGAATCAAATGTTACAGATATGGCCATGATTCAAAAATCGTGGCTGCGGCGTCCCACGCCTTTGGAGGGCTGGGATCGTCCTGGAGACTCGTTGGCACAATCTTAGCCGCCGAATTCTAAAACGGTCCAGGATTTTTGAGTTGAAAACCTGAGAATGTGAGATATGATGGCGTCATGCATGCGACGACTGATTCAGGAGATATTGCAAAGATATCCTAGTAAAGATGTTTCGGAAGATTTTCATTGCAGTGGCCGGGTTTTCAAATTTCCATTTATTATTCTATCTTTACTAGTTGTTGGGTATTGCCAATGACAAGTGCCTACGTATTTTCAAATCTTAAGAAGTCAATGTCATGCATCCAGTAGATTAAATTAAATAGTATGGATAGTAGCCAAATATTGTGAGATATTTCATTTTGTTAAAATATTCTCAGGTTTGGAAGATTCATTAATTACTAGGTTGTTTTGTTCCTAACGGGCATTCTTTTTCAAATTTTCATGCAAAACAAATTAATGCTCTCTTGATTTCGAGATTATAGATAAAATCTCTTACAATATCTTCAAGATATATTCCTTATTTTTATAATTAAAAAATACATGGTTTCAACACCGAATCCGGTTCATGGCCCATGGTTTTGAGATTATAGATAACATCTCTTACAATATCTTCAAGATATATTCCTTATTTTTTACTTAAAAATACATGGTTTCATCAACACCGAATCCGGTTCATGGCCCATGGTTTTAATCGATCCCTTTGCACCAATAAAGGAAAAACAGGAAGACATGGTTTGAAAACCAAATCCAAGTTATGGGGAAGATGAACTAAAAGGAACAATTTAGATGTAGGCTTTTTAGCACCGTATATGTTTTCTATCCTTCTAGCTGATAAAACTAAGAAAAATCAAGAAGTAGATACTAGCACTTTTTTAATATGAGAATTTAGTTTCGAAGCAAAATCCAGGTCATGAACATGTTGCACATGATTTTCTCTAGAAAAATTGTCAAGGGAGAAATGAAATAGGTCCTTAGCACCATGTTTGTTATCCTTTAAGGTAACATAAACTTAATAAAAAGCAACAAGTAGATCCTAGCGCACCCCATTTGATCTGTCAAGAAAGAGAAACATCTTGAGGAAGTCAATCCTTCAGTAAAAAATGAAAGATTGTAGGGCACCATGAACAAGAGGTCTTCCGACAACCAAAGGTGGATAAACAAGGATGAGTAGACAACGCGAAAAAACAAGGTGAGACAGGTCTACAAAGAAAGAGAGCGCAAGATGCAACGACGATCAATAGAGTAGAGCTTAAATAGGAAAAACTCGTAACGGTTATAATGCTAGTGAGCGAAATGTCAAGCGGGTGGGACACGTGGAGGCGCTAAGAAGGCAAATGTCAAACGGCACCATTCACCACAACCCACGTGGACTCTTGCATAGAGGACACTTGTCAACATCGACATGCATATATCCTTCTAGAAGGAAACAATTCAACTGCTAGAATGAAAGCACAAATACAATTGTATTGAGAACAAATAATAACACTTCTCTTGTACTACAAGCACCTAAAATCAAGATCAATATCAAGCGTTGCTTTCCTTAGGAAGACAACAAGTTCTTGGTTCAAGGGTGGTTGTGACCTATGGTGTTAGAAGGAGGCTTGGGAAGGCAGACTAGCCAAGTAGAGGAGGCAAGGGTGGAGCGATGAGGCCGCCATCAGCTGTAGGTAGAGGAGCGTAGCGATTCTATTAGGGAGGGCATAACAATAAAACAAAAAAACTTCTGTGAGGCGTTTTGAAGTAGTCCTTGGAGACGGTCAGTGTAACACCCTAAAATTTGCATATTTCAAGATGGAGTTAAAATGCTTTAATTAAGTAATTTTGTGCTCATGAAAACATAGGTAAATAATAATTTTTGCACCAATTAAAATTTATCTTTAGTTTAGCAATCTTGCTTGAGAATTCATGCCTCTGCATTTTGTTTGTTGTGATGAGTGGTTTTGACCAAATCAAAAGGGATCCAAAATCTTTCGAAAAATCAATTCAAAAATGATTTGGAAATAAAAGAAAATGTTCAAAACTTTCCACCCTCCTATCTGGTCCAAAGGCCCGCTTGGCCTTCCACTTCCCCTTCCCTCCCTCCAATTCCCGCAGGCCCAACCTGTTGGATACCTGATAATAGGGTACCCTAACACAGCGCTTCGCGAAGACAAAAATCGCTCCCTCAGGGGCTCCTCCGCCTCGTCCGAGCCAGGGTGACGTTGTCCGTGACGTCATCTATTCACGGGGGGCTTTCTGCCCCAAACTGACTAAGGCAGCGGCGCCCCCTCGGAGGACCTTTAGCCTCGTCCGAGCGGGGGTGATGTCATCCGAGACGCCACCTACCCTTGGAGGCTTCTCGCCCAAACCGGCTAAGGCAACGACACTCCCTCGGAGGATCTTCCGACCCATCCGAGCCTGGACGACGTCATCCATGGCGTCATCTACCCTCGGGGGCTCTTCCGCCTCGTCCGAGCCAGGATGACATCATCCGTGACATCACCCGCCCTCGGAGGCTCCACCGACCCACGGTGCACTTTAACCCATAGTCAAAAGGTCCACAATACCGAATCATCCTCAGGGATGGGGGTAAAAAGGCATGGATCGCCATGCTTACCCCTGTTGAATCCTTGCGGTACAAGCTCCAGTACTGATCAGACCACCGATTAATGCTCACCATCCCTCCGACGGACATCTCAACAGGGAACAGGGCATACTTGTCCCTGTACGACGGAACGCGGGGTTGCCTTGCCCTATTCTTCCAACCTCCGCCCATGCCCAAATGTGGCAACAGGGGCATCACCGATTACAAGGCGCTTGGCTACAGTCGCCCCAAGGACGAACAGGACCCGGGCGGCATGCCAACAGGCGCGGTCTTCCCTGGAAAGAAGGGCAAACAGGAGCCAGAAGCGTCCCCCAAGTCAGCAGCCCACGCCGGGCCCATGTTTCCCTCTCTCTCTCTCTACTGTACTCCTCCATCTCTCCCTACGTATAAAGGGGGAGAATGGACCTCCAATCCCACTCTCTGAACTCTTTCAACTCATTCGCACACACTCATACTCGCATCCACGGGAGCACACACTACGGACCTCGAACCTCATACGCACGAGACTTGGGAATCTGCTTCCCTCTCTCACCAAAGCTTGTAGCTCCCCTCTACGAGCTCTCCACGCTCGGTAACATGACCTAGCAACAAACTGGACGTATGGCGTTCGTGCCCGAACCAGTATAAATCTTGTGTTCTCCGGGCGTAACCATCCGATCTCCAAAACACTTAGAAATTTAGTCATTGGTTGTCTAGACCCCGCCATTTTAGACACCAACACAACCTCCTCCCTCTCCTTGGGCTCGCTCTCCCCTCTGGCCCTTCATTCTACGCAAGGCCCAGAAGGCCGGCCTAGTCCCGCGCGCTGTGGAAACCGGCCCGAGCGCCCCCCCCCCCCCTCCCTATCTCTCTGCAATAGGGTCCCACTCGTCAGTCCTTTCCCCAACCTCCCTTCCCCTCCCACCAGCAGATGCTCTGCTCTCGGCAACCGCCGGCACGCTCCCCACTCCCACTTCCTCTCGGTCGCTCCCACGTCACTCGCTCTCTCTTGCATTAGCCACAGCCATAAAGAGGACGCACCTCTCTCTTCCCCTCCTTTCGCCTCCCTCTCTACCTCTATTTCTGCTCTGCAACCGCACGTCGCCGAGCTCGTCGCGACGCCGACAATCCGACGTCTCGCCACTGAATTGGTTCGCGCAGATCTCTTCCAAATCGTAAGCCGAGGTTCAAAGTTGTCTTTCCATCTGTTTTGTCTTGTCCTCACTCCGCATCGTCAGCTTTCAGAGACCACACCGCACCAGCCGCGTTCGTACCTGCAGTCCGCCATTCCGCGTTGTCCGCTGTTTCGGAGCCACCTCCACTCCTAGAATCGCCTTGGTAAGCTCCGTCAAGAACTCGCGATCATCGGGCGGCCATCCGGAGTCTTAACTCCTTTCCCCTTTTTCCTTGGCTGCAGTGACTACGTTGACGGAAACTGCGCCATTACCGTCCGTTGTGCCGTCGTTCGCCTGCTCTGAGACGTCTCGGCATCTTACGTCGTTTGGGTGAGCTCCGCAATCCCTCCCTCTACCTTCTAATGCTTTCAAGTTGGCGATTTCATGGCCTCTAGTGGTCGTTCCGCGTGTACTGCACGCCGTCGTTCATGGCGTCCCGCCCACCAGCTCCTGTTCTTCTCCCCACGCTCAACGGAGCACACCATCGCACTCACCTCTCCTTCCTATCTCTCTCCCAGTATAGTTGGTTGAACCGTCTGAGGCCTCCAAGGCTGATTCCGCTTGCACAGGCAAGTCACGATGACGGTGTTCGTCGTGCCCGCCTCTCCTTTCCCCTATGTGTTCTACCAGCACCTCAGGCTTGTTCACCTCGCTCCTCTCTATCTCCCTGTGGTCTTAGATTTTGAAACCGAGTCCGGACGCTTGTTTTCGGTGAAGTCCGGCGACCTCCTCGACGCCGGCAATGGAGGCGCCGCCGTGTCCGTCTTCTTGTCCGACGGGCAGACCTCCCTCTCCCCCAATCTCTAATCTCAACCATCCATTGTTGATCTGACGGCTTTGGTTGGTTGATACCCCTTTGCAGGATCTTTTGTTAAAGAGACCCTACGTTTTCAAGTAATCGATCCGCAGTCCTCGGTTCAGATGAATACAGAGAAATAATAAAATTCATTTTATTTCGAAATCAGTTCAAATTAATTTCAGTTTTGCCATCATTTTCAAAAGCTTATAAAAGTTGCATTTTAACTCCGATTTGAACGATTCGAATTGTGTTAGGTTCGTAGTTAAATTCTCTACATGTTTATGCCTCTGTTAATCAGTTTTGAAACATTTAATTTTCGAGGTTAAGTTTAATTAATGGAAATGCTTTTAGAGAATTAGTTTAATTCAAATCTTTCATGTTATAGCTCCGTTTTTCGTGAATTTCGCGTTGACGTGTTCGTAGTGATTCGTAGAATCTGTTTTTAAACCTTTTACTTTATTTTATTTTTGCTGGTGTAATGTTCTAATGTTAGACTTGTTTGCTTTGTATGAATGCAATTTGGAATGCGTGGATGCTTGTATGGTGCTCTACGGTTATGTCCAGTCGGTGAGATTTGCGTGGTGTTCAAGAAGAAATCTTTTGGAGATGTGAGTAAACAAAAGAGCTACGAGTCAACAAAAGAAGGATCTAAGTGAAAGGCAAGTATAGCATGGGATCTCCTTGTTGTCCTATTCACCCAAATCAATTTAATCATATGCATGTGTCTACCTTGATATCCATAGATGTTTATCCTAGATACTTGATATCATCTTACCTTGTCACCCTAGGAATTTATGCATTGGGTAGATCAAGCTAGCGCTTTTTAAGAATAACTATGATCTTGTAACTTGACTAATGATATATGCAATAACGGTAAAAGATGACTTTTTAGCAACGTGGAGTATAGGTGGAACATCAGGAACTCACACCTGTGTTCTCACTCATAGGGATATTTCTGTAAGTGGATTACCCCAAGAAAACAGTGCTACCATAAGCCAATGGGCTCTGGCTTGACTTAGTATTAGACTTCTATTGGTTTGTGGCAACTTATCCGAAAGGGCGCAAGAAGGGCTCAGAGATTCCTACCTAGGAGGTGTGCTACGGTGACTCCAGGGAGGGGACTCACATCTCATTGAGGAAACTTGTAGCGGGTTTTTACCTATTAGTGGAACCTGTGAATGGTCTCGTAGTGTACCCTGCTCCACCTCCTTGGTAGGGGTGATGGCATATGGGAATCACGACTTGTGGGTAAAGATGTATGACCTCTGCAGAGTTAAAAACTATTATAATAGTCGTGCTCATGGTTACAAGCGGCTTGGGCTACATACTGTGTGATGTACTTATGGCATAGCTCATCAGTTGTTATTGGTTATTGATTATTGTTACTTATTCATATAAGCATTATATCTTGTTCACTTGATCATATGGTTATTGAGCTATGGATAATATTGATGCTACTCAACTGCTAAAACTATTACTATTACTAAAAGCTAATGCAGTTAAGCCTGTGCATATCCTTTTTGAGCCTCATGAACCCATGTTATATTTGCTGAGTACGATTGTGCTCACGCTTTCTTTACTTTTCTATACTTGGATAAAAATCCCGGATGGGTACCAGTTTGCAAGAGTTTGGAGAAGATAGGCTTGTGATCAACCAGTCAGTTGTCCCTGTGGAGTTGGAGTCTTCACCTGAAGATCGGAGTTGTCCTTCCATTGTATGTTGTTTAAGGTTGTTTCTTGTTATAATACGTTATGTAATAAGTGTTGTCTTTTGATATTGCCTTTATTTGTGGCTATATGTGAGATTTGACTTCCTGGGCTCACATATAGTGTGTATCTAGTTTTGCCTTTAAAACTGGGTGCTACAGTCAGGAATTTCAATCGTCTCGGTTAATACCTGGGATTAACTGATGTGGTCATCTTTTTAGGCAGGAATTTCGATCGTCTTAGTTAATGCCTAGGATTAATTGAGGTTGTTATTTTTTATTAAACGAGGCGGTTACAAAAACCGCCTCACAAAATTGATTAACCGAGCCAGGCAACTTAAAATGCGCTCGGTTAATATCGATTAACCAAGGCGGTTGTTCTAACTCAAACGCCTTGGTAAGGCCCACCTCGGATAGCTGCCTTAGTATATATACATGAATTTTGGGTTCAATGCTCCCATCTCTCTTCAGTCGAGCGGTGCATCTCCCACCTTAGCCTCCTCTATCTCTTTCTCTACCTGAGTCTAGCGCCTCTTCCTCCCACTCCCTCCCTTAGCCGAGCGACCCCTTCTCTCCCACTCTAGTGTGCTCCTTCCTTCTTCAATGAGCCATGGTCAGCACCTCCTCGAGCTCCTTTGTCACTTGTGGCTTCTCCATCCACATGGTGCACCATACGTCATCGCTCATGTGCGACGCATGCCTCTTCAGATCTAGGGAGGCTTCGAGGGCAGCGGTCATAGCGGCAAGGGCCTAGATATGGAAACACCTCTAACCTCGTTTTCATCAGTAGCAGTAGTAGATCTGTCCTACTGCTCCTCAGTGGCAGCAGATTCCCCCCTCCCCAATGGCGGTGGGTCTATCCTCCTCCTTGGTGATGGCGGATCCGCCCCCCTACTCCTCCTCAACATCCCCCTCCACCATGGTGGTAGTAGATTCGACCTCCTCCTCCCTGGCAGCAATAGATCCAGCCCGCTCCTCGTCGATAACAGATCTGGCCCCTACTCCTCCTTAGCGGTGGATCTAGCCCCCTCCACTTCCATAATGGCGCTCCCGAGGCCGGGATATAGGCGGCAGCGTTGAGGAGGCGACTAGAGTTGGGGCAGCGACATATGCCCACATCTAGGCCCATGTGGCCTTTTTTACTTTTTGTTTATTTCAATCGATCTATGGAGGTAGGTAAAGCAACTGCCCCCGTTAATCCCCATTTACCATGACCTTTGACTAGAGGTAGTTGCAGTGCCTGCCTGCATCAATCCATTTTTCCTGCCTCCTAAAAAAATTATGTAGTAGTGTAAGAGTTATGGGGATGGTGTAATGGTGCTAGGTTAGTGCAATGATAGGGTGATGAAGGTAGACTAAGCAATGAGGACACCGATGGGGATGATAAGCGGCTAGCAATAGGCGAGGGAACGAGAATTGGGAGTTGGTTCGTTGCAAGGAAGAGAAAAGAGAGGTTGAAGAGAACAATAGCACCTAAGTTGAGATCCAGATTGACATCCAATGTCACTTATTCAATGTTTAAAAAGCAGATGCATGTATATAGTGTAGTAATTATTAATACTTAGTGTTATTTTTGTGGTCTGTAAATGTGGTTAGTCAATTAGGCAAAGCGAGGACATGAGATACATGAGTCTAGATGTAGTCCCTATTTCACCTAGAAGCATGGAGATTAAGGGCATGCTTAGATTCTTTGCCCGAAAGTATGTGTAGCCTAGCTGATATAGAAATTGTTGTGGGTAGGTTGTTTAGATGTATATCTAGCTTCCTTTGATTTCTGTGCATGCAAGATTTTCCTTGTTGGCTTAGGTGAGGCAAATGGGCTCTCTTGGCCTACCAAGGATCCCATTACTTGTAATATGTGAGGTGAGAGCAAGCTTGGCCACAACTAGGCATGCCCTATAGGTCAGTTTGCTTCTTCCTAGGAAAACTTTGTCTTGCATTGTCAGCAAGAGCAAGCCTAGCCTTTACGGTTAGGATGGTTGGCTCTCCTATTATAGCAAGAAATTTCCTTGCTAACACAAACTCCAAAACAAGCTTGCCCACCAATCAAACTATCATCTCTTCTCCTATTATAGCTTTTTAGATAAAGGAATTTTCTTCCGACCTCTACATGCCATTCTCCTATTGTAGCTAGGTAATGTTAGATGAAAATAAACAAAGAACCAAACCGTCCTAAAGTTCAAACCGTGTCGGGCCTGCCTAGTAGGACTCTAACGAGGGCACACAATTTCATAACCGCTCAAGAATTTGAACCCTATTATTGCAAGTTGTTTTATTTGTTTGATAACAGCCTCAAAAGTACTCCGCCCATCCTAAACTATGTTATTCTAAGAACCTTGAAGAGTAAAAAATTTTCAAGTTTAGACCAAATTTTTATAATAACATAATAACATTTATGGTACCAACTAAGTATCATTAGATTTTTCATTAGTTATACTTTTAAAGTTTAGCTATTTGATGTCATAAATCTTTGTGTTTTCTTTATAATTAATTTTTTGTTAAGCATGTGATACTTTGACTCTTCAAGATTCTTGGAATGCCTTATAATTTGGAACAGAGAGAGTAATAACTAACTAAAGAGGAAGAAAAAGGAAGGATTGTTATTTAAAAAGATCTTAAACGGGCTTGGTTTTTGTAAAAAGATTGCATGGGGGTACACTAGAGATGATAACATGCTCTGTAGCTAGATGAATGAAGGACGGAGGGGTGTAGATGAATGAAGGATGTGAGGCAGATATCCAACCACGGCCATGTGCACCGAGCGGTGCTAGGATGGGGCTCAGTATGGCCTACTGCGTGTAACCAATTGTCAACGAAATATCGTCGGTAGTCCATGGAGGGGTATGCCCATGGTGGTAGAATAATCAGTGAAGGTGTGCGTGATCCAAACTAGATGGTAATACGAGCACCAAGACACAATATTTTAGACAGTTCAGGCCGTCAGTGTGACGTAAAACCCTACATCTTGTGTTCCCATGGATTGTATTGATGTGTCATGAGATATGACGTATATGGTGTGTCCTCTAGGCGACCACAGCCCCTCCTTATATACTCTGCAGAAGTTGGATTACAAGTAGAATATACTATTTGGTTCTATCTTTTGTAGTCTTGTGGTGGACGTCGAGTTGCGTCGTGCGCCTATCTTGTGGGCTGGGCCACCTCCTTTGGATCGGCCTAGGTCTAGCCGTGAGGCTATGATGGTTTTATCCCCCAACACCAATCACCCCCTTAGGCTCTGTTTGGATTCTCCCTCCTAGACTTTAGTCACCTAAACAAGGGACTGAATCTCCTAAATTAGGTGTTTGATTTTGGTGACTCCTTTTCAGTCATGGTGTGTGGCTTCAAAATGACTAAAAGGGTGAGGCTAAAGTTCTTTTAGTCACAATTTTGTGACTAGTTGGCTAAAGCTATTTTAGCCCTATTTAGTCATAGTGTTTGGCCAAAAATGCTAATAAAAATGCTAATTGAAACTAAATTTAGACCACTAAACTTTAGATGGTAACAAACAAACCCTTATTCTTTTTTTATATATATATATACAACTTTATCGCGGCAAGAATCCGCGTGCATCCAAAGGACTTACTGCTAACGTCTGATGCGTGTCACGTCGTGCGGTGAAACCGCATCGCCCGTGGCCTTGAGGCGCACACGCTTAACTCTGCCACGTGTTGCTGGCCTACGGTCCACGCGAGTCCTCCGTGTCCGAAAAATAAAATACGGGCCTCTTGTTAAATGTTTTTTATCCCTATTCGTGTATTAATATAGCTGTAGGGTGAAAGTAATATGGATAATCTTCCGTTTCGATCTGCTCCGAATTTAAATTTTAAAAATATGGAGAAGTATTTTAAATATCCGTGTGGATACGGATAATCTGAATTCGATTATATACGGAGCGGATGTAGTGTAGGATATGCATTGACAAAATCTGGTGGATATGGATTATCCATTAATTAAACACGCATTATCTGATACTTATAATAGGATAATCCGAATATTTTAAGAAGCTCAAGCACAAAAGTAGAAGTCAACTCAACTCATAACAATAGCATTGTTATATTGTAGTTCATATGTAAAACGAGTTATCTATATATATACTAATTTAAGTATCTTTTCACATGACATGATCCGGCTCTGTTCGGCTAGTACAAAAGTCACCTGATTGAATAGTTTAATCCTAATGAATATATTGTTGTATTTTTTTAATCGCCGGTGATGTATCTATTACAAGTGTTGAAGTGCATTATATATTTTATTGCATAGTTATTCATTTATTTTTTAATTATTTTGTAAGCATAAATAATATCTAATGAATTGTTTCTCATTATAAAAAAAACAGGTAACCATATATTATCTAAAGAAAAGTCAGCTTCCGTTCAGAAATCGGTCCAAATCTGTACCATTTTCAATATCCTATCTCCATTTTATCCGAACCGAATAATATGTAACACGCTCTAAATCCGATAAAAACAAGATTAGAATACGAGCAAGCTATTATCTACTCTTATTTAATTCGTTTTCATCCCTATATACATGTGTTTATGCAAAGAATTTTTTTATTTACATATATAGGCGCGACCACCGGCTGCACGCGCAGCAACGCGCGCGTACCTTCCTTGTATATATATATATATATATATAAGTGCAAGTAAATCAATTTGAACTTGTTTGAGAAGATACCAGAGTGGTACTAATTCCCTCTATGCGCTCTCCTGTCGAAAGTTGGTCCCACCGCGCGCACGGGGTACGGATGGGAGGCATCGAGGGCACGTATACGTGCCGGCTGCCGGTCCGCAACCGCCAACCAACTCAGCTCCTCACCTTCACGCGTCCGGTCGTGTTGCATCCCCGTCCCACGAGACGAGCACAGGTCGTCGGCTCGGTGGCGCCTGTAGCCTGTAGGTGTAGGTGCGCGGTGACCACTGCCACCGTCCAGCGACCGTGGCCGATGGATGCGTCCGCGTGCGGCATGTGACGGCCGCTTCCCTCCCTCTACTACTACGTGCCTTTCGCTAACCGGTCTCCATCCGATCTGACCCGAGACCGCGCCTACACGGTGGTGCGCTCGTCAAATGCGTAAGCATGCAGGTTCTCTCGAAATGGGCTGCAAAACTGACTGTTTCCGTCGCTCGATCCATCCATGCATGTTTTACAACTTGTTATATATTATTGCGATGGTTTAGGGATGCATACATGCTATGCAAACAAAACTTGCAGTGCAAACAGCAACAATTAATGTATCGTCGTCGTGCGTTCCATGCGCGCGGCCTATAGCTAGCTAGTACGTAGCTACTGGCGGCCGCGGTTCAGCCGCGCTGCGGCGGCGATGGACGGGCCAACCCCGCCCGGCCGCGCCGTCGCGTCGGGGTCGCTGCGCACCTCGGCGCCCACAACCCGCGCCGCGTCTTCCCGCTCCACCTCCTTGTCCGCGCACAGCCTCACCGCCGCGTCCTGCGTGGACAAAACCCATGGATTTGGAATTTGGATCCTCAGCTTAATTTGACCATCATATCATATCATAGCGTACGCGACGACGTAAGAAAAAGATGCGTGGCGAACCGCGAGGACTTGGCGCAGCGTGGTCTTGTCCGCCTCGCGCTCCGCCTGCGCGTTGGCGTCCGCGGCGAGCCCGCCCGGCGGCGCCTCGTCGAGCCCGGTCGCGCGCGCCTCGGCCGCCGCTTGCGCCGCCAGAGGTGTCATCCTCCTCCGCTACAACGTACTGCCCAACAGGCTACCATACACACACGCATAGTAAAATACCCCATATATACATAAACAAACAAAAGAGCATCTCATTTTGTGAACAACGCACGGCTTCGTTCAACGCGACGGTCACCACCTGGTCGGCCACGAACTCCGTGACGACGCGGCAGCCCGGCACGTGGGCCACTTCGTTGACGGCGACCCCGTCCTCGGCGGCCTCGTCGCGGGCCACGACGCCGAGGCGCTCGTTGCGCCTGGCCGCGGACTGTATGACGGCAGCGGCCGCGCCCCTGGGCACCTCCCCGACCACGGCGTTCTCCGCGGCCTGCATCATGGCCGCGTCCTGAGGCGCGACGGGCGTGCTGGACAGCTCTCCCTTGACGGCGAACACGTCGCCTTAGCGGACGGCGCCTCCGTCGTCGCCCGGTGGGTCCTGGCCGTCGTGCTCCGCCGGCTGCCTTCTCTGCTGCTCCTCCTCCTGGCTCGTCATGGTATCTGATGAGTGATGATGCTTCGTTGCTGTCTCAGGGAGCAAGTCACAATCCCTGCCTCGAAGCGTCGTCAGTGCGAGCGGAGACCTCGGGTGGTGGTATGAGAGAAGAGCCAGAGGAGAGGACGGGTTGGAAGGAGGCGAGAGACGTGGGTAACAGCGCCTGCAGCCACGTAGCGTCGGCACTACGAGGTGGCGCATGCGCAGCAGCGGCTCCAGACGGTGACTGGTACGAGCATGCGCAGAAGAGGGGGAAAATTACATGGATATGGTTAGTACACGGTTCCACAAACGCTCGGCGGTGCATGCTGCCGCTAGACGAAGAACATGTGTTCCCATCCAACAGCATGCATCAGGCTAACCTTCCGTGGTTTATATGGGCAATGCCAATCACGGGTCTATGTGGATATTGTTGTAAAACACATGGACTCTATTCTACAAGAAAACAAAAGAAAGAATTATAATCTTAGTTCGTTTGTATGTTGGCTCTTACCAAACTCATAGACCCTAACAGGACTATATATACGTGGGAGCTTTATATTGTAATCACCAATATTCAGAGGAATAAAGAATAGTCTCCCTATCTTGTGTCTACTTGTTCTACTATTTTCATCTACTATGTCGATTATGAGAGACGGAGAGGGAAAGATCCGAACCGCTGACAACGAGTTTTATAACACATTATCAGCACGATAAGCTCTACGTTGACATCGCCGCTGAAGTTGCCGCCGATCTTCGACGTCGACGCCGACGTTCCCCGCGCGACTACTTCGACGACGTCGACATCCCCGACGTTGTTAGCGGAACGGATCTGCTACCTCTACCTGCAACTAATCTGCACTGCATCGACATGCATCGTCGTCGTCAAGCAGATAGGTCTACGACAATGCCAAAGAACATACGCGATATGTATCTACTAACCACTGCCCTACGCGGCATGTGAGGTAGATCAAATTGGCATCCTTTATTACAAGGTATGAAACACATCTTGCAGATTGCTTGTATCGGCCATCGAGCTGGTCCATATGTTCTATGTATATTGAATCGTACATGAAGTACATATATACTCGAAGTATATACAGTAAATAAAATTTACACGGTTCGCATCTAGGGTTAATAAAGAAAAAAGACTTACTTCCTCGGATTATGTCATACGTACACGGAGTTACGGCCCGAATGCCGCATGTCGTAGGGGCAGAACATGAAGCACCATGCATATGCTCCTGCATGAGCAGATGCATCGCCCGATGCCTATAGGGGCTAATGGTTGAGACCCGACACATCTGTATGAAGTAAGTACCGAGTACAGTATACATTAAAATCGAAAAGATTAGTGACACGAATATCACTGCATTACAGAGAAACCGATCTTGCACGGTCGTTGTGTGGTCCGATTCTAAGCCTTGCATGTTTAGTATCAATCGGCCATCATGCTGAATTCATACTGTGTATATATACTGTACATCTATGCGAACATGCCTAGAAGAAAAATACGCACGCCAGTAGCATGGCGGCTACCCCTATGGCACGGCAGATGAAAATTAAAAAATCGGAAGTTATGCCGAGCTATATGTACTAATGTTTTTCGCCGGCCTAGTGCTACTGTCGAGCGGGAGCATCTATATATGCACGAACATGGAGGCTTCACACTGCTACTGCTACAAGGTGTTTTTCGCTGAATTAACAAACAAGTGTGGCGATTTATATCACTAGAGCATTGCTACTCGAAACGTCTCGTTCTCATTGCTGACTTGAAGTCGACGACATCCTCTGTGATCTGGAGAAAACCAGCAAGTTTGTCTCTGTGATCGTTGCATCTCCCGACATCAGCAGCAACGCAGGGCTCACAGCTGGTTTGAAATCACTTTGCACGGTAATGATGTCTTGAATACATCACCACAGCTGGTTTGAAATCGCTCTGCACGGTAATGATGTCCTGAACACATCACCACCGGGCATTGTGTCGGGGTTGTATGGTATTTGAACTTGAACACAGGACCCCTATTTCTGAGGGCCGGCCAGAAAACAGAGTAGAATTAAATAAGAAATACTAATCAGCGAAAATAAATTTGGATTATGCAAAGAAATCAGTGGCACTGAATTAAGCAAATAAACACTGTTTCGTGAAGAATAGTGTGTGTGTGTTATTTACATATATTTGTTATGTGTTAATATTTTTATGCTCTTTTGAATGCATTTATCTATCACATTATGAATTATACCATGTAATTGCAAGAATAAATCTTGAATGGTTACACTAGACTAGCACATGGTATAAGATATATGAGTTCTCTGAATTCTGCAGACCTTAGACTTATCACCTTTGAGAGGCTAATATTTATTTTTCCTAGCATAATGTTTTTTAGGATAAATGAATGGTTGATATTAATTCTGAAAATTAGCATGTACCATGATTAGATCCTGAAAAATGCTAGGACGCTTCTAAGAATATTTTGTATAACCATCCACTATCTTTTTGCACCTTATTAGTTACCACTTGTTTACATGTAGTAAACTTATATGCACATGATTTAATTTATGTTAATATATGCATGTTTTAAAGAAAAAAGAAATATCCTGAAATTACTCTGAATTGTAGAATTATTTGTTATGGTCATTATTAAATCCATGTAGGATATTTTTGCTATCGTTGAAGTGTAGTGAATTCATGATATATATTTCCTAATTATTCTCTAGAATGAGTATATGACCGAGAGAAATAACAAATATATTGTATGACTCACTGCATGAAAAAAAAATTCTCAAATTATGATTATAGAATATCATATTCCATTGAAAGTCGAATTTTCAAGCTTGTATGCTTATAGTTTGTGGTGTAATGCTACTTTATAAATAATAGCTTGAAGCTTTGTATTGAATGTCTAGAAGACAAGATGATAAATAAAATTTTAGCAATGTATATTCTCGAAGAAATGTCTCTTGAGTATAGAATATCAAAGAGCAATGTAAAACATGAAGTATTTTAATTTATCATCAGAAATTACTCAAATAGAAGTTGAGTTAGAAATTTTCGATAGCTCAATAAACCAGGATATATGACTTGCATATATTACACTCCTAGAAGGATTGTGATTACATATCACTACTATGAAATAAAGCATGCATGAAGCTGCTAAATATCAAGCATTGAAGCTAAGACATATAAAATGAATAAGAATTTTTAAGGTTTCTCGAAGAATAATTTAAATCATGTGCTAACCACTTGTATTGTATTTAAACTTATATTATCTATAAGTATTAGTAATAATGGTGGTGCATTAAGTTTTAATTCCAGTTGAATTAAATGGATTATGTAAACTCATAGAAGAGTTAATGATTACTTTATTAGCTTGAAGACTAATACATTTAATATTCTTAGTTGCAATTCTTACTTGAAGTAATATGTATTAATTTTGCATAGAATAAATTAGATTTATATGTTTTACATATAAATAATTTCCTAATTTTTCCTATTTAAATAATTTTGTACGAATTTTATCCACAAATAAGCCTTAATTAACCATGAAGGTTATAGTTCTTTGTGCATTACTACCATATAGGTAGAAGAGAAACTGAATTTCCTAGAAGCACATAAATAATTGGACTATATTAGAATATATAAAAAAAACTAGAAGTTTATGTTCTACCTCCAAATATATCATTGTGTACACTGAATAGTACATTGATATTTGAATTTCATGGCACAGCCATTGAATACTAGAAGTACGATGCATGTAGCATATTTTCTACTTGAAGTAATTATGGCATGAAAAGGGGAGAAATTTTTGGGTAAAGGCATAAGAAAATATGGGTAATATATATTTAATAGGCATAATCAAACTAAATCTATCTTTAAGTAAAGCTTGTAGTTTTATATTTGTTATTATTTATTTTGTTGGATTGAATACCAATATTCTATATTACACATGAATGTGTATCAATATATAGTGCTCCCGTTGAGCTACAACTATCTCTCCTCGTACATACATATTAGCATGGAAGCTATGTTTGTAGCTTGTAGCTACTAATTTTCCCCTTGCAATTAAATTGGCTATCTAGCATGTTATGCCAAAATAATTTTTATTAAAATAATGAATATGTTACTTTTCTAATGCATTGCATGCATAAACAATATGATTGATCTAAGTTTAAGTAGCTTAAGATCAGGGGGAGAGTTAATACGGAATTAGCTCAATAGAGATTAACCCATTTGATGGGATGAATAATTGTGGAATTAAGATGATAGATAACATACTTATGATGATTTGGGATTTATGAAGAAAAGACATTTAGTGATTTTTGCATTAATGACAATTAGAAAATTAAAGAATAAATTCCATGTGAATTTGAAAGTTGCGTATTTTATACATTTGAAGTATATTATCCATTTTTTATGTATGAGTACCTGGATCATTTTTAAGGCTAAACAACTACATTTACTTAATAACCCCTGTGTTTAAATATGTGTGTGAATATTTCCCAGAAAATTTTATCATAACATACATGAATGGGCCTCTACCTGTAGTTGGAGATATGGGAATTTGAATTATTTTAAGCCCATGATAGGGGATATATTTTGAAGTAGATCTAATATTGGCATTAGGGGAAGAGAAAACCTATTCTGAATACCAAATATTATTTCCATAGAAGAAAAATGATCTAAAGAAAATATTCCTTAAAGCTTGAAGTAGAAATAATATCACACACTAAATCAAACAATAGTTTGACTAATGCTCTTGTGAAGCATGAAGCGGAGCATATACCAGATATTTTAAAAATGAGAGGAGTAACTTGAAGTTATAAACCTGAAGTTATGTTTACTAGTAGTAAACTAAATATTGTATACTATACTATGAAGATAAAATCTACGGGGACGCCTGTGGGTTCTAGTTTAGTGTATACTTGTTAAATAGAAATAAAATGAAACTTCTCCATTCTCATGAAGAGAACACTTCATGAAGAAGTTTAAGCACCTCATGAAGAGGATCATCATGAAGATGAAATCCAACATACTAAGCGTGTACATCATTAGTGTTGGGTATGCAGAACAATAAATTATCTCTTGTTTTGGGAAATGACAAAGAGACAGAATAATCTCACATTATGAGAATATTATGAGAAAATAATAGTTGTCGACAACGTTACCTCTATAATTGCATTCTCTTATGAGAATCCGGATCCGGAAAACAAAGTCCATGGCAAAGTCGCTTGTAGCGATCATATCGAGTCAATGAATAAAGCAATTGAGGTTGAATCTCCAACTTAGAAGAAATAATGTTCTGCTATATTTCTGGCAAATGAATTGAATAAATTTGAAATATACAGTCAAAAGTGGATTATGAAGATCCATATAATTCCTAAAGAATATAAATCGCAACATATATAAATCTCATACTAAGTATTAAGAAGTCTAAGGTATAATATATTCCTGAATGAATATTGAATTCTCAAGAAGAGCATGTCCTAGAAGGAATAGTCATCGAATGACTTAGTATTAAATATCACTATCTCATAGAAGAGAAATATTATTAAGCAAAAATGAGAATATCCTTGAAGGAATTAATCCATGAAGTATTTACCGGTCGATTCTTGAATAAACAACATCAATCCTTGAAGTGATTATAGACCCGAGAGAAATAAAATGAGGAATGATAAACATCATGAAGATGTCATAAAACACTCAGAAAGTGTATATATGTAAAGCTATCAATGAAATATTGATATCCTCTAAATACCATTGAAGGTATAAGAATAGTGGTGACTTTGGCAATTGAATTATCCCCTAAATGCCAAATGCAAGACTGGATTTATTCTTTAGTGGTAGAATTGAAATCCCGAAAATATGTAAAACATATCATTTGAAAATTCACTAAGAAGGATTTTAAATATTCAAACTCTAGTATAAGTTTGATGCATTATCTAGAAGATATTAAATATTGTAACTTATTTACCCCATATTCCTATGAAAGGTTTTAGCTGAAGTATAAAAATTTATTTGTTTTGCACAACTAATAAGTGGTCATTATACATGAATCATATTGCTCTTATTTATACCCATATTATAATTCATAGAAGAATTAGAGCCAACCTTTGAAAGATATACTATTATGGTACCTCATACCATTATTAAGCACACATTTATGAAAAATGTGGTTTGAACAATGAAGTTCAATGATGGCTTTATGAGGAGGAGCAAATTGATTGAATCTACCTTGAAGGTAATTAAAACCACTAGAATTACAAAGATCAAGTAGATCATATTTGCTAAAACATTGAAGTTTATGCATAGATCTTGAAGATAAATGTTTATTCATGAAGAATAAAAGATCCTGAAGAATACATATCCAAGAAGGTTAAATGTTGTACTCTTTTTTCCTATGTGAGTTTTTACTTGAAGGTTTCTCACGCAAGGTTTTTAATGAGACAACATGTGCAATACAATTAACGAATGTGATGTACTCTTTTCTCCAAAAACCGTTTTTCCCACTGGTTTTCGGATGGAGTTTTTAACGAGGCATGTACATATCGTGGTAATCGCCCAAGGGGGAGTGTTGTAAAACACATGGACTCTATCCTACAAGGAAAGGAAAAGGAAGAATTATAATCCTAGTCCGTTTGTATGTGAGCTCTTACCAAATTCATAGGCCCTGGCAGGACTATATATACGTAGAAGCTTTATGTTGTAATCACCAATATTCAGAGAAATAAAGAATAGTCTCCCTATCTTGTGTCTACTTGTTCTACTATTTTCATCTACTATGTCGATCATGAGAGACGGAGAGGGAAAGATCCGAACCGCTGACAACGAGTTTTATAATAGATATGAAGAAGACCTACAAGCATTTGATTATTTTGTTTGTACATATGGCAACAAATTATGAGTAGTATGCACCGAGTCTAGGTGGATACTGTAACCACCTAAATTTTTCCCCGCTGAAGTGCCTACAGACATGCGCTCTGCGTCAAGATTCACCTGTTTTGGCTTAATAAATTGCGGTCCATTGATGATTCGCGACGACTAATTCCACTGGTGGTTATTAAAAGTGTCATGATTTCTCATCTAGAACAGAATACATTTGTACGGAGTACATTTAATTGTATATCAATTCCCTAAGTTTGTTCTAACTTCTTATCTACTCTCTTCGTCCCAAATTATAAGACGTTCCAAGAATCTTGGAGAGTCAAAGCATCTCAAGTTTGACCAATAATTATAGAAAAAACTATAAAGATTTATGGTTTCGAATAGGCATACTATGAAAATATAATTGATAATGAATCTAATGATACTTAGTTGACATCATAAATGTTATTATATTGTTGTATAAGTTTGGTCAAACTTGAGATAGTTTGATTCTCCAAGATTCTTGGGATGTCTTATAATTTGGGACGGAGGGAGTACGTTCTTGTCGGATACCTAGAAATAGGGTACCCAATTTACCAGACTCCACAAAAACAAAGTCAGGCATCAGGGGCTCTTCCGCCTCGCCCGAGCCAAGGTGGCGTCATCCGTGACGTCATCGATCCACGGAGGCTCTTCCGCCTCGCCCGAGCCAAGGTGGCGTCACCCGAGACGTCATCAACCCTCGGGGGCTTTTCCGCCTCGCCCGAGCCAAGGTGGCGTCATCCGTGACGTCATCAATCCTCGGAGGCTCTTCCGCCTCGCCCGAGCCAAGGTGGTGTCACCCGAGACGTCATCAACCCTCGGGGGCTTTTCCGCCTCGCCCGAGCCAAGGTGGCGTCATCCGTGACGTCATCAACCCTCGGGGACTCTTTCGCCCCGTCCGAGCCAGGGAGACGTCACCTGTGACGTCCCTCACCTTCGAAAGTCTCATCACCGTCAGCAGCCTGGGATTCCCTAGTCCATATAGTCAAAAGGTCCACATTACCCTTCGTCCTCAGGGATGGGGTTCAGGGCATGAGTAGCCATGCCAACCTCTGTTCACCCTGTGGTACAAGGTCCTGTGCTGCCTAACCGGCGACTTCTGCGCACTACACCCACGCCATGCCTCCGACGGACACTCCAACAGGGATTAGGGCGTCATCAACCCTATATGACGGAACGCGAGGTGCCTGGTCCTATGCGACCGGCCCCAGTCCATGCCCAGGTAAGGGAACAGCGGAGTTCTCGGTCACGAGACGCATGGCTATAGCACGACAAGGACGAACAGGACCCGGACATGTGTCTACTAGCGCAATCTTCCTCAGGAAAGAAGACAGAATGAAGACAAAGCTCCCCTCGGCAGCAGCCCAAACCGGGTCCACGTTCGCTCCCCCTCTCTCTACTGTACTCCTCCATCCCTCCCTATGTATAAAGGGAGAGAATGAACCTCCGATCTATCCCTCTCAACATCTCAACATTCATTCACACACACTCAAACTCGCACACACGCGAGCACACACCAGAACCAAGAACCTCATACGCATGAGACCTGGGAAGGCGCTTCCCTCTCTCACCAAAGCTTGTAGCTCCCCTCTACGAACTCTCCACGCTCGGTAATACAACTCCGCAACACACTGGACGTAGGGCGTTCATGCCTAAACCAGTATAAACCTCTCTGTTCTCCGAGCGTAACCATCCGAACTCCGACAAGCTTAGAAATTTACTCGTTGACCGTCTAGACCCCGCCATTTTAGACACCGACAGTTGGCGCGCCAGGTAGGGGACCTTTGCGTGTCACCCGTATTTTCGAGTTTCGGATGGCTGATCACCGGGTTGATTTCGCTCCAGGCTCCATCGTTCGTTTTGGTAGCCTGGACTTCCAGTGCCACGGGCAGGGGGCTGACCTGGCTCTCCGTCGCCCTACGGCATCCTCCGGGGTAGCCATGGACTCCATCACCACATCCATGACCCACCTCCATCTGTCTCCCTTTCGGGAACAAGCCGCTCGTGGGGTGGTCGTCTCGCGGGCCGATTATGCTCAGTTCGAGCGCCAGCTCGACATGCTAAAGGGACCCCAGCCAATTCAGCAGTCCCTGCACAACCTCTACTTTGCGTTCGCCAACGTGACGGCGCATCTAGCAGGAGGGAAGCCTCTCTCTCCTGGGCACGTCAAAGCGTCTGTCTCGGAGGCGCAACCTTTCGGCATGAGAAATGCCGCCGCGTCGTATGCGGAGATGGTGGCCGCGTGGTTCCATGCTGACCCCGCAGAAGGGACACGAATGGGGCTCACGTCCCACCACTCTCGCTCCACCTCTGATCTCCTCACAAGCTTCGAGATCACATCTTACACCAACTCAAGCCGTGGGAGCGTTGATCCCTGGGACCCACTGGACTTCGACGGTCTGGAGGATCAGGAGGCACTTCACGGTTTCCTCCAAGCCAGCGATTATCTGCTCGACTCTGGCTCGAGCGATCCCAACAAGGACCATGGCCGCGAGTGCTTCATGTGCGACGCACCTCCACCCGGAACCGTCCTCGACCCCACCCTCATCGACGAAGGGGACGACGACGACGACGGCAACCACACACCCGTCCGCCAGACGGGTGTTCCGGTACCCCAGCCAAGGCCTGACCCGCAGTCTTCGGAGGCCTGGCAGCAGCAGCTCCGCGACCCCGCGACATAGAGCAATAGCTTGTGGAGCGCTAGCAAAAGGTAACGTTCGAGCGCGAAAAGCTTGAGCGCGAAGCCGCCAGGGATCCTGTGGAGCCTCACGCTCGCAGGGAGGCTCGGGCGGTACACCACCGCATCATCAACGACGAATATGGCACGCCGTAGTTCACACGGGCAAGCCAGAACATCTCGGCAGCAAGGATATTGCTCCGCAACCTTCCGATCCCATATGCTCCCGACGGCAAGCTCGCTCAGGATGAGCTGAAGACCCTTCTAGAGCGGGCCGTGGAACAACAGGTCGAGAGCTCCGCGTCGCGGAGGCGCGGGCTCAGCACCGGCCACCCGGTCAGCGCGGCTCCTAACGACCGTGTGGGGTCGGTCCATCCGGATCCCGCACCGGCCGAACACCGGCGTCCCACCGTGCACGCTCGCGTAGGTGAAAAGCGTGACGTGCGTGACACGCTCAACGCGCGTAAGCACACCAAGCAGGACGGCGTAAGCTGAGGCTACCACGTCCGACGTGGCGGTCGATATGACAGCGATGAAGACCGGCCTCCCACGCCGGAGCCACCGGGCCCCTTGGCGTTGATTCGCCACATCCGGCGCGCATCGTTCCCGCACCCTTTTCGACAACCAACCAACGTCCTCCGGTACTCCGGGGATACGAACCCCGGGCTCTGGCTCGACGACTACCGCCTCGTCTATCAGGCCGGTGGCGCAGACGATGACGACTTCATCATCCACAACTTACCTCTCCATCATTCGGACTCGATCCGCACGTGGCTCGAGCATCTGTCTCCCAACACCATCGATGGGTGGGAGTCCCTGCGACAGGCCTTTGTCGAGAATTTCCAAGGCACCTACATGCGCCCAGGCAACCTCTGGGACCTCCGCAGCTGCAGACAGAAGGCGGATGAGTCCCTCCGGGAGTACATTCGCCGCTTCTCCCAGCAGTGCATGAGGCTCCCGACGGCGACCGACACAGACATGGTCGGGGCCTTCCTCGCAGGCACCACCTGCAAAAAGTTGGTCCACAAGCTAGGCCGCAGCAACCCTCGCACCACTGAACGACTCATCGAGATCGCCACGAGCTACGCGTCGGGAGAAGAGGCGGTTGGTGCAATATTCCACCCGACAAGGGAAAGGGCAAGGAAGTCGAGACCGCCGGCGAAGGCGGCTCGAACCGTGCCCAGAATAGGAACAAGAAGAAGGGTAATCCACAGCGTGGCGGCGGCGACAACATTGTCACAGCGGCAGACCACAAGCCTCCCCATCTCAAGGGTGGGAAGAAGGTGGGCAAGTTCGACGACATGCTCACAAAGCCATGCTCGTATCACAATGGACCGGTCAAGCACACACTCCAATAGTGTGACATGATGGCCAGGTACTTCAAGGTTGTCCCCGACAAGGACGAACCGAAGGAATCAGAAGGCTAGGACGGGGACGGGGGTCGCAAAGGCTCCTACCCCCACATCAATAAGTGTCTCATGATCTTCGGAGGCCCAGAGGCCTATAGCTGCAAGCGCCGGCAGAAGAAGGAGCGGCGCGAGGTCTTCGCAGTCGCCCCGGCAACTCCGGTCTTCCTCGACTGGTCGGAGCCTGACATCACGTTCGACCGAGATGACCATCCGAACCACATTCCCCACCCAGGTCGTTACCCACTCATTGTGGACCCGATCATAGGGAGCGTGCGCTTCACCAAAATACTGATGGACGGGGGCAGCAGCGTCAACATCATGTACTACAATGCCTTCGAGGCCCTCGGCCGGCGTAGGGAAAAGCTTCGATCCTTGGGGCTCCCTTTCAGGGAATCATCCCCGGGAGGCAAACGGTACCCGTGGGCTAGATCGTCCTGCCCGTCACGTTCGGAGAGCCGGACAACTTTTAGACCGAGTACTCACCTTCGAGGTCGTGGCATACCGAGGGACTTACCACGCATTGTTGGGGAGGCCGTGCTATGCGGCATTCATGGTCGTTCCCAACTACACTTACCTCAAACTCAAGATGTCAGGGTCGTACGGCATCATTACGGTCTCCTCCGATGTCAAGGTGGCGTACCAGTGCGAGGTGGACGGCTGCGAGAACGCCATGGCCGAGGTGCGCAGCGAGGAGCTGGTGGTGGCGATCGAAGCCGCTGACAAGATGGACGTCGACCCCTAGAGCGCGAAGAGCTCAGATGCCCACGGCAACAATGGCTATGTCATTTTTCTACTATTATCTAGTATATCTATCACCATGTACATACGCATGTAATTTTTTCTTAAGAGCAAAAAAGTTCGAGGAATAAAAACGCGGGAACTCTCAAACCGACCACTTAGCAAGGTGCACTCTCGGCGCGCGCCAGAACACACCTCGCTCGGGGGCTGGGAAGGGGGTAACCCCCTATCTTTCACTCCAAAAACTTTTTCGCTCAAAACCGCTTTGCCGAACCTGTTAGGCGAAAGCCGGATCTCCCCCGCCGAGAGAAGAGTTCTCGCCGGACCGTGCCGAAGGGCCGCGAAGTACTCTGGCTCCCCAGAGCCAAGTATCTCCATCCAACCTCACACCCAAACAGATCAAAACTCCTCCCAGGGAAAATCGGGCAAGTAGCCCAAGCAAAAGGCAAATGCGAAAACCAACAAGCAAACAAACTTAAAATAAGCTCACCAAAGAGCTATCAAAGTCGTCTAAAGCCCTCCCGGGGGCACATCACAAGATAACTTAGATTGTTTGTTACAAGGGCCCTTGGCCCTGATCACTGACCACACAGGGTCACTCCTCCGGTGGCAGGAACACATCGTCGTCAAGCTTGGCGGCCAGAATCGCTGCAGGCTCCTCTGCGTCAGCCTCGATCCGGTCGAGCAGGTCCTCTGGGGTGTCCGGGGGATAGCCTTCGCTGATGAGCGCAGGAGTCACCGCGTCATAGAGGCAGGTGGCGATGGCCATCGTGCGGTGGACCCCGATGCGTAGGGCCTCCCGGATCCGCGCTTGGCCCCGCTCCCAGAGCAGGCCGACGCGGGTCCTGGCTGCTGCCGGACCACCCTCGACGGCTACCACGCCGAAGAGGTTGCACACCCCGTGCACAGCCTCGTGCAACGCCTGCGCTTCCTGCGCGTCGGCCTGCAACACTGAAACAACAAAAAGGGGATCTCAACCTCTGAACAAATGACACACAATGCCAAGGCAGATGGGCAGACGGAGGAAACATACCTGAGTTCTCCCCCTCTAGACCGTTGATCGTCGCACGAAGTTGTGAGATGACCGTTGTTAGCTCATCGACCCGGGCGGAGAACTCCAGAATCCTCCGGTCGGCATCAGCATTGTGCTCGCGCGCCCGGTTGGATAGATCCTCGAGGCGGGACACGGCGTCGTCGCGCTCTCGATCGTTGATGTCGCGCTGACGCCGCATGGTGTTACGCTCCTCCTCCACGGAGTCCATCGCCGAGACAGCTTGGCATCGTCCCTCGGCTTCAGCTTTGCGCTCGGCCGTCAAGCGCCCCACCTCAACCCGACGCGTTGAGTGTTCGTCCGCCAACATTTGGAGGACCGCCTCTGCGTCAGCACGAGCTGCGTTCTGCTCTTGCTCAACCCGCGCGACGTCGCCAGCGGTCCGCAGCGCTAACGTCTATGAATCCGCCGCGCTCGACTCCAAAACGCCCAGGTGCTCCTCCAGTTCCACCACGCGACGGCGAGCCGCGACAAGGTCCTCCGCCACGACGGCTCCCCCGACGGACGTCCACGACCCAGGAGCCCACCGGCCGGCCTCGGGACGGAGGAATTCCGACTTCTCGACTCTCGTCGCCATCAGGATCTACACAAAGAGAGGCGTCAGGAACTCGACAAGTGGGAACAAACAACATTTACGAACAAAATAGTCTCTCACATTGCCATGATGCGAGAAATCCTCGGAGAACGACGCAACGGCCCTCTGGATCCGCTCCACGTTCCGTGCGATAAGGAGGCCAAGCTCCTGATGGGCATCCACCACCTGATTCCAATGGTGAAGCTCGCGTCGGGCATCCAACCTGAACACGGGGGACCCCAAATTCCCCTTATCAACCTAGATGAGCTGGTCTCCATCCTCGAAGGAGCGACGGTCAGGACGGAGACGGCACAGGGTCCCGGGGGCCTCTTCTCTCCTAGCCTTAGCCGTCTCGCCTGGCGAGGTTGCGCTAGACTGGGAGAAGACACCTTTCGATGCCCGGGCAGCTGCTACCTCCCCGTCGGTGAAGGACTGAGGACCCGCGGTGACCCGGGTCGGCATGTTGGGAGGAAAGGGGCTGCTCAGGGGCTCCTCCTCACTCGCACCAGCCACCCTGACCTCAGGCAGGATGGTTGCGATCCCCGCGGCCGCATCCACCTGGTCGGCGCCGCCTCCATCAACTATCCCCGTCGCGGCCGCCGCCGCCGCGTCTTCCGTCATCTCGGCCGGCGGGATCCCCTCGGCGCCCGCGGCCGTGGGGCCACCCAGGCCGCCTTCCTCCTCGGAGTCGTCGACGACTACCACTACCGGGGGAGTAGGCGGCGTGATAGCCCCAGTGCCAGCGTACACGGAAGTAGGTGACGTCTCTACGACGATGGCGGTGTTGGTTGGGGTCGGCCCAGCTCTGACCTCGGCGGCGTTCGTCAAATCAACAACCGGGGAGGCATTGGTCTGTCCCTCCTCGGTGGACGCCACCCCCCGGCGCAGTCTCTTCCATCCCGCATACGCAGAGCCGCCGGCGGTTCTGAAACATTCGTTACGATCTTTACAAATCACGGGCAACCCCTTCCCTGCTGATAGGGCAGAGGATGGCATCGAGCATAACACACTCACCCATGTGAGAAGATGCGTTTCCGCTTCGGCTCCACCTTGCTGCGGCCGGCGGCCCCCGAACTCCCGCTCTGTTCAACCCCTTCGGATGGGGTAGAACGGGGAGTCACCGGGACGTCTCCAACGGCGCCACTCCCGGAACCCCCTGGGGCCATGTGCGCACCGAGCGTCCTAACCGGGAGCGCCTCCGCTACCGGCGCAACCCCCGCGGAGTAACGCAACGTTCCGGTCGCCAGCGACTCCGGCATCACGTCAGGTTGAGGACGCCCGTCCTCGTCGTCATCGCCGCCATCTCCACTAAGGCCACTGCCGCCTTCGTCCGACTTGGTGGGGGACTCTTCCTCCATTTCCCCAGTGCGCCTCAGCGCCCTTTCGGCTTTCCTCCTCCTCCTCTCGACTACATCCGCTCGCTGCCGCGCGTTCCGCTTCCTGTTCGCCAACCGCTGTGCCGGCAAAACGGGAAGGGGGGCAGCCACGTGACGCACCGACGAGCGGGGTCCCTGCGGGGAAAATACCGAAGATCCGTAGGATGTTACCAGCAAAAGAGAAAATAAACACCATCTGCACTTACCAGATCGATGGACGCAGGATCCGGGCGCATCGGAGGGCAGCGCCCGATGTCGTCAGGGGTAAACGTGTTCCCCAGCATACCCCGCATAATGGAGATTGTGCGGTCGAGGCTCAGCTCTTCGGCCGCCATGGAAGTCCCCTTGCGCGATGCTCCGGGTACCATGTCGTTCAGCGGGCGCGCCCGCACCATGAGCGGAAGGACCCGGCGCCGAAGGAACTGAGCGAAGACCCCCACGAGGTTCAGCCCATGGTCCCGGAGCTGAGCCAGGCTTCGGAGGTAGGGTTGTATCCTCGCCGGCTAACGCGAGGTGGGTCCATGAAGCCAGCTGGGGAGCTCCTCCCCGAAACGTCGGCCTGTGAAAACCGGGAGCGGCGCCTTGGGGTGGTTCCGGATATAAAACCACTGTGAGTGCCATCCCCGGTTGGACGAAGTCGCCCGCGCCGGCATGTAGGACGGCAAGGTGGAGAAGTGGAGGCTAAGCACGCACCCCCCCCCACAAGACGCCACCGACCTCGCGCCGCCAGAGTTGGCAAGAAACACCGTCGCCTTGAAGAAATGCTTCCACAACACGAAGTCCGACTCCACCCCTAGCATCCCTTCCGACATGGCCGCGAAGGCCGCGAGGTGAAGGACGGAGATGGGATTAAGGTTATCGAGTTCGACCCCGTAATGGTTGAGGATCTTGCGAAGAAAGCGAGTCGGCGGGGTCCCAAACCCGCGCTCATGGAACGGGAGAAAGGAGACCACATACCCCTCGGGCGGTTCCGGGGCGTCGGCGTCGGTGGGGACGATCCACTCGGCGACATCGCCGACGGAGAACTCTGGGCGCAGTAGCCCCGCTCGCACCAGCTCAAGTACCCGCTCATGCCCGAGCGAGCATCGCTCCCAACTCCTCAACGGATGATCTCCGGCCATAAGGGGGTTCACTTGGGGAACAGTTTGCGGTGCGGCGGAAGGCGTGGCTAGGGTGTAAGCACGGCGGCGCAAACCCTAGGAGCAAGGGGAGACGACGCGAACGAGAGCAGGAGGCGGAGAAGGCAAACAGCACGGGCGCAGGAGGGATGACGTGGCACGCGGATATTAGTAGGGACCTGGAAGGCGGGGCGTCGCCTCATCAGTTCTCCACACCATGTCGAGACCCCACTACCCAGGTCGCATTAAACACGACCGCTCTGCTACCTCGCCTCTACTGTTCGCAGGAATATCGGGAACCGCACGCGCTACGGCAGGTAACTGACACCACTCACTTTTTCCCCTCGTTCCGACTCTCATCCTGTATCCATCATCATTGCAGGATCTACCCCGGGCTCACCACGCCGCGCGCATAGATTTTTTCCTCACGCATCCCCAGCCAAGGGCACATACCTCTCGAGCGCGAGTGCGCCTCGGGAGAGCCCCCGACTCGTCCAAGCTCGATCGACTCACGCAAAGGTCGGAGGGACACACACACATGGTGCAAAAAGCGGCAACAGCCCACAGGCCCAGGTAAGCCAAAGGGATAGGGGCTATAGACGCCCCGACGGCCCATACGGTCCAGAGATACGGAGGCCAACCCAGCGGGGTTCGAAATGGCCATCTCAGGACAACAGAGCGAGGGGTGAATAGGGAATGGACACACTAGTGGTCATCAGCCTGGCAATCAGATGCTAAGGTCATTCCCAGATTTCGTATTTGAGTCCGTCTTTACGGATGATTGGTTCGTGGTATTCCTACCGAAGGAAGGCAGCAGGCCCTCGGGACCCATCGAACGGACTCGGCTACTAGATGAAACCGATTTGGGGTGAGCCACGACATGGGCCACAAGCCGGAACCCCAGCGAACGGGAACCGAGCACCCCACTCAGATTTGCCCGATAGTAACTCGACGAGCGGTCATGGTTCGTTCGCTTCGAGGATAGCATGGTTCGGCTCATATTCCCCCTTCTTGCGGAGAGATGCGTGGGGAATGAACAAAAAAGACGACACGGAACCGAGACGATTTTCTTTACACCGAGTAAACACTCGGGGGTTGGCGTCGCACCACGGGGCAAGCCTCAAACGTCGGAGGTCTGCACAAGTAAACACAAACACTTTCTCATTTCAGATATACGTATATTAATTCTTGCACGGGTTACACGCTCTCTAAGAGCCGACGGAGGGATAAGCCTAATCATCAGACACCAAAAAACACGAGAACGTTTACAAGGTGGACTAAAGGGAAATCCCAGGACGATAGGCCAAAAAACTAAGGGCACCGTCAGGGCACCCACATTAGTTATCACGCCACCGACCGACGCAGCCGCATATCAAGGTCAGGTAACCCAGCCGCGGGGCTCGGGGAACATCTGCCCGATATACAAGATCGCGTCGGACGGCGGCATCACGACCCATTGGCCACCTTGATCGGGCGTGCTACGGCTGTGGAGAACAGTCGTCGCCTCGTCTTCAAGAAGCCTTGGGTCGCGTTCCTCCTCCGGAGGCGGCTGGGCGCTCTACAGCTAAGCCTCTCCAGCTGCTCCGCGATCAAGGACACCACCGGCAGGCAGCCCCGAGCCCGCCGCAATTCGGCAGCTCCAAGCCCACCAATCTCGCTGACGGTGACGTTGCCATCAACCAACAGCCAAGGATGAGCCAGCTCCCAGGGTCACGCAGGCGAACTGCTGTAACGATTCCCGTGGACACATCCTCGACTTCCCTTCGGTGAGGGACAACACGTCATCAACGCCCTCGGGGCAAAGAGCAGGAGCCATTCCGCAAAAGGGATGGATCCTACGCCCTTCACCCCAGGGAGCGATTTGTGCAGGGGATGGTCACAACCTCCCGCTCCACCAGTGGTTAGGATAAGAGAAATCTATGCACATCTCACAGAGCTTCCTCTCAATCCTGCCACTGAGCAAAAGGGGAAACGAGCACCCTCAATGCAGAACTTCCTCTGAATCCGGTGCAGCTCTCAAAAGGCCGCCCGCCAGGGCGGCTCAAGGGACTCTCCGACGAGATCTCGGAGGAAGAATCTATGGCAGGCCATACTGTGTGGATGTGAATCTCCCCACGGGCGGCCGCCCCTATTTATAGCCCTCCAGGGCACTCACGCGGCAACAGGTCCATGAGGCTACAGCAACGCCCCCCAACCACGTCGCTCTGTGCGACAGCACCCACTTCAAGAGGGTGCAGCGAGGCTATAAATGGCCAAGCAGACGGGTGGCTTAGGGTGCGTCGTTCGGAGTCTTAACCACCTCGAACGGGAAAGACACGGCCACACCCACTTTTGGGCTACGTGGGGGCAAGGGGGCGCAGTCAGACCCCGAAATCCGACAAACACGTCTTCGACCGGTCAATCGATCGTACGGGCCGAAAGACAGCACGGCGCAGGGCCGACTCGTCACTTCAAGACACGTCAGCCTGAGGCCAACAATGCAGCCCGTGCCAGTTCTGGCGTGCATCCAGGGCTCTGGCTCTGACGTACGGAGCAGACCACTCCCTCCCCGCCTCGTGAGGGAGGCGAAGGGTCAAGCACTGTGCAAGGCTTCCGAATAAGCCCTTAGGAGGAAAAATCTCCCTCCCAAGGCCTCGGGGGCTACACCCAGCGGGTGCGCTCGCGCGCACCCACCGGAATCCAAAAATCTAACCAAACCACCATAAGCGCTCTCGGAAGCCTCCGGTGTAGTCCTTCACTACATCGAAGGCTCGGGGGCTACTGTCGGATACCTAGAAATAGGGTACCCAATTTACCAGACTCCACAAAAACAAAGTCAGCCATCGGGGGCTCTTCCGCCTCGCCCGAGCCAAGGTGACGTCATCCGTGACGTCATCAACCCTCGGAGGCTCTTCCGCCTCGCCCGAGCTAAGGTGGCGTCACCCGAGACGTCATCAACCCTCGGGGGCTTTTCCGCCTCGCCCGAGCCAAGGTGGCGTCATCTGTGACGTCATCAACCCTCGGGGACTCTTCCGCCCCGTCCGAGCCAGGGAGACATCACCCGTGACGTCCCTCACCTTCGGAATTCTCACCGCCAACAGCAGCCTGGGATTCCCTAGTCCATATAGTTAAAAGGTCCACAGTACCCTCCGTCCTTAGGGATGGGGTTCAGGGCATGAGTAGCCATGCCAACCTCTGTTCACCCTGCGGTACAAGGTCATGTGCTGCCTAACCGGCGACTTCTGTGCACTACACCCGCGCCATGCCTCCGACGGACACTCCAACAGGGATTAGGGCATCATCAGCCCTGTATGACGGAACGCGGGGGTGCCCGGTCCTGTGCGACCAGCCCAGCCCATGCCCAGGTAAGGGAACAGCGGAGTTCCCGGTCACGAGACGCATGGCTACAGCACGACAAGGATGAACAGGACCCGGACATGTGTCTACTGGCGCAATCTTCCTCGGGAAGGAAGATAGAATGAAGATAAAACTCCCCTCGGCAGCAGCCCAAACCGGGCCCACGTTCGCTCCCCCTCTCTCTACTGTACTCCTCCATCCCTCCCTATGTATAAAGGGAGAGAATGGACCTCCGATCTATCTCTCTCAACATCTCAACATTCATTCACACACACTCAAACTCGCACACACGCGAGCACACACCAGAACCAAGAACCTCATACACACGAGACCTGGGAAGGCGCTTCCCTCTCTCACCAAAGCTTGTAGCTCCCCTCTACGAGCTCTCCACGCTCGGTAATACAACTCCGCAACACACTGGAAGTAGGGTGTTCGTGCCTGAACCAGTATAAACCTCTGTGTTCTCCGAGCGTAACCATCCGAACTCTGACATGCTTAGAAATTTACTCGTTGGCCGTCTAGACCCCGTCATTTTAGACACTGACAGTTCTAGTACTTTTAAATTACACAGTTAGCTCCTTCTTATCTCAAGTTCTGGTCCCAATACTTTTAAATTGTGCACTCATCTCTCTAAAGTTATATTGTTATTTCATTACGGTCCATACACCTTTGTAACATTGTTCACCTTCGCCAAATCGCACATCGTGGCTTACCCGTAGTATATAGGAGTGGAGTCGAGACTCCAATATAGGGGAGGAGGGATTAGAATTAGAAGGGCTAGAACCTATGTAAATGCTAATAATGGCCATATATTTAGGTACCTAATAGGGATTTAGCAGCATGTTGAGGGAGGCCAGGCCTCCTCAGCCTCCCTCCTCCGTCCCTACCTGTACCTACCTATGTTGCATCGTCAGTGTTGTGTCGCACTCATGTTGCCATACTGGACCATGTCATGCCCACCGCACCGTCATGCTCCACTCACCTTATTGCAATATAGCGATTGTCTTATTATTGTCGAGGAAGATGAGGAAGGTTGAGAGTATGGGGAATTAAGGTGAGAATGAGCATGAACTCTTACTCGATGAGGGAGCACGAGTGTGGTGGTGGCGATGTTGAATGCGATTGACACGAGGAGTGTGGTGATAGTGGGGTTGAATGCGATTGGCATGATGCAAGGGCTGATGGCACGGTGAGATGGAGCATGATCTAGTCAAGCACAGTATGGACGACCAAGCGGCAAAGCAGGTCTTATGAAGCTAATTCTACACATAACGCAATGTGTGAGGAAGAGATAGATCAGAATAGTATAGTAATACAAATTTATGGGAGACGTGTATTTTTAAAATACTAGAACTAGAGTGAAAACTTGAGACAAGTTTAGAAAGCAAAATGTATAATTTGAGACCGGGATATAAACTTGAGACAAGATTAAGGGTTTGTTTGGTACAGTTCACAACAGTTTTATGAAACTGATTGTGAGTTGTTTTTTTTTTTTCAAACATCTCTTTTCAAAACAGATTCACCCATAAAGTTGTTTTTCTTCCTTTCTCACAAAGATATGAAGTGAGATGAAATTAAAAATAGTAGCTTATCATAACTCTCTCCTCCTTTCTCTCTTATATTAATGCATAAAGTTGTTAATGAAGTTGTTTTGCCAAACATTTTTTTCAAAATAGCTTAGCTTCACCTAGAGAGCTGCTCATGAAGCTATTTTCTAAAAAAAACAACTTCACTAGTAAAGCATAGTTGTACCAAACATGCCCTTAAGAGTTAAACGCGCAATTTAAAAGATCAGGAGCTAGACGAGCACTCGAAACAAGTTTAGAAAGTTAATTATATGATTTGAATGTATCAGAACCTAAATGATAACTCGAGAAAAGTTACGGAAACATAATTAAACAGCGATCAAGATGATCCATCAAATCAAACTTAATATAATCCGCATTTGATCCGATCCGATTCGATTAAACCAAACAGAATATTCGCGGGAGGCAATGTACAGAGCAAATTCGGACGCGATAGAGAAGCAGAGCGCGGACGCTCTGCTCTGGTGAGGCGCGCTTCCAACTCAGCGACGACCTCCCAACTCAAGCTTCTAAGGTTTAGCACAGACGGACGGACGGACGGGGCGACGCTCATCGCCACAGCAGCAGGTAGGTGGCAGCCTGCTGCCTCACCGACGCTTGTGGTCCCTGGACCGTCGCGAGTGCCGCGGCTGCTCTTCCTGCGGCTCCTGCTCGCGGTCGCGCCGGGAGGACGAGGACGGCCGCCGCTTGAAGTGCTGCTCCTCCTCCTCTTCCTCGCTCTCCTCTTCGTCCGCGGCGGTAGCGGGCCTACGCTTCTCCTCCTCTGCCGCCACAGCCTCACGGTGGTTCTGCTGGTGGTTGCGGTAGCCGCGGCCGTCACCGCCGTCTGCCGCGGCATTCTTCTTGGAGGAGGAAGAGGAGTGCGCGGGGGGCTTGTCGGAGGCCCTGCGGCTGCGCTTGGCGTCGGAAGGGTTGCCGCCGTCTCCTCCAGGGAAGCTGATCCGGGAGAAGACGCTGGCCTTAGACTTCGACGACGCCGCAGATGCCTTGGCGGGCTCGGCCTCGTGCCGCGATGAGGGCGGCGGGGGAGGTGGGAGCTGGATGTCGTCGTAGCGGTCGGAGGAAGAGCGCTTCTTGCCGGAGCTGGAGGAGCGACGCGACTGCCGGTCGGGGCTGGACGGCGGCGGCGGCGGGCCACGCTCCGACCTGTCCGGCTGGGAATGGGACCTCGACCTCTGAAAAAACAAAATAACATAAAGCACACCTCTAATAAGAGAGTTTCATCCCTATCCAACCAATCCAAATCGTACGGTCAAAAACTACTCAAGGCTCAAGCTTTGCCACGTCAGCTTGCGTCCCACCACACGCGTCAGCAGCCTAGCATGACACACCGCGAAAATTGAGATCGCTCTCTTTATCGTGGCCTAACATCGATTTTGGGATCCACTAGTACTTTTTACCTACAAATAAAATTCTAGTCCTATCCACTGCAACCAATTATTATAGAAAATGCAAAAGGATATAACAAATAAAAGCTACGAGTGAAAGAATAAAGCGCACCTTTCAGAAAGCAGAAAGCATGAATGGAAAAGAAAAAAAAACACAATGGAAAAAAAAGGGCAAACCCAGTCCCAAAGAAAACATATAAATATAAATACATATAAATAAAGAATCTTTCCGCCATAGCAATGGGCAATGCTCCCTCCGCTGGTGACTGCAGCTGGTAACCTACGCAAACCTCTTACTGGAATCGGATCAAGCAGCCGAGGCGCTGGGAATTCAACAGAGTGCCTATCTTGTTCTGTGTCGCCAGAAGCAGGCAGAACTCCGTATGGATTTCTTCCTGCCCTGTCTACTGTGGCAGAGGTGTCGGCGATGATCCATACGACTACCATGGAACCGATAACAGTACAAAACTTGGTATGATAACAGATTGACAGGAAAAGACATACATCCATCCGCCTCATCGAGGTACTATCATTAATGGCTCCTGGTGATGCTCTGGCCTCTCGGCGGGAGTCCCTGTCCCTGGCTCGCTGCCGATCACAATCACGATCACGATCACGATCACCCTCCCGGGAACGCTCCTGCTCCCGCACCCGCTCTCGTTCCCTCTCCAGGGAACGGTCACGCTCCCTCTCCCTCTCCCTCTCCCTCTCCAGGGAACGCTCCCGCTCCGAGAACGGTCACGCTCTCTTTCCCTGCAAGAACACAACTCAGACAGATTAGGTTTGAGAGTAATGCAGTAAAAGAATGACTAAAGACACTGAATGTAAACTTAGTTCATTATTAGATTCATCCAAATTATACAGCATAGCATTACAATTTACAACCAACATTTACATTTTATAGAAGTTTGATAAAGAAAAACCAAGCAGTGGCACAAAACATAGCACTTGCAATCCCTAACTTCGTGTGGTTCTACCATTTTAGATTCTTATATAGTTATATACAACAAAACCAACTATAATAGGACCAAAACTTGTGCCAGTATGTTTCACAATCCCTAACTGAGAAGCTTTTAGTGAATCTAAAAAGAGACATCCATGGATGAAGTGTTTGAAAGTTTAGGGGCATAATCACATAAATGGCGTGAGTATATCACTAACACCTAAACAAGCTATTTTGCCAACCAATGACTTGGGCTTCATCATAAAGAAGAGTTTACAAAGCACCGACGGATGGCAATGAAAATAACAATAAAAACTACAGGGCTATACTTTTTGAGACAGAAACCACAAGAATGACCGACGCAAATAACATGGTCAAGCTCAGGGCATGCCATACCATCTAAGGGCTACTTGTACAAAGCTTAGGGAGTGAGGACATTGGATGCACTATCCTCTATACGGTTCTTATATACTTCAAAATTTATATGATGATGCAGTTCAAAACAGCCCAAGCCTCTGCGAGACCGAAAGAAATCAATGCTCAAGGTAATTGACAATTCCATGCAAGACGTTTTAGACCAACTTCTCGCCTTATCCTCAACTAAAAAAAAATAAACTACATTTGGATGGTCATTACGGGCCTGTGCATTTGAAAAATGGTGGATGGTCCAAATTAGTGTCATCCACTGATTTCAACTAAAAAGAACGTGACTTCTGGAATCTAGAAATGTCATGTAATGATCAAAACTAGTGTCATCCGCTGATTCAACTTAAAAGAACATGACTTCAGGGATCTAGAAATGTCCCTGTTCCATTTGTTCAAATATAGAGGGGGCATCTGAGGTGTCCAATCACCTTTCATTGAACCGATCCATTTCACGTCTCCTCCTATGTTCAGGTTTCCTGGGATCAAATTCTTCTCTGCTCACAACTGGTGGGCCCATATTTATTCCCATAGTGTTAACTGCCAATTCAGAAAGATCCCTGAAATGAATACTACAAGACATTAGAAACAACCATAGTAAGGTGTTGTTCACCTGTTACTCAAAGAAGTAAAATCCATACAACCGTTCATGGATGTTAACCAAAAGAGGCAAACATCAAACCAATGCTTATCTCTCACCAGAACAGAGAAATACAGCCGCAAATTTTACACTTACACATTCCTCTTAACTTTCAGAGGTACGAAGAAGACAACCGATACATACGGCATTTGTCATGTTTCTTTTGCATAAAAACCAACTGGTGCTAAAAGATATACCTAGGAACTCCTGGCATCATGTATCCTGGGGGCATAAATGGATCTTGTGGGAGAACACCACCACCAAAAGGGTCAAATGGACCTGGTGGATAACCCATGTAAGGCATGGGACCAGGAAAAGGTGCACCCATGTAATCCATTGGTAATGGCACTCCTCCGCCCAGTAAGGGTTGAATGCTCCAGTTGGACCCAAGGGCATTCCCGAAAAATTTTCAGCTCCAAAATCTTGAAAATGTTTCCATTGCTCCTCAGCTGTCAACAGAATAAGAATTCCACTAATTTAAGCCATTACTTGCACTTGCAGCTATATCTTGCTGACCAATGATCATGATCAGGTACAAGGACTTTACCATTTCCGGGAACACGTGGCTTCTTCTTTTTCTTCTTCTTCACCACTGGAGCTTCCAAAAGAAAATCAGTATTTCAAAGAACAGAAATAATTTGACCGAAGAAAGAAAGACAATTGGTGCCAGTCACTTTATTTAATTCTAAGAGTTATTGCCATTCTCTGAAAATCTATTCTTAGACAAGATCTTTTGGCTAGTTTGACCAATGAGAAAGATGTTATGCTCCCTCTGTTCTACTGATTATGAAAAAGGGATAAACCAGCCATGCTTCTTGTTACCTCAATAAATTCAGTTACCTTGTAAACTATCTATCCTTTAAGCTAGCAATCAGTGAGCTCAGTGAGTTAGTCTATGTTCTTGTATCATATGGTTTGACTTAAGCTGAGTATCCAAAACTAGACTTTGACTATTATGTACTACAATCTTTGTAGCAACAAAACCGTAACCACAAGAAAATGCATTCAAATGTGAATCCAACAAATTCATATCAAATGAGGCTAACTGTAAGTTGAAGATTACGACCTTTGAATTCTATAATGTGTGCACACCTTACAAAATGAAATGTATAATAACATCAAACAAATCACAACACTTCTTCATTCTTAGACATCAGATATCCATGCAGTCACAAATACTCCTAAGTGATATTTTGGGTCATGCAGCCAAATCATTTCAAACATAGTTGCCAATTACCTTTTTATGTATTGGATTTAGACATTTGAAAGAGTAGATTTGTCTCAGAAAATGCTTTCACAAAAGTATACAATACAACAAAACAAAATAGTAAAAGTGATGTTTTGGAGACCATATTGTCCAAAATGTTATTTGTGACAAGGAGAACTAAAGAATAAATTCTTCAGCACTTATTTTTTAAGTGAAGCTGCAACACAGGTAAGAGCTAGCTACAAATAGAAACAGGAACAAAGGCTTTTCACCTTGTTCCCCTGCAGGCAACTTTTCTTGAGAATCTTTTGCCACTGGAGTTGTTTCTACTGGTTTATCTTCTTTCACTTTCTTAGAATCCATGGTCCCTTCAGCAATATCCGGAAGTGTTGTGGCTTTCCTATCTGAAGAACTCGCATTGATATGTGCAGCTTTTGCTCCATTGAGGCTCTCAGCATCTGGAGACTCTTCTACAGGTGTGGATGCTTTAGCCTCTTCCTTTGAAGCAGCAGAAACAGCAGGAGACCTAAGCTTAGGTTGCACAGGTAGAGCTGACTCCATGTCTACAAAACATACATCATCATTTTCCAATTGCGATCAAAGCAAATCCAATGACAAGAAAATATAAAAACGTACCCTGTACTTGCACCATGCTTCCCACATTTTCCGTACTGCTAGTTGGTGGTGCCTCTAATATGCGGCTGATGGTTTCTCTTAGAGTTTTATTAGGGAGAAGATCATCGGCTAATATGCTTGTGGCACCACAGACACACATTGACTTATTAATTATGTAATCCCTGATGCCTGCCAGAAAAATACAAATAGCACTTAACTCCCCAAACAACATCATATTTTAATGTGAAAGGAAACACTTTGTGGTATAATAAAATATATAAGGAAACACCAGGGCCAGTCATATCATACATGGCAGTAGAAATAGTAACAGTGTGAAACACACAATCAGGAACCTAAAAAGACAGCTTACATTTATCACAGAAACTCCTAAAGCAGCATTTACTAGTTAGAACAGCATCCTTCATTACTTCTTTGCACAATGGGCAGCGTAGCTCTGGTGGAAGATCACCAACAGAACGTGTGGTAGGTAGGCCCTCAATCTCCTTCTCAAAAGCAGCTCTAACACAAAGAAAAATATGATTTATTTTTTGCCCAAAATACATATGCACTGGTTATTATACAATCACAAAAGCTGCTAAAGAAATGTGGGTACTCACTCATTTGGCTTCAAAACAGCACCAGCCCCACTTGGTAGTGTGTATGAGCCATCCGGAGTTTGCATTAGCATTGATTTTGGAATACCAGTTGGGGGTTTCATCCTTTTCACATCATATCTAGCATCACCATTTGTGGGGCAATGTTGAATAAAATGACCTGCAAAACAAGATCCATTGAGCAAAGGAACAGTGAAACATACAATGCTTAAGATTTTACAAGACACCAACATACCAGGTACTTTACATCTGTGACAAACATAACCTGGAGGAGGTGTCCTGCGTTCCAGCCGTCCTTCAGAATAACAAAGGAAGAGATCTTAAGAATCATAGTTTTTCTTCTAGAAACAAATGGAAAATATTCACAAAGAATACCAAAGAGCATACAATCTATTATATATGTACAAGCATTTCCTATATCACTATATATCAAAAAACTTTTCACACAATGGAAAGAATATCCATGTGTTACCAAGATGGATATAACATTTTCCTCACAAAGATATATTTTGATAAAACCTCAAGCTCTAACACTTTAATTGCAAAAAAAAGGGCACAGAGCATTACCAAAGCCACGGCCAGCCATCATTCTGCCACCCATCCCTCTACCATAGCCTCTTCCAGAACCATAACCATCGGGGATTTGGCTGAAACAACCATCCAATTAGATTATTTAGATTATTAGATTATTATTGTAAACCCAATATTTGATAAGCATACACTGGCATAGTAAGAGCAACAGATCTATCAGTTGCCAGCGAGACTAGTCACAGAAAACAGTGTCAGGGTCATTTCGACCTGGCCATGTAAAAACCTCTCACAAGTAGTGTACCATGTTCCTCGACCCCATTGACCAGGAAACTTTGAAAATATAGTCTAAATAGGGGGGGGGGGGGGGGGGGGGTGTCTAATCCAGTAAGTTACTCACCTATAGTCAAGGGAGGATGTATCAATAAGTGCGTTTATTTTACTATCCTCATCAACTTTATTTTCAGAAGCATCAACCGCTTGGAAAGCAAGCTGAGAAGGAACTGAATCAGAAACATATAATTCATTGCCAAACTCATCGTCCCACTCAGATTCTTCAGGCTGCAGTTTTAATATATTGAATATCAGCACCTCAATTCTAGTAGATATATGAAAATTCTAATGCACTTCCAATGAAGCCAACAAGAGGTTGTCAATCTTACATATTTCATAGATGAATCACCAAGAAAAGCACTCGCAGTGGGCATGACTTCTACACCATCTTCTGCAGCTTTTGACCTGCAGAATTGAATACACATCTCAATATATGCTCAACAACCAGCAAAGGTCCTGAACATTTCAGTGACATGGTCCGGCCAAATAATCAAATGTAATGCACCACATTGCACACAGCCTGAAGGTGTGAACTCCTAAACATTCACTAAAAATAATTAAGAGATATATTGCTAATTGTTCAAGTAATCAAAGATCAAGACAGTACTCTTCAGGTTCTGTGACAATAGGCTTCCTTGGTCGTCCTGGTATCCGCCGAATCAATACTGACGTATTTTTTGGTATCATAGTGGCCTCATCAGCATACTCTGAAAACGAAAATATCACCATGAAACATTAAGCAATACCACGATAGCATGAATCCATCACAAATCCACAAAAGAAAACACAGTACAAACTAATTCATCACATGACTATTTGAATCCATAGGGTACAAGTAAATAATATTTTGAGTGTGTCCTGTTACAATGCAATGTGGTACAACTGCTTGCTTGGAAACAAACAAAGCACCACTGCAACAGAACTAAATATGCACCAAGACAATAGTTGGCTCATGCTCTCGACATATGAAATCAAATCCAAATACCTAAGGTTCACCAAACAAAATGCAAAACTATGTATCAAAAATATCCTAAGCATAGACTACAGCTAATCCTTCATATCAACCATGCAAGCCCTGTAAGGGATAGGGCTGTCAGCAGGTTCAGAACGCAGGGAAAAGAGGAACACAAGATTAAAACGACTGATACCAGCTACCTAAACAAGCATCAGGATTCAGCATTCAACATGCCAGGTTGAGTTGACACAGAACTCAAGTGCATTAACCAAATAGCCCCTGATTTAACATAAAGATTTATATAGTTCTACAACCTGGTCCATGACAATTTTTACCAGGACCTATCAACTTAGGAATATTCACCGACACAAGAAATCTGAGAAAGAACCAACCTTCATCAGTCTGAGCATTTGAAATCATTAGGTCAAAATCTGTGCCCCTGCCAAGATGCTTGGACTCAAAAATCCGCTCCTTCAAGTTGGCAACAGAGATGAATTGCCCCTCAATCGGAATAGAGTCATAGTCTTTACCACTCTTGAACTTGTAATACACAGCCATTTTGCTTGCCCACTCAAAATTCTCTCTTTTTTTCCTTCTGGCTTTATCTTTTTTATTTTATTTTCTTTTTTTGTTGTTTTTCCACTTCTCTTCTGTAATAGAGATTATTCCATAGAAACCAACAAGGAAAGAACAAAAAAAAACTGTCTTCGCCCTTAAATTGAGCGGAAAATTGATGCTTTCAACCAGGACAAATAGCAGGAACTAATGAACATGAACAAGTGTACAAGCAAGCAAAAAAAATTTAATCTCCACCGCCTTGTCGGCTCCTGCGCTCCAGTCCTACACCGTTGCGGAAGAAGACAAGCCGCACGCCGCAAGGAGAAATCTGATCACCCGCCGAACGCCCGAACCTTTCCGCCTCCGCCAGCCGGAAAACCGCCGGATTGGGGGTTACCGCTGAATCGCCTCATCCATCGCCTTCCCTTCCCAGATCGCCGTAGATCTGGGCTCGGGACACCACGAAACCGCCGTTTGGAAGGCCTCCAAGCACGAGAACCCGCCGAGACGAGATGCTTCCTCGAGCGTAGTCGCGGCAGCGTCCACCGCCACCGTCGATGCTGATGCAGCCGGGGAGCGGTGGAGCCCTAAGCTGCTATGGGAGCCGAATCGCGGAGGGCTCCTGAGGAATCGACGGCACCGGGGCTCGACGAACTAGGAGCTAGGGTTTGGAGCTCCAACGATTGCGTTGCCTCCTCGCGTCGTCGAGGCCGGAAGGGAGAGGAGTCACGAGTCACGACGCGGGGATGGGAAAGGGATCGGATGAGGTCATTGGCTCAAGCGAATGGGAGCAGGCCACCAAGCAGAACGATCGTGTGTGTTTGAGTTTGGCTTGGGCTTCCTTTCGCGTTGTATGATGTATGATGGCTTTCCCACAAGCCAATGACCAGTTTTTTTTATTTTTAACCCTATAATCGATCTTTGAAAACCATTTACTTTTGGCTATCAGAGCATCTCCAAAAGAATAGCTAAAAATAAATTTAATAATTTTGTTACTCTTTAAAATAGATAATACTAAATTACTCTAATTGTCGGATACCTAAAAATAGGGTACCCAAATTATTAAATTACTCTAACTGTCGGATACCTAAAAATAGGGTACCCAAATTACCAGACTCTAAAAAAAACCAAAAATCACCGTCAGGGGCTTTTCCGCCTCGCCCGAGCCAAGGTGGCGTCGCCCGAGACGTCATCAACCATCGGGGGCTCTTCCGTCTCGCCCGAGCCAAGATGGTGTCGCCCGTGACGTCATCGACTCTCAGGGGCTCTTCCGCCTCGCCCGAGTCAATGTAGCGTCGCCCGAGACGTCATCAACCCTCGGGGGCTCTTCCGCCTCGCCCGAGCCAAGATGGCGTCGCCCGTAACGTCATCGACCCTCAGGGGCTCTTCCACCTCGCCCAAACCAAGGTGGCGTCGTTCGAGACGTCATCTACCCTCGGGGGCTCTTCCGCCTCGTCCGAGCCTAGGTGGCGTCGCCCGTGACGTCATCTACCCTCGGGGGCCCTTCCGCCCCGTCCGAGCCCGTTAAACGTCATTCGTAATGACCCTCACCCTCGGAGACTTCACCGCCACGCCACGACCCAAGGCGCTCTAGCCCACATAGTCAAAAGGTCCACAGTACCCTCCGTCCTTAGGGATGGGATTCAGAGCATGAGCCACCATGCCGACCCATGTTCACCCTGCGGTACAGGGTCCTGTGCTTCCTAACCGACGACTTCCGCGCGTGATATCCACGTCATGGCTCCGAAGGACACTCCAACAGGGATTAGGACGTCATCAAGCACTGTACGACAGAACGCGGGGGTGCCTGGTCCTGTGCGACCAACCCCCGCCCATACCCGGAAAGGGGGAACAGCAAGGTTTCCGGTCGCAGGGCGCATGGCTATAGCTCGTCAGGGACGAACAGGACTCGCACATGCGTCCACTGGCGCAATCTTCCTCATAAAGGAAGACAAGATGAAGACAAAGGCTTCCTTCGACAGTAGCCCAAGCCGGGCCCACGTTCACTCCCTCTCTCTCTCTACTGTACTTCTCCATCTCTCCCTACATATAAAGGGAAGGAATGGACCCCCAATCTAAGGGACTCAACATTCCAACTCTCATTCATACACACCCAAACTCGCACACACGCAAGCACTCACTAGAACCAAGAACCTCATACGCACGAGACCTGGGGACAGCCTCCCTCTCTCACCAAAAGTTTGTAGCTCCCTCCTACGAGCTCTCCGCGCTCGGTAATACAAACCCGCAACACACTGGACGTATAAGCATCTGTGTTCTCCGAGCGCAACCATCCGAACTCCGACACGCTTAGAAATTTACTTGTTGGCCGTCTAGACCCCGCCATTTTAGACACCGACACTAACAGACTCTATTTATAAAATGAAGAGTCTAGATAACTAGTGAGGTAGGTCATCCAAACATAGAGAGCGAATGAGGTGGAATGGAAAGCTAATATATTTGAAGAGTCATTTATAGAGTCTGTTGAAGACGTTTTTTCTTTTCATAATAGCTAAATTTAAATTTGGAAAACGATTTGACTAATCTCTTGGAGATGCTCTTATAGTTTTGATGATAGTTTTTGCTGATGTAGCGCCACATGAAAAGAGATAAATTGGACTAAATGACTAGTTATAATAGGTAAATCGGACTAGAAATAGAAATGTTTTTTTTAAAAAAATATATATTTAAGACGATAAATCTCTATCTATATCTACAACTAAAAAATATGGAAATGAATCATCGTCCGGCCTTTCACCTCGCCTCTCCGTGTGAAAGATTGCTTGGCTCCCATGCCCGCCCCGCCGCTCCGTCTCCCTCCCGCGGCGCACGCCCTCCTCCCTAGTTTTTAGGGATTTGTCATGTGTTTGCGCTATGCAGACATGTGCAAAACAAACAACTAATGTGTGCTCCCTGCTACATAATAGAAATGACTAAATGACTAGTTTAACTGGTAAATCGGACTAGAAATGTTTTTTTTTCTAAAAAAATATTTAAAATAATAAATTAACTAAAAAATATCAAAATATACTTTTGCATGAATAATAATGTAATTGAAAATACTTTAAATCTAGTTTAATCTTATCATTCTATTTTGGATAAAAAAATTATGAAATTTATTTTAGAGATTTTTTAAAAAAAATATTGTCAGTGTTTAGAAACTACCAACGAATAAATTTGTATACGTGTCGGGCTCCGAATGGTGAGATAAAGAGACAAGAGGATTATACTGGTTCGGACAAGAAATCCCTACGTCCAGTGCGGAGCTGCTCGTGTTCCTTATCTCTGCTTACGAGGGAGTTTACAAGCTGGTTCGAGAGATGGGGTATGAGCCCCAGGTCTCTGGTTGATTCGGTGAGTGGGTGTGCTATCAGCTAGCTATGTGTGTGATGGTCTCTTTCTCTAGGAGTTCGAGAGCTGAGTCTCCCTTTGTCGTCCCTCCTGCTCTCCTTTTATAGTAGCAAGGGGAGCAGGGGAGTTACAAGCGTGCGTCGAGAAGTATCTACATAGGATGTTGTGCCTTATCCTTTCCTTCTTCAGGAAGGATATTGGACACTCATAATACTATATTCCTATTGCCTTTGTACTTGGTCAGAGGAGGGGAGTCGTGTCGGCCCCTCAGTATACCGCCGGAGAATACGGGGCGGGGGTCCGGTTGAACCCGTAGCGTAGTAGAGGCATGGAGTTCGTTGTACGTTGGCGAGTACAGAGTTGTACCCTCTTATAGTTCTTTTTGTATATGGCAGATTCCTCCGCCCCGAACCAATGGACATCGCTATCCTGTGGGCCCTATGTACCCGACGTTCCTTCGTTTGAAAGGTTCCTCTAGGGGCCCGGAGGCATGAGGCATTGCCGTTGTTCCATGGAAGCGTGGGTCCCACCGGGTCAGGAGTCCGGTTCCGTCCCGTCCCTGATCGGAGGACTCGACGTGTCTCCGTTTAGGTAGGGACTAGGGTGTTATCCTGAGCCTCGGCTTATCCGGGGTGCACGACCCCTCAGAGCATTGTACCTCCATTCTTATCGGCATTTGCACCATCAGCAATCAAAGGGCGGCGGCTGCCACCTTCTAGATGTGGGCAGATAAGTCTTTTTCCCTATAAGCGGTGTTCTTCACGTCTTCCGTAGGCTGGGGAGCCGTCTCGCTCCTCGCGACGGGCGAGACGGAACCACGTCTACCCGGGGGCATGTCTGCCTACTCGGGCCGGTGGGATTCTACGAATCACGCGCCTCCTCTTCGTGGGCCTGCGGTGATTTGTCCCTGATGGGCCTATCATCTTTTCCTAGGTGGCCGTCGTTGGGATTTTGGTTTGTTGATTTGTTTTTGAAAGTTTATCATTAAATTAGATCTCTGACAGTAGCCCTCGAGCCTTAGGAAGAGTTCCTAATTATCTTGCTGAGGCTTTATATACGCTGTCAAGATATTTGTTTTTATCCTTCGCGAGAGGGTGCGCGCGAGCGCACCCGCCGGGTGTAGCCCCCGAGCCTGGGTGAGAGTCTAACTCTTGCGCAGGCTTTGATTTCGGCGTTTTTGTCTTCATGTTTTGATCGCAAGCGGCGGATATGCTCAGATCTCTTTGCGCTGCAATCTTTTGATCGCGCAGATGGACTGAATCAGGTCGATTTTGGTTTTCGTCATGACAATCTGTCGTCGCTGCTGGCGGCACTATTTAGTCATGATGCTATGAACATCGAAACTTGCTCGCCTCTAGCCTGCTGCCACGTATCGTGCTTCCCTGCAGTCGACGCCTTGGCCCGTCCGTCGCTACCAGGATCAATGGAGTTGTAGTTTGGCCTTCTTACGCATCCATTAACGAGCCCTCTGTGCACGGTGATTTTCTGTGGCACGAAGCCCTCGAGCGTGTGTGTCGATACATGGCGTCTTTTATTATCGTTGTCGTGTGGTCGGGCCACACGGATTGGTTTGTGCTTGTATTGGGGTTTGAGCCGCGGTAGTGCTCCATCAGTGACCGGGATGCAGTCGTGACAGGCCTAAGGGTTAGGGCAACTCGCGCCGCACCCTAGCCTAATGGTGCTTGTCGGTGCTCCGCGTGTCACGCCTTCCAGCGGGCGGCGTATCGGCCGGCTCGCCGTGACAAGACTTGTCACAGCGCTCTTCGCATTTTCCTGGCCGCTGCTGCTAGTTGAAAAATGGGAATGGTGGGGCCCGTCTTGATACGGAGTGACTTCGGTCTTTGCTGACTTTGTTGCCTGGCCTATTTAAAGTGGCGGGATGAGTGAACTGTTTCATCCCGTTTTTCGCTTCCATTCCCCATTTAAGCTTCTTCTGCTTAAGTTGATGTTGCTTGGGTTATGGACCGTGGCAAGCGCCCCATGGAGGGCAACATTGTCGGAGGGAGCGTGTCCGATCCCCGGAGCCTTCGTCGTCGGATGACTGAGGCGGGATGGTACATGCATTGTGCTTCTCCTGATCTCTTTTTCTTGTTATGGCTGGGACACTGATTGATTTCCCGTTATTTTGATTACGAGGCCTTACTCGTCTCCTAACACCTCCGTTCCTTGTGGCTTTAAGGTGTGGGCGGCGCCTTCCGACTTGCTCACGGCGACGTGTACGGTGTTTCGCGTGAGCCCGGGGGGCGTTCTTCGTCCAGCTGCGGTTCCGGCACCGCCGGGGCCGATGCCAACGCCACCCTTGCATCGGTTCCGGAGCTTGCTGGAAGAACTGCTTAGTCGTCCAATGCAGAATCTTCGCCGTGTTCAGGACACGAAGCTGCTTTATCGGATGCTTGAGGGTTTTCATCAGAGCCTGTTAGGGTCTGTCCAAGCGGGGGTACTGCCTTTGTGATTAGTTGGCCGAGGCTAACAAGCGCGTTACGGGTAAGCTTCGTGTTTTTTCCCTAAGCATGTCCTATCACGATTTGCTTATGACGCATCATGTTATTTTCTCTTTGCAGCGCTAGAGGCGGAGCTGCTGGCGCTCCGTTCTGCTGCAGACGACGTCGTCGTCCTTCTTCACGCGCCTGGGAGCACTGTGGTTGAGCGTCTCCAGGTTGTTCCCGCGCGCGTTCGCAACGTCGTTGTGCGTGCTATCTTCCGCGGGGCGGGGGTTGCGTTTGCCATGGCCGAGGTCCGTTCTGGGACAGACATGGTGGATGCCGTCGGGTTTTCTCATGGCCGGAGCGTTGATCAGTATGTTCATCTCATTGAGCGGCTCTCTCACGCAACGGATGTTGTCGTCGACGTCGTGCCGGCCGAGGAGGTCCTGGCGGAGGAGCCGAGGGCGGGGGTTCCATGATCGTTAGTTCTTCTTAGAGTTGAATGTGTCGTGCTAATCGACGTGCTTTTAGTTTGCTTGTAAGGACTGGGCCTGCTGAGTCCCTATCTTTAGCTTCTGCAATCGTCGTTTTTAGCTATCGTTTCTGTTTCATAGAACTTTGTTAGTTTGCCTATCGTGTTCGTTGGACCATGCGTTTGGGAGCTGTCATAGCGCAGCTTCCGTATTCTTCCTCACACCCTCATGTTCTAGGATGTGGAAGTGAGTGTCCTCGTATCTTACCTCAGTGGTCGAGATCGAGGGCTCGACGAGTTATAAATGGGTAGTCTAGGTGAGACCCCGGGTCCTCATCCGTGGAGGCACACACCGGCGGAAGTCCATCGTGGACCGATCTCTAGTCCTCAACAGTCGATACATATAGTACCTGGATCCGTTCGATGGGACCCGAGGGCTCGATGCCACCCCTCATGGGGTTTACCACATATTCTATTATTTGTCGAAGCCTAAACATGTTTACTAAGCACGTTCGACGTGAAAACGTCTACGTTCCGGCCGCTAGGGCCCACTTAGCAACGTCCCTCACTCTTCGTTTTTTGGCCAGGGAGGCTGTAGAACCCGTAATGTTTTGGGCCAACCAAGATCCCTTAGCCTAGTTGCCTCATTTGTAATATGAGGATGACGGGTTACAAATGGTCTTTCGACCGTTATCCCATTTTCGTCCCTACATTTTGCATAGTAGGGATAAAGAATTGGATGCTCTTTTAAATGGACGTACTTACCAGTCGTGCTCACCTTTTTGTTAGCCGTGGTGGACTGGTTGTGCTCTCGCACCACTTGCCTGTTCCTAGGAGTTGGGTCTGTTTGCGGTTCGTGGGCCCTTGTGGCAGCCAGTCGTCTGGTTTGGTGAAGCGGCGTACGTGTCCTCTGGTGGTTTGCTGATGTCGTCCATGCCTGGGAAATGAAGAGTCACGTCTCTGTGGGCCCGAGGGGCGCGCGTGTGGAAGACGGAGAGACAATAGCCTTGCGCTATATATTGGAGGAGGTCTGGAGTACTACTCCCCACCGCTCTTCTCAGTCTCCTTCTTCTCAATAGCACCAACCAGTACTAGTGACTACTAAGGGGAGTGAAAAAAGGAGGGTTTTTTTCGTCGTTGCCGAGGAAGCGCGCCGACCTTGTCTGCGAGATGGATAATGGCCATGCTCACCTCACCGTGGCGTCTGGCGCTCTGCTGCTGCCGCCGGAGGAGCTTCTCTTCCAGATCCTTCTTCGCGCCATCGACCATGGGGTTAGTTACACCGTCTACATGCGCCTTTGCCAGGTATGTGGCCTTTTCCGGAGGATCTGCAACAATGGCGAGCTAGCTCGATTTTTGTCCCTCTGGATGATGCAGCGCTGGTGTCAGTCGACGCGCCATATGCTTCGGGAGGCGATTCTTGTGCATCACTTCTTCGAGGCCGACCATCGGGAGGCCTTGTGCTTTTGCGGCGTGGAGAAGTTGATGTTGTGCGGTCAGGATCCTTCTTGTTGGGAGCTTATCGACCGAGCGATCCTGGCTGGAGATGTCGGGGCAATGTACTTTCGAGCCATGCTGCTGTACTTCGTAGATCCGGCGAACCCGAAGCTCTCGCCCTCTTTAACCGGACTACTAACGACGCATTTCCGGATGGCTGTTGGGGCAACCACGGCCTCAACTCGCTTCGTTTTGATTCCCGCGAGGATCTCCACGTCATTGCGATGGGGATGGGCATTCGTTGCACGAGACGCATGCCGATGATATCGGTCGATCGTTATCCTGACTGTACTTGGAAGAAGTGCAGGCACCCTGGACCGGCAAGCGAGAATCTGGCCGGAGCTACTATGTACTGTAGCCCGAAATGTCGTCTTAGTTATGAGTTCAATCTCTGGAGTATGCATCTCTCCGATGAGGTTAACTATTGCGTCTGTAGGATGAGGCTATAATGCTGAGTAGCTCGTCCAGTCTCTGGTTCTTTTGCTTTTGATGGTTGTAGTGAACTTGGTTTGTGTATATTTGTTCAAATTTTTCTTTTGCTTCGTATGTATCGGGTAGCCCGGCCCCCGGGCAAGAGTTTTCTTTGCATGTCGTGTATGAAAAAGACTCTTTCCCAATACTTTTGTGATGTGTGAAAAGAAAAACTTCGACTGGAATGTTGTAATGGGGGATTTTTAGGGGTAGAAACGACGTAGTTGTTGCATGTTACAGGCGTTGGTGAAGATTTTGCGGGTGAAGGTTTTGAGCCGATAAGCTCCTGGTCTTATTACTTCATGGATAATGTAGGGACCTTCCCAGGGCGATGTGAGCTTGCGCCGTTCTTTGTTACTCTGGATTTTTCGGAGTACTAGATCTTCTGGTTGGAATCCTCTTGGTCGGACGCGTCGATCATGGTACTGGCATAGCGCCTGTTGGTACTTGTCCGAGTGTAGGAGGGCGGCGTCCATGGCCTCGTCGACCTGATCTATGGCGTATTCTAGGAAGATTTTTGCCTTCTTAGGATCGTAAGCTTCCACCCTTGGGGACCCATATTCAAGGTCAGTGGGTAAGACAGCTTCGAAGCCGTAGACCAGAAAGAATGGTGAAAAGCCAGTAGCCCTGCTCCGTGTTGTCCTCAGGCTCCACAGAACGGAAGGGGGCTCTTGGAGCCATTTTTCCCATACTTGTTTAGCTGGTCGAAAATACTTGCCTTGATCCACTGTAGGATGAGTCCGTTTGGCACGTTCGACTTGCCCGTTGGACTCTGGGTGCGCGACGGAGGCCCAATCAACCCGTATGTGGTGCTCGTCACACCACTCTAGGAATTCGTCTGCGGTAAAATTCGTTCCATTGTCGGTGATGATGGAATTGGGCACTCCAAAGCGTTGGATGATATTGGTGAAGAAACTGATAGTTTCCTCCGCCCTGACGTTGGTGATGGTGCACAATTGAATCCACTTGGTGAACTTGTCGATGGCGACCAATAGGTGGATGTAGCCCCCAGGCGCTTTGTCGAATTTGCCAATCATGTCGAGCCCCCAAACCGCGAATGGCCACGTAAGAGGGATGGTTTGGAGTGTCTGGGCAGACATGTGGATCTGCCTGGTGAAGAACTGGCAACCCTCGCAGGCGCGTACCAAGGCCTGCACGTCAACCACGGTCGTCGCCCAGTAGAAACCTTGCCAGAACGCATTGCCCACAAGGGTTTTAGCTCACGCATGATGTCCACAGACTCCCTAGTGGATGTCTTGCAACAACTTTTTCCCTTGCTCGGTGGGGATGCAACGTTGCAGAACGCCGGTGGCACTTCGCCTGTACAGCTGGCTGTCGACAAGGACTAATGCCTTGGCTCGTCTAGTGAGCCATTTGGCCTCCACCTGGTCCACGGGGAGCTCACCCTTGTCAGACGGTCTACGTATGATTGTCTCCAGTCCTCCTCTTTTGACGTCAGCTCTTCTGGTTCTATGTTCATCGCTTCTACTACCTCGTTGCCGTGAGTAGTCGAGGTCTCGGTGACGCCTGAGGCCGCCGAGGAAATGGCACCAAGAGAGTTGGAGGCCTCTGATTCTTCGTGTTTAATGGATGGTTTTGGTTGATCACTCGCGAACACCCCAGGTGGTGCGGGTTCTCGGCCCAAGGCTGTCTTGGCCAGCACATCGGCCTCCTCATTCTGACGTCGCGGTACGTGGTTGAGCTCGAGACCGTCAAACTTGGATTCAAGTTTCCGCACTTCCTAGCAATACATTGTCATACGCGTCTCGATACAGTTGGATTGCTTCATGGCCTAGTTAACTACCAGTTGGAAATCGCCGCGAGTGTTGAGCCGTCTTATGGCTAAGTCGACTGCGATCCGTAGTCCACTAAGCAAGGCTTCGTACTCGGCCTCGTTGTTGGACGCCGGGAACAACAAACGCACCATGTATCTCATGGTCACCCCATGGGGTGACGTCAGGACGATTCCTGCGCACGCTCTAGTTTTCATGAGGGACCTGTCAAAGTACAGGGTCCCGTACTCCTGTTCAACAGCCGGAGTGGGGAGAGTTGCATCCATCCATTCCACAATGAAATCAAACATGACCTGTGATTTGATAGTGCTCTACGGAGTGTAAGTAATATTTTTATCCATCAGTTCCAACGCCCATTTGGCGATGCGATGGTGATGAGGACATCTCAACCATGCATGCTACTTCAAGTACTAAGAAGTCATCATCAAACATAAATGATACAATTCAAGGTCCACTTACAAGAAGTCGCGCTAAGAAACTCCAAGAGCAGGTGAATTCATTCCTTATTGATTTTAATCTAGATACTTCTAAGAATATTATACTACCTAAGTGTTCTACTTTTGTTGTACTTAGGTATATACATCAAGAGGAGGATGTTACTCTACGTGAAGAAAAGTAACAGACCAGTTCGGACCAGTCCAGTCCAAAACGGACCAGTCCAATCCAAAACGGACCAGTTCAAGAAATGATCATATCTCTCTACTCCGGGAAGATTTTGAGTCTCAAGAGGACATTTTGGAAAGCTCTTTAAGTCTACATTCCAATGCAGAAAACATCACCACTTGTGGACGTACCAATATTGAGATACGAACAGATTAGTGAAGACTACTCTGAAGGTCAACAGTCAGTCTGATGGTTAAGTTCCCATGAAAAATTGTACCATTCTATAATGTTTCGTGCGGCAAGGTATACATGGTTGGAACGATGGTTAAGTCTATTTTCTTACGCATATAACGGTGTGTCATTTGGACTTTCCAAGATGGAGTTATTGCCAATTTAGTGAAGAATGCGCAGAAACCAACAGCCTAGCGAATCCACTTCAGAGGAACATTTCGTGGAGGCCTTTTCATATTCTTAGTCTTTTCATTTCCATCTCGTGTTTACACCTATCTAGCAGGGCTATTGCTAGTATATATACCCTATTGCATCCTAGCAAACTCATACTTTTGATAATCGAATATAGAACCTTTGTTCAGCTGTGTGCTAACAAACCCCAGAGAGAGATTCTCTACCCCTTTGCTCTTGTGTTTTCCTTCGCGGAGATTACAGAAGCGGCCGCGTCATCAGGTTGCACTAGTTAAATCCTGAGACAGTGGTTGACTCCTTATGCATGTCGTCAGGTTGCACTAGTTATCGCTGCTTGCAGCACGTTATCGGTCAATCTTTGGCTAGTTATCAAGAACAAGATCCTACGTCGTGAAGATCGGGACCAGATCTCATCAGATGGGCGACGTCCCTGTTAAGGATGACCTCTCCCAGCGGCGTGTCGCTCACGACTGTAACTTTGTGTGATCCAAAGTAATGTAGAAGCTTTCTTTTAGTCATGATTACCGCGTATACCAACTTCTACAGACGGGAATACCGAGTTTTCGAATCACTCAGCACTTCGCTGACAAAATACACGGGTCTTTGTATTTTGAGTACGTGCCCTTCTTCCTCCCTTTCTACGACAAGGACTATGCTCACCACCTGCCTCATGGCGGAGATGTACAGTTGTAGTTCATGTTGACACAAAATGTGACGCACTGTGGCTCACACACAGCAAGCCGGAAAGTGTGACCTCAATCGGGTGCCCGGGTGCTTCGAAGTCTGGAAACGTGCCAGTCAGTTTGACCTGAAACTAACAAGGAATGAAAATCATTAGATACAAATTGGAACATGTCGGGTGTGACCAGACAGTTCCATATATACGGCCCTAAAGCCACTTACGACGACATACAGCTATAGAAGTTGTTTGCCAACAAGTTTTATAGATCATTCGGCTAAAACAACCATGATGTACATGAGAACATTGATAGCCGAATGTGCATGCATGGGAAAAGTACGTTTGGATGACACATAGTTGACTATGATTTAAAGCATAACCAAGCTCAGCAATTCAACCGTGTTAGGATCCATGATGAAGGAACACCTAAGTAAAACATGATCAAACTAATCTAAAGCTTGTATCCGTCGCACGATACCTAACTTTATCAAAGCTAAAACATGATTAACATGCGTGAACCTGCAACATGTGACAATCTAGATCAAACTAATTCGGCTATTATGAACATAGATATATCTATAAAGACAACATGAACAATAATTGTTAAAGCGTAAACAGATCTATAAGAAAGAAAAGAGTCGAATCGTATCAATCTAGATTGGGCAAAAGAGTGTTACAATTATAAAAGATCTAAAACATGCAACACGTGATAAGTTAATGAATCTATTAGATCTTGCCAAATCCAATAGGGCCGATAACTATCTTGCTTTTGCTAAGCATATCGAGCAAACACCTGCCGCACGGTATTTAATCGTAAACAAAACATAACCAAAGACTTCTTGATTGTCAAGCAATGATCCGCCGCACGATCATTGAAACAAACAAGACTACTTGCATCAACATCTAAATCCACCGCATGATACTAGACATGATAAAAAGGTTATCGGGACTTACGGAGGTCGACGGATCAATGATTCCTCTCGAACAACTCGACGACACGACAAAAGATTCAAAGTTGGCACGGGGCCGGTTGTATTGATTTGGTTGTGAACACTTTTTTACAATGGCCAAGGGTTTATATTTATACCCTGGTCATGACATGAGTCCTAAAAGGACACGACTACAAAATATCAAAGAAAACACGACACTTTTAACTCTAGTTTCCTTTGGAGTCTTTATTTCCTTAATTATTTCAATCTCTGTTGCCCGATCGGTTCTTATTTGTCGACTTCATCGCTTCTTTAACAGAAAACCGCCTTTCCTCTAAATAGCCTACCGCACAATCATTTGTCGAATCGGAAGAAATTAGCCGACCGCATGAATACTTGCCAAATGCTCTGAATACCTGCTTCTGCAAATTTACCGCTCACTGGCCCACCTGTCATCTTCCTGAGCATGCCAAAATCCAGTGTTAACACATGCCTCCTCAATTTTGGGATAAAGGTCGTTTATTCTGAAATTGACCACAAGCTTCCTCTTTCTCCTAGGTCAGCACTGCCCAATACTGCAGCCGCCGCTCAAGGAATCCAAGCCCCAACACATTCTCGAATTCATCTCGAATCTTCAATGGCGACTCAGGATGAAATCCCAGAGGTAAATTTCATTTACTTCCACGCATTCGGCAATCTCCGATTGGCTTTCTTGCTTCTCTCTCAATTCATTCGTCCCCTTGATTTCACTATTCTTTGAAGGAATACAAGAACCAGATTTTGATCCCCTATGCTGCAAACCCCGATTCATACCTTCCTGGCCCAATGGGAAGCCCTTACCCAACTGAGATCATTGAGAAAGAAACCTCAAGAATCCCTTTCAAGTCTGGAGTGACCCCGCCAAACCAATGGCCGAATACCTTCAAGACTTGGTCGTTTCCCCCAATCACCGGATGACGAAACTGGTACCGGAGGATGCTGGAAAAAGTAGCAGTCACTGGGATGATCAAGACATCAATTATTGCTTAGAATTGTCTCTGTCAGAGATGCCCAGGAATGAATCCCTTTTAATAGCAGCTTCCCATTTCTGGTCTGATGCTATCAACGCCTTCGTTTTTGGTCATGGCATGATGACTCTTACCCTGGCCGATGTATTTATGATGACCGGCCTAAATGTGTCACAGCTAGTATACCCCTTCAAATATAAGAGCAAAAGCAGCCAAAAAGCTATCAAATCTGAAGGTGGATGGGTCAAGTACATTCAAACCCACATGGAAACATTTGGTGCTGTCTCTGATAAGGAATGGAGGGCTTTCATGAACATGTGGTTGTGCAGATTCATCTTCTGTGGAAAATCCAATGAACCAACTCTAAATCATATGGTCGTGGCTGAGGATTTAACTACAGGCAGTCTGATTCCCCTGGGCAAATATCTCTTAGGATCTATTTATCATATGATGCATCAGATCACTGCCCAAATGCACCAAGGTGGGGAAATCTCCTGTGTAAGTGGCCCTTGGTGGTTTGTTCAGATGTGGTTGCAACTATACATGCATCAAATAATCCCTATGCCTCTTCACAACTTGAGTTTTCCTTCAGTCAATTATGCTAAAGGCAACCCAGCAAGAGTTAAGGGCTGTCAAACTTATGGAGAGGTAACATCTTCCATCAGCATTGATATGGACATTGGTTATCTCTTCAAGCTATTCTTTAAGGGTTTTGACAATGTGCTTTGGCTCCCTTACAGAGAAAACGATGAGCTGACTCTCCCTTGTAAATTCAGTTATGAATCTGGCTATTCTGACAAAGTGTCTACAGAGGTCTTCAACTCCTTCATCAAGCTTTGCATCTTGCCAGTCAAATTCCATCATGGGAGATTAGTGCAATCCACCTATGAATTCTACTACCCAAATATGGCAGCCAGACAATTAGGATGTGGACAGTTGCCCCCAAGACCTTTCTTTTCAACAACCATAAAATTCAAGGAGTTGATTAAGAATGAAATAGAAGCAAAAAAAGGTTTTTGAGCTTGGATGGGATTTGCAAATTTATGAACCCTCTCCATTTGGGTTAGTAGATGTTGCTCACCCTCTTTTTGCCTCTTGGTGGCAAGAATGGCACAACCACATCTTCAACACATCAGTGTATCCTTTATGCCAAGATCTGCAACCCCAATTTGTCTCAGATAGCGAGGTAATTCTATTGCACTCATCATTTTCTGCTTTTCACTTCTCATTCTAACATCTGGTTATGCATAGGATTTTGAGCCCATTCCTCCTACTACAACAACCCAGTATTACTTAGTTGGGCCCAATCCTGTCCTGGGTTTTGATGCTCCAACCCTGGCAACCTTCATGAAGATTCCTGCAACTTTGGTTACTACACCTTCAGGAGGGATAGGTAAAAGGAAGATACTTGAGGACATTCATGTAGCCAGAAAAACAAGGTCCAAGAAAGTTAAGCGGTCTCCTAAGGTATGAATCTTTAATCTAGCAGTAAATCTCATTCGGCAACAATTCTAACCATCTTCATACTAATTACCTCCACTGCAGCCACATGTTGAAATTCCAGGGTCAAGCAATGCCTCAGCAACGGTGGATATCCCTCCTCAAGCCTTTACTCATGATGCAGAGACTCATGAAATTGAAGATACAGAAGCTCATGAAGCCGAAAGTACAGACGTCCATGAAACCTTCAAGCATATTGGTATCATTCGGCTAATCACTTTTCTCTTTATATGATATCTACTCCTTGTTCTTACACTCCATTACCTATATTATTGGAAATAGATAAAATTCTACACAATCTAGCAGAAGAAGCTTCCTCTGGTCCAGCTCTAGGTTCTCCACCTTTGGACATCCACTCAAGCCCTCAACCAGACGAGGATACAACCCACCTTGATGATCAACCAACACAGCAGGTAACACCTTACCTTAAGCTATTCTTTTAGCACACATCCAGTCGGCTAACACTTCTCTTTTCTTAAGAACACCACCAAATCAACTGTCAGTTATTCTTTCACTGTTGATGATTACATCAATGAAAAAGATAAAGAAGCCTCCTCTCAGTAGACTTTGTCAGTGGAAAATCAAGCTCGGCTGAAGGATATAGCTAATCTACTGAAGAAGGACATCAACACTCTGGTCCAAGATTCTGACCAGATAAAAGATCTCCTTGAGCTCATCAACCAAGACCTTCCACCTGTTCTTAAGGCTTCTCTGGAATCTACATCCCACCTTGATGATAATTTTGTTGTGGTGAAGCGGGCAAATAAAAACATAGCCTCAAGGACCGTCTTACAGAACAACAGGTCTCTGGAGAAGCAAGAAGCTAAAGTCTTGCACTCCCAAATTCAAGTCACTAAAGACTCATTGGTGACTCTGGAGTCTGAGCTGAAAATCATGAATGATGAGAAAATGAATCAGGGTTATCTCTATCAGTCAGAGCATCTCTCTCCCTTCGGTGACAGCAGCTCAACCGGGGACTCTGTCATCCGGTCCCTCTGGGTCCTCAGGCCTCTACCACTCCAACCCCTGGGATTTGGATTCGAGTTCGAATGTCATGGACGACCCCTACACCCATGCGGAAGCAGTCACCTTCAAAGGAGAAAGGTACGAGGCCCGAGGAGAGCTGGAGAAGACCTCCAAACAATACGACGTCGACCAACTTGAATGGGAGGACCAGCGGAAGCAGCTCTGCGACGCCATTACTGGTTAGCAAAGATAACCGCGCTCGAACTCCCTTTTCTGATTCCATCTATTCACCCGATTCGCATTGTTCAACGCTCTCTGTAGAGGTTGAGCACCTGAAGACTGTGGCGAACAAGATCGCTGACAAAGTGAACGCCTAGGGAGAAACCGCCGAGGCACGCCTTGATGATGCGGATGGCCGTATTAACCAAGCCTCCATTCATGGCATGCATCACGGCGTAGCCTTGGGGTTGGCGGCAATGTCCACCCAGCGGCGTGGAGATTTCTCCTTCATGCCAGTTGGTTTCCTTGGTGGCGTACCCCCAGAAGATGTCGAAGACATTGATGATCTTCTGGAGAGCTATGAGGACCATGCAACCGTCCTTGCTCAAGCCACAGACGCCCAGTCTATCCTCAACAAGTTGTTTGAGGAGTAGTTGAATCCTCTGTAAAAACCACTTATCCTATGATATACCGTTTGTGATCTGAAGAACTCTTTCTGAACTGCATGACTTGTCTTTAGTTGATTGTGTTTATATTTTTTGCTCTAAAGGCGACACATACCGCGTCGTCTATCCTCCAAGTTTTTAGAGTATTTTTCGGCTAAAGACGATGCTTCTATATCAACTATTTGTGCACAAAAATCTCTTAAGTGTGTTTATGCACTGACCTCAACACTGGGGTAAAATTTCTTAAGAAATCTTCTATTAATAGCTCTGGTGAACTCTTCTTCCAGTAGAGTCTTTAAAATATACGCATTGCCAGGCGCACACCTCACTATCCGAAAAGATCCTTCCCAATTTGGAGACCATTTGCCGAATGCTTTATCTTTTGTCCCAATCGGCAATACAGTCTTCCACACCAAATCTCCTTCTACAAATTGCTTCTCTCTGACCTTTTTGTTGTAATACCTGGCAACACGTAATTTTTTCTTCTCAATATTTTCCAATGCTTTGAGACGAACTACATGCAAATCCTCTAATTCATCCATCATTAGGTCCTTATAATCTTCTTTCTTCAAATCATTTTGCAATGTAACTCGTCTTGAACTCGATTGCAACTCCCACGGCAGTACAGCATGATGTCCATAAACTAATTCATAGGGAGATGCTTGAGTAGACCTATGACAAGCCATCCGGTAAGCCCATAAAGCCTCATTAAGAACCGAATGCCACTTCTTCGGCTTTTCATCAATCTTTTTCTGAATAATTTTGATCATGATCTTATTTGATGCTTCGGCCTGACCATTAGCTTATGCATAATAAGGAGAATAATTGTACAACTTGATCCTCATTTCTTCAGCAAAATCACAAAATTCAGATGAAGTAAACTGAGTTCCTTGATCTGTTGTCATAGTCTGAGGAATCCCGAATCTGTGAATTATATGCTCCTTAACAAAATTTACCATGTTTTCTGATGTGACCTTCTTTAGAGGAATAGCTTCAACCCACTTCGTAAAATAATCTATAGCTAATAGCACAAACTTATGTCCTTTGCTAGAAGGAGGATGAATCTGACCAATCAAATCTATGTCTCATCCTCTAAACGGCCAAGGTTTGATAATTGGGTTCATAACTGATGCTGGAGCTCTTTGAATATTACCGAATCTTTGACAATCTTGACACCCCTTGTAATATTCAAAACAATCTTCAAGCATGGTTGGCCAAAAATAACCGGTTCTCCTAATTATCCATTTCATTCGGTAAGTCGATTGATGTGCACCACATACCCCTTCATGCACTTCATACATCAGCTTTCTGGCCTCTTCTTGATTCAAACATTTGAGGAGCACTCCATCTATGGATTTGTAATATAACTGGTCATCAAGGAGCATGAACCTAAGAGCTTTGTATCTGAGCTTTCGGGAAACCTCTTGCGATGGATTTTTTAAGTAATCGGTAATCTCGTTTCTCCAATCACCAACTATCCGATCCTCATTCAAAGCATAAACCTCTTGATCCTCTCGGTATCCCGAAGCAGCTTGAGCCAGTCTATTTGCTTCTTCATTATGGCCCCTAGGGATGTGATGCAAGGTTACCACTTGAAAATTCTTCAAAAGCCTTCGGCATTCTTCATAATATTCTCTCAACATATCACTCTTGCATTCAAATTGGCCAGTTAGTTGGTTAATTACGAACTCATCTCCGAAGACCTCAACAGCAACGACATTTATTTCAACAAGAAGCCGAAGTCCTCTAAGTAGCGCTTCATACTCTGCTTGATTGTTAGTAACATAGAATTCAATAGGGACAACATACTTAAAAGTCACCCCTCGTGGAGAGATCAAGAAAATGCTAGCACCGCCACCTTTGCTACAGGATGAACCATCAAAAAACAAAGTCGAAGGTGCAATACTCATCATGTTAGCAGAAGGATCACGATGTTGGGTAACAAAATCGGCCATAATTTGACCCTTTACTACTTTCGCCGATTCGTACCTTAAATCAAATTCTGATAAAGCTAAAATCCACTTGCCAATCCTCCCATTTAAAATTGGCATTCATAACATATGTTTTATTACATCAAACTCAGAAACCACCACGCATTCGACATTCAACAAGTAGTGCTGAAACTTGGTACATAAGTAATACACGCACAAGCACAACTTTTCCGTAGCCGAATACCTTGTCTCTGGATCCAGCAGCTTTCGGCTAAGGTAAGCTATTACTCTTTCTTTTCCCTCAAACTCCTACATGAGGGCCGATCCTACTGTCAAGTTATCGGCCTCCATGTACAACTTAAAAGGCTTATCAAGCTGTGGAGGTACCAACACAGGTGGCGCCTTCATGTATTCTTTGATCTCGTCAAAAACCTTCTGTTGTACGTCACCCCATACAAACTCTTGATCCTTTTTAAGCTTCAACAATGGAGAGAAAGGAAAAACTTTTTCTGACAAATTAGATATGAACCTTCTTACAAAATTGATTTTGCCAAGCAGTGATTGCAACTCTGTGAGATTAGTTGGGGGGATTACTTTGTCTATCACTTCCATGCTCTTCTTGCCGACTTCAATCCCTCCTTTATGGACTAGAAATCCTAAAAACTCACCAGCCGAGACCCCAAAGGCACACTTGTTCGGGTTCATTCTCAAACCATGCTTCCTAGTGCACTCCAAAGTCTTCCTTAAATCGGCCAAATGTCCCTTGTGATTTCTAGACTTGACCACCACGTCATTAATATAGATTTCCACGATTTTACCGATCAACTTGTGGAAAATATAGTTCATAGCTCTCTGATAAGTTGCACCAACATTCTTCAGATCAAAAGTCATGACGATCCACTCAAACAAACCAATATGACCAGGGCATCTGAAAGCTGTCCTTGAAATATCTTCTATTGCCATAAAGATTTGGTTATAACCAACATTACCATCCATAAAGTTGATGACTTCATAACCAGCCGATGCATCGACAAGCAAGTTGGCAACTGGCATTGGGTAACCATCCATTGGAGTGGCTTTATTGAGATTTCTAAAGTCAATGCAGTCATCTTTCCATTCTTCTTGTATACTGGAACTATGCTTGAAATCCACTCTGCATACCTGCATGGTCGAATGAAATTTGCTTCTAATAATCTTTCAACCTCTTTTTTCACGTCGGCCAGTACCTCCTCTTTGAAAATCTTCTAAGGAGGTTGTTTGTAAGGACGATACCCTGACTTAATCGGCAATCGATGCTCCACAATAGAACGATCCAGTCCGGGCATCTCTGTGTAATCCCAAGCAAAACAATCCTTAAATTCTTTTAGAAGGTCTATCAACTTTAATCTATACTCTAGGTCTAAATTTGCATTGATATACATCGGCCTTGGTTTAACATCACCACCAACATTTATTTCTTCCAGCTTGTCGGCCGACATAAAGCCACGTCCCAGCTTTCCTTTGTTGTCATTGATCGGGTTCCACATTAAAAATTGCTATGAGAGCCGACTGCTTGGATCGGCTGTTGGTCCTTGTTGAAGACATTCACAGGACCTTCCTCCCATATTCTTCCAGAGAAACAATCATCGTTATCATATTCCCAGAAGGTAGGCTCAATAGCAGCAACACTTACTGAATCATCAGCATGAACAATCTCAACATCATCTCCAATCCACTGAATGAGAATCTGATGCATGGTTAAAGGTATGTAGCAATTAGCATGGATCCAATCTCTTCCTAGGAGCAAACTATATGCCCCGTTGCCATCAATGACAAAGAAGGTAGTGATCAACATTTTTGATCCAATCATTAACTCAACATGCACAGTCCCTCGGGTGTCAGAAGGATTTCCAGCAAAGTCCCTGAGCACCATGTCGGTTTTCAATAGCTCTTCATTAGTCACCCCGAGCTTCCTGAAGGTGGTGTAAGGCATAATATTGATGGCAACCCCTCATCAACGAACATCTTAGTCAGAGGCTTACCATTGATGTATCCCTTCATGTAAAGCGGTTTCAAATGTCTATGCTTGGTCGGCTTATCGAAACCTGGCCGCTGAGTCAGGACAAGTTGGGCCATCAGATCCTGATATTCGCTTTCATCGAAATCCGAGTACAGCTCTCCTTGGATGTCTTGGCCTTCCGGAGCTATGAATTCTGATGGGATGAAGAAAGCCATGCATGCATCAGCCGAATGATCATGCTTATTGGGGTTTTCTCTAGGACATCATACCCGTTTCTTTTCGGCAACTGTTTGTGTCAGCTCCCGGTTCCTCAAGCATTATACTTTCCTCTTCTGGCTCTTCCTCATCCCTGGTGGGCACCATTGTCCCTTCTGCCACACATATTCATGGTGATCTTCTTCTTCAACGCCTTTCTCAAAATGGACCCACTACTGATCGGCAAATCTCTTGCCTCGCCGATTCTCAGAATTGTCTATTTTTAAACGTCGACCGTCCTTAGAAAATTGTGATCCAAGTCTTTCATGGACCAGACAGCGGTTGACCCGAGACTGCCTGTACCCTGAATATTGATCACTACATTCGGGGCAATTATCCTTAGTAGGTAGCTTCAGGCCTTCATTCCAACAATGCTTGAAAAATGAGCATCCCCAATGAGATTGCTCCTGCTCTCTCATGTACTCTTGCTCTTTGTGGTACATCTCCTCCTTGTACTTCTGATGTTCCTCTATGAACTCATGTTCCTTGTGATACCTCTGCCTCTAGTACTGCTCGCTCTCCCGTCGCCACTTGTTTAACAGAATCTGTGTCGTAACCCTAGTCCTAGAAGCTTCCCCTCTCTCGGTTCGGCTATTCTGGAATTGAGCCCATTGCTGAAACTCTTCATTCGTAATTTGCCGATCGGGATCAACAACACCAGCTCTTCTCGCTCTGTCTGAGGTCAACACCTTCACTTTGCCCTTGCCTCTAGGGTCATCCATGACAACCATATTCATAGAGAAAGACATCATGTTCTGTGCAAAAGGATTATCATCAATTTTCATCTTGCCATCAAACTTCAGATGTCCTTCCTGAATAGCCTTCTGGACTTTCATTCTGAACACTCGGCAATCATTGATGGAATGAGAATTAGTATTATAGAAGCCGCAAAACTTCTTGTCTTTTACTCCTTCAGGGCGTAGCATAGGGTGCTCTTCCGGCAATTTGATGCGCCCTTCCTTAAACAGCAACTCGAACAACTTGTCGGACTTAGATACATCAAAGTCATAAATAACCTTCTGCTGCCTCAACCATCGTTGACTAACCTGAGTCGGCTCTTTTGCCTAGACCAACTCAGCTGCGGCTACCTCATCTTCATCGTCTTACTCCACTGCTTCTTCCAGGAAACTTTGATACATCCCATTAGCCACGTCGCCCTTCTGGAAGAGGTTATCTCTCCTGAAGCCTTGAACCCATAAGGTCAACCAGCTTCTTCTCATTAGTGCCCGTAAAGAAATATGCATGAAACCTCTGTTCTAATTCTGCCCATGTACTAATGGAATTTGCTGGCAGAGATGCGAACCACGTGAAAGCTGGCCCTGTCAGAGACAACGGAAAATACTGAATCCTCCAAGCATCATCAGCAGATGCCTCTCCAAGCTACATCACGTATCCTGACCAGAAAACTTAGTCAAATCCGTGGGAGACTTTACCCTTGGAGGGAGTGCCACTCGGTTATACCATTCTGGATAAGGGTACTTGTATGCGTAGGATTGGTTCTTTGACTTTAAGCCAAACTGATTCTGCATCATGTCTGCCATCCTGTTCATGATAAGATCAATATTTGAATTCAAATCTCCATGTACTGGCCCTTCAAAAGGCAACCCTGTAGAGTTTTTATACCCTGGGTTCGGGAGAGCATCAATGGCACTGTAATTGGCAAACTCTTGATATCCATCTCCATACATATTCTTCTGCAACCTATTTGCCACTGGAGACACCTTGAAAGCCGATTGTGGGATGTTTCCCAACTCACCGAACGCGAGCTGGCCATAAGTCATGGGACCTTGGTTGATACTAGGTGCGCCACCATCCTCAGCAGCCTTCTCCTAGTGCTTTGGCACATGGAACAATGTCGGTCCTTGCATTGGACCAATTACCTCTTCGAAGTATTTATCAGCAGATGGACCGAAGGTACTGACCATGATAGTGCGAAAGGTATTCAAGAAAGCGGTATGATGATTTCTCATGGTGTCACTCATGGCCTGGTAAACCATATCAATCATCTTTTGAGCATCTTCCTCTTTGGTGTAATTAGTCTGATGTGGAAGGAGAATCTTCGGAAGCGACTGCTTCTGAAAAACTTTGTTGCTTTTATCCTTTGAAAAGGACAGCAAACACTTAAGTTGAAATTCAACACATGCTTGCTGGACCAGATTCCTTAGGTCTTCTGGCAACTCATCCATAGTTACGTCCAAAACCTGGCTATTATCGATTTCAGGCATCTTGAAATGTGGGGTCCCACCGAGCGTGCCAAAAAGTGTGTCGACACAAAATGTGACGCACTGTGCCTCACACACAGCAAGCCGGAAAGCGTGGCTTCAATCGGGTGCCCGGATGCTTCGAAGTCTGGAAACGTGTCAGTCAGTTTGACCTGAAAATCATTAGATACAAACTGGAACATGTTGGGTGTGATCAGATAGTTCCATATATACGACCATGAAGCCACTTACGACGACATACAACTATAGAAGTTGTTTGCCAACAAGTTTTATAGATCATTCGGCTAAAACAACCATGATGTACATGAGAACATTGATAGCCGAATGTGCATGCATGGGAAAAGTACGTTTGGACGACACATAGTTGACTATGATTTAAAGCATACCCAAGCTCAGCAATTCAACCGATTTGGGATCCATGATGAAGGAACACCTAAGTAAAACATGATCAAACTAATCTAAAGCTTGTATCCGCCGCACGATACCTAACTTTATCAAAGCTAAAACGTGATTAACATGCGTGAACCCGCAACACGTGACAATCTAGATCAAACTAATTCGGCTATTATGAACATAGATCTATCTATAAAGACAACATGAAAAATAATTGTTAAAGCGTAAACAGATCTATAAGAAAGAAAAGAGCCGAACCGTATCAATCTAGATTGGGCAAAAGAGTGTTACTATTATATAAAAGATCTAAAACATGCAACACGTGATAAGTTAATGAATCTATTAGATCTTGCCAAATCCAATAGGGCCGATAACTATCTTTCTTTTACTAAGCATATCGAGCAAACACCTGCCGCACGGTATTTAATCGTAAACAATACATAAGCAAAGACTTCTTGATTGTCAAGCAAGGATCCACCGCACAATCCTTGAAACAAATAATACTACTTGCATCAACATCTAAATCCACTGCATGATACTAGACATGATAAAAAGGTTGTCGGGACTTACGGAGGTCGACGAATAGATGATTCCTCTCGAAGAACTCGACGACACGATAAAAGACTCGAAGTTGGCACGGGGCCGGTTGTATTGATTTGGATGTGAACACTTTTTTACAATGGCCAAGGGTTTATATTTATACCCTGGTCATGACATGAGTCCTAAAAGGACACGACTACAAAATATCAAAGAAAACACGACACTTTTAACTCTAGTTTCCTTTGGAGTCTTTATTTCCTTAATTATTTCAATCTCTGTTGCCCGATCGGTTCTTATTTGCCGACTTCATCGCTTCTTCAACGGAAAACCGCCTTTCCTCTAAATAGCCGACTGCACGATCATTTGTCAAATCGGAAGAAATTAGCCGACCACATGAATACTTGCCGGATGCTCCGAATACCTGCTTCTGCAAATTTACCGCTCGCTGGCCCACCTGTCATCTTCCTGAGCATGCCAAAATCCAGTGTTAACAGTTCCTCATCGTTAGTAGGGGATACCAAGATCGACACGTTGGTTAGCAACTGCTTGATGTGGTCAAGAGTTGACTGGGCCTCAAATGTCCACGCGAGTCGCTCGGATTTTTTCAAGAGCTTGTATAGAGGCAAGCTTTTTTCGCCGAGGTGGGAAATAAAATGGCTAAGCGATGTGAGACATCCAGTGACCCGCTGTAGCCCTTTCACGTTGTGAATCGGCCACATCTTTTCGATGGCGGCGATCTTTTCAGGGTTAGCTTCGATCCCTCTTTCAAAGACGACAAATCCTAGGAGCATGCCCTTGGGGACCCCAAAGACGCATTTCTCTGGATTAAGTTTGATGTTGTTCTTTTTGAGTTTCGCGAACATGAGGGCAAGATCAGCCATGAGCCCGTCGGAGTGCTAGGTTTTGATGACGATATCGTCTAGGTAGACCTCGAAGGTTTTGCTCACTAGTTCATCAAATCATCGGATCATAGTCCTCTAAAAGGTGGCCCAACGTTTCGGAGTCCGAAAGGCATGGTGACGTAGTAGAAAGATCCGAACGGGGTGATGAACGACGTCGCGAGCTGGTCCGACTCGTTCATCTTGATTTGATGGTACCCTGAGTACGCGTCAAGGAAGCAGAGGAGTTCACACCCTGATGTCGCGTCGACTATTTGGTCTATGAGAGGCAATGGCTATGGGTCTTTTGGACAGACCTTGTTGAGGCTCGTGTAATCAACACACATTCTCCATTTCTCGTTCTTTTTTGTACCAATACAGGGTTGGCGAGCCACTCGGGGTGGTACACCTCCTTGATGAAGCCCGCGATGAGGAGCTTTTTGATCTCTTCTCCGATCGCGACACGCTTCTCCTCGTCGAAACGACGTAGTCGTTGCTTGACAGGCCGGGAGTCCGGCTTGATGTGCAAGGAATGCTCGGCGACGTCCCTGGATATGCTCGACATATCCGAGGGTCTCCATGCAAATACGTCGATGTTTGCACGGAGGTAGTCGACGAGCTCGCTTTCCTATTTGGGAGAGAGGGAGGTGCTGACGCGCACGGTCCTCTCCTCCCCATCCCGGGTGTCAAGCACGACTGTTTTTGTAGACCCTCTAGGTTCAAAAGATCCGACCTTCTTGGTGTTTGGGACCTCTTCCCGCGACGCGCTGGCCTCGGCCGCCATCTCGTCCGTGAGTTGTTTTGAGGCCACAAGTGCCGACGCGTATGTGCAGCACTCGACGTCACACTCATATGCGCGTCGGGGCGCCGTGCCCACAGTGATGACACCCATTAGTCCCAACATTTTAAGTTTTAGGTAAGTATAGTTTGGGACAACCATAAATTTCACGTAGCATGGTCGCCCCAATATGGTGTGGTACGTTCCCCTGAAGCCGACGACCTCAGAAGTCAATATTTCCTTGCGGAAATTGCTCGGCCCGCCGAACGTGACGGGCAAATAAATCTGTCCAATGGGGTCCGCCTTTTTGCTAGGAATTACCCCAAAAAACGGAGCCCCCGAGGGTCGTAGTCGTGACCATGGTATTCTCATTGCGTCGAGGGTCTTAGCATAGAGAATGTTTAGCCCACTCCCACCGTCCATGAGGACCTTGGTGAGGTGCTTGGTGCCAACAATGGGATCAACGAGTAACGGATAGCGTCCAGGATATGGTACATAGTAAAGATGATCATTATGGTTGAAAGTAATAGGAGACTCAGACCACTTGAGGAAGGTGGGAACAACGGGAACAGTTGTGTATACCTCTCGGCGTGTGACCTTCTGTTGACGCCTGGAGCTGCATGACGTCGGGCCGCCGAAGATCATCAATGTTTCGTCCACCGGAATGTAGTCGTCGTCCTTTGCTCCGCCGTCTTCACCGTCGCCCTCTTTCTTCTTCGTCCATCTCTTCTTCCTTGCGCCACCGCTAAGAAAATTCTTCATAAGGTTGCAATCCCTAAGGAGGTGCTATACTAGGGTTGCGTGGTTCGGACAAGACCGTTCTAGCATCCTCTCGAAGTGATCATTGGCCGGCACATCCTGTTGCTCCTCAATTTTCTCCGTCGCGGCGACGAACGATGCGTCGTATCGTTGTCGGTTGCGCCCTTTCTTGTGGGGACGAGTGGAGGGCCCTTCGGTATCCACCTCATCACGCTTGCTGCGGCTCGTCGTGCCCTAGAAGACGGTGTCGACTGCCTCTTCTCCTGAGGCATGGTTTGTGGTGATGTCCAGCAACTCCTTCGTCGTCTTGGGCTTTTTGCGCCCTAGTTTGTGAACTAAGGATTCGCAAGTTGTCCCTGACAAGAAAGCCGTGACGACGTCGCCATCGGCTATGTCCGGGAGCTCATTGCACTGTTGAGAAAAAGCGTCGAATGTACTCGCGGAGGGTTTCGCCTCACTTTTGCTTGCAGTTCTTGAGGTCCCAGGAGTTGCCGGGACGGATGTAGGTCCCTTGAAAGTTTCCAACGAAGGATTCCTTAAGGTCCCCCCAGTTCCATATTTTCCCTTTCGGGAGGTGCTCTAGCCACACGCGCGATGTGTTCGAGAGGTAGAGCGGCAGATGGCGGATTATGAAATTCTCATTGTTCGCCCCGCCTGCCTCGCAGGCGAAATGATAGTCCTCCAGCCAGAGCCCGGGGTTTGTGAGCCCCGTGTACTTATGGATGTAGGTTGGTGGTCGGAAACGCGACGAAATCCGTGCGACATTTATGCGCGCGGAAAAGCATAGTGGTCCGGTGGGCTCCGGGCTTGCGTCCCGATCCTCGTCAGGGTCGTGTCATCCACCCTGTGCGGGTGTCGCCCGCGTCGTCTATCACCGTCGTCGCTGTCACTCGGTTCGCGGTCGTCACTTTCGAAACGCGCCGCGCGACTGGGACACCACCTGGCCGGCTCCTAGTCCCTCGCGGGGGTTGGTTTTGGCCTTTGGCGAACGGAGTTCTCAGTCTGTGGTGTGTTGGGGGCACTGGAGAGAGCCCCTGCTCTCTGTCGTGCTGAGCTCTCCGCCTGCTGGGCCGTCACGCGGCCAATGAGGAAACGTAGCTCCCCTCTGAGCTTCTTTTCCTCGGGCGTCGTGGGTTCCGAGAACTGCCTCATGAGCATGGTGGCAGCCACTATGTTCTACTGCGCCCTCGGAAAAGGTTGGTGGAGACATGTCATCCTCGATTATGTGGCGTTACACGTCCCGAGCTCGAGCTCGGGGGTCGATCTCCGGCCTCGGGTGCAGTTGCTGCTCGAGGAGAGCGCGCTCGTTGTCGAGTTCCTCCTGCCTGCCTTGCATGGCGTCTAGGTTGACGTGCGGTGGTGTAAGAGCCCGAGGGTTAGCCGGGAGGATTTCGTTGCCATCCTCGTCGACGTCGCGCACAGCTCCCTCGGTGGTGCCCTCCCTTCCATCGCACATGAAGCATTCCTGTGAGGGGACCTTGCTGACCTCAGGAGTGATGTGTTCAGTCCCCGTGCTGTCAGTGCCGAAGAGAGCCAAGTCGTCCTCGGTCAGGGGGTCATAGAATGAGTCGATAGTTCCCACGAACTCGTCGTCCGGGGTATTGGTCATCTTCAGGGTGATGAGCCGTTCGAGGATGGAAGCAGCGCTGACGAGACCGAATGGGTACATTATAGGGACACCTTCTTCTATTGGCGCACCCCCCTCGATCTGGATGGCGGCGTCGACGTAGGCGAGCGTCTGTTTCTGCGCATAGACCGGCGAGGCTCGTGGCGCCCTTCGGCCTTTGGTGCGCTGGCGTGACCTGCACCGGCGGAGGAACGGACGGTCTCTACCCTCGGAGGACGCCTCGTCTGAGGCGTAGTACGCTGCTTGCCCGTCGGCAGGCTTCCTCCCTGCGTCGGAGCTGAGGAGGAAGTCGCTGATGCGTTCCTCGGCGCCCTGGTGGACTCCTTCCGTTGAGGTAACGGCACCACGACAGGTGTCGCTCGGAGGTGTCTCATAGCCGTCGGAGCTGGGGTCCGAGTCCAGGAGATAGTCATACTGGGAGCGCACAAAATGCAGCACAGCATGCTCGGCCGCGTGACTAGTTTCACGGTCGTCGTCGTCATAGTCCCCTATGCCGCGCATGAATGCTTCGAGCGGATGGAGTCCTCTGTTGTCGTCCCGGGGGTCTCTTCCCAAGTCCGGTGAGGTTGGATCCAGGGCCCCGTGGCCCTAGGTCCTCAACCGGTGCGTCCCTACGGGGAGCGGGGTGGTCCTCGTTCGACCGGGCCAGGATGTCGACGACCTGGTCCGGCGAGGACAACACGCGGGTGATGGTTCCGTCCGGGGAGCAAGCGAACTCCAGGCTCCCAAAGCGGATGAAGGAGAGCCCGGGGTTGCCGGAGTTGAAGGTGGCCATTCGGAACCACTAAGGTGTCGCGACACGTGATGTCCCCTACCTGGCGCGCCAACTGTCGGTGTTTAGAAACTACCAACGAGTAAATTTGTACACGTGTCGGGCTCCGAATGGTGAGAGAAAGAGACAAGAGGATTATACTGGTTCGGGCAAGAAATCCCTACGTCCAGTGTGGAGCTGCTCGTGTTCCTTATCTCTGCTTGCGAGGGGGTTTACAAGCTGGTTCGAGAGAGGGGGTATGAGCCCCAGGTCTCTGGTTGATTCGGTGAGTGGGTGTGCTATCGGCTAGCTATGTGTGTGATGGTCTCTTTCTCTAGGAGTTCGAGAGCTGAGTCTCCCTTCGTCGTCCCTCCTGCTCTCCTTTTATAGTAGCAAGGGGAGAAGGGGAGTTACAAGCGTGCGTCGAGAAGTATCTACATAGGATGTTGTGCCTTATCCTTTCCTTCTTCAGGAAGGATGTTGGACACTCATAATACTATATTCCTATTGCCTTCGTACTTGGTCGGAGGAGGGGAGTCATGTCGGCCCCTCAGTATACCGCCGGAGAATACGGGGGGGGGGGGTCCGGTTGAACCCGTAGCGTAGTAGAGGCATGGAGTTCGTTGTACCGTTGGCGAGTACAGAGTTGTACCCTCTTATAGTTCTTTTTGTATACGGCAGATTCCTCCGCCTCGAGCCAATGGATATCGCTATCATGTGGGCCCTATGTACCCGACGTTCTTCGTTTGAAAGGTTCCTGTAGGGGCCCGGAGGCATGAGGCGTTGCCGTTATTCCATGGAAGCATGGGTCCCACCGGGTTAGGAGTCTGGTTCCGTCTCGTCCCTGATCGGAGGACTCGACGTGTCTCCACTTAGGTAGGGACTAGGGTGTTATCCTGATCCCCGGCTTATACGGGGTGTACGACCCCTCAGATTGTTGTACCTCCATTCTTATTGGCATTTGCACCGTCAGGAATCAAAGGGCGGCGACTACCACCTTCTAGATGTGGGCAAATAAGTCTTTTCCCTACAGGCGGTGTTCTTCACGTCTTCCATAGGCTGGGGAGCCGTCTCGCTCCCCGCGTCGGGCGAGACGGAGCCACGTCTGCCCGGGGGCATGTATGCCTACTCGGGCCGGTGGGATTCTACGAATCACGTGCCTCCTCTTCGTGGGCCTGCGGTGATTTGTCCCTGATGGGCCTCTCATCTTTTCCTAGGTGGCCGTCATTGGGCTTTTGGTTTGTTGATTTGTTTTTGAAAGTTTATCATTAAATTAGATCTCCGACAAATAAGCTTTTGTGTTATTGTGTCTAATTTGAAATTGGGTGAATCTTGATGGACTCATACTGGTGCTAATTTGCTAGTAAAAGCTCTCATGTCAATTATAATTATTAGTTGATATTGATCATCCAAACTACATATAAGCGCTAGTGAAGCATCTTCAGGGCTGTAGTGGGCACTAGTCTCCTGCACTATATAATTTTTCAATGTAGTTATGTTAAATTGTGTGGTTGCATGTTCCCTTTGTTTAATCTGTTTAATTAACTTTTGCAAACTATCAAATTTAATTAAATTTTAATGCAATGAATTATGTAGCGTAACATGACAGAAAAATCTAGCTGGTAGCATGAAAGCATCTAGGCCCCTAGTGTTTCGGTGATTAACGACAATGCAAGATTACTATGACTAACGTGTGTTTTGCAGAGGCAATGAGAAAGTTAGGTCATGGTAATGGATGGTTGATTGGAGTATCATGGTATTCGTGCCCCTTATTGGAACCGTTTCGGTTTTCAAAGGATTGGCGACAAGGTTGAAGATTAGACTATGTCTAAGTGTCGTTTGGAGTTGAGAGACACTTAGAGTAGTTTAGCACCTTTATTTTTTCCATTGGTCATACTATTAAGGGGGGTATTATCTAGTAGCTTGACCTAGGAGAGGCTATGCGATTAGGTGTGGTGCACACTTGTGAAAACTAGCACTAGGCAGCTTAGAAATAGTCCTTGGACCCTGTAGATAAACTTTCATTTTGGAAGTGTGTTGTTTTAGCTCAAGAAAGAGCTCCGGGCGCTAGTGTCTCCCTGGGTCCGGACCATTGGCTGTGCGTCCGGACCCTAGGGTTTGCTCTGCCTGTATCAGAGCGTCCGGACACTGTGAACAGTGTTGGGTCCGGACACGCTATAGAGTCCGGACCCTATCCAGAGAGCTCCAGTTTCGCAGTTTTGATCCGGACGTGAACTGGTGTGTAGAGTACGGACGCTAAGTAGGGTCTGGACCCTACACAGAGAGTTCCAGAGAGCATAATTCAATCCGGACGCTGTCCGGATGCTTGCGTCCGGACTGGAAAGAGCGTCCGGACTGCGTGGTTTCTGTACTGAGTGTTGTGATCTGAGGGGGTCCGGGCACATGTGCAATGGTTCGGACCCCACCCTGTTCTGAGCGTCCGGAGTGATGCAGACTAGTGGTTTTTTTGCCAAACGACTAGGGACTTGGTTGGGGGGTATTTATACTTCCCCATCAGCCCCTTGGCATCTCTCTTGCTCATTCCAATTACTTACCAACCCTTGTGAGAGTGCAAGAAGTGCAAGAGCCCTAGTGAGATAGTGAATTGCCATTCCATGTGTTGATTCTCACTAGTTGCTTAGAGATAACAAGTGTGCATCCATTCAATCACTAGACTAGCCTTGGTCAAGTGAGAGTTAGTTCTTGTTACTCTTGGTGATCGACATCACCTAAACGGCTTCACGGAGGTTCGCTTGGTGATCATCCGGTGGAGATCATTGTGGATGACCCAAGCTTCATTGTGATCGGTTGTGGGCGATTCACCGAGCCGGAGTGGCGAAGAATTAGCCCGTAGAGAGCACTTAGTACTTGCGCGGACTAAGGGGGAGCGATACCGTGCGCGGTGCTCCAACAAGGACTAGGGGGGGAGTGTCGACTCCTTGATACATCAGCAAAACGTCGTCGTGTCAACTTGCTTACTCCCTTCTCCTTACTTATTGCAATTACTTTCAAGCATTACTTTCCGCTTTACCTTTGTGTTGCTTGACTAGAATTGCATAAGGCTTTACCGCTTTCATTGCCATGTCTTGCTTGGCTAATGTGTGTTTTGCAGAGGCTATGCGTAGCTTATCCATAATGATCAATGAGAATGGGCATCAATGGTTATTACTTAGCCCCAAGATGGATATCGTTTCGGATTTCAAAGAGACATGATGAAGACCCTAGAATGATAGGCTAAGTGCCATAAGGAGATGAAGGGCACTTAGAAATAGATAGGGCTTCTATTTGATCTTTGACCGTACTATTAAGAGGGGTTGACACTAGTAGCTTGACTTAGGAGAGCTTCATGACTTAGGTGTGGTGCACACTTGACAACCTTAGCTCTAAGCAAGCCTATGGTGACCGTAAGATAGCCTAGAACAACTTCCATATTCATCTTCATGCTCCCTTTGTTTAATCTGTTTAATTAACTTTTACAAACTATCAAATTTAATTAAATTTTAATGCAATGAATTATGTAGCGTAACATGACAGAAAAATCTAGCTGGTAGCATGAAAGCATCTAGGCCCCTAGTGTTTCGGTGATTAACGACAATGCAAGATTACTATGACTAACGTGTGTTTTGCAGAGGCAATGAGAAAGTTAGGTCATGGTAATGGATGGTTGATTGGACTATCATGGTATTCGTGCCCCTTATTGGAACCGTTTCCGTTTTCAAAGGATTGGCGGCAAGGTTGAAGATTAGACTATGTCGAAGTGTCGTTTGGAGTTGAGAGACACTTAGAGTAGTTTAGCACCTTTATTTTTTCCTTTGGTCGTACTATTAAGGGGGATATTATCTAGTAGCTTGACCTAGGAGAGGCTATGCGATTAGGTGTGGTGCACACTTGTGAAAACTAGCACTAGGCAGCTTAGAAATAGTCCTTGGACCCTCTAGATAAACTTTCATTTTGGAAGTGTGTTGTTTTAGCTCAAGAAAGAGCTCCGGACGCTAGTGTCTCCCTGGGTCCGGACCATTGGTTGTGCGTCTGGACCCTAGGGTTTGCTCTGCCTGTATCAGAGCGTCCGAACACTGTGAACAGTGTTGGGTCCGGACACGCTATAGAGTCCGGACCCTATCCAGAGAGCTCCAGTTTCGCAGTTTTGATCCGGACGCGAACCGGTGTGTAGAGTCCGGACGTCAAGTAGGGTCTGGACCCTACACAGAGAGTTCCAGAGAGCATAATTCAATCCGGACGTTGTCCGGATGCTTGCGTCCGGACTGGAAAGAGCGTCCAGACTGCGTGGTTTCTGTACTGAGTGTTGTGATCTGAGGGGGTCCGGGCACATGTGCAATGGTCCGGACCCCACCCTGTTCTGAGCGTCCGGAGTGATGCAGACTAGTGGTTTTTTTTTGCCAAACGACTAGGGACTTGGTTGGGGGTATTTATACTTCCCCATCAGCCCCTTGGCATCTCTCTTGCTCATTCCAATTGCTTACCAACCCTTGTGAGAGTGCAAGAAGTGCAAGAGCCCTAGTGAGATAGTGAATTGCCATTCCATGTGTTGATTCTCACTAGTTGCTTAGAGATAACAAGTGTGCATCCATTCAATCACTAGACTAGCCTTGGTCAAGTGAGAGTTAGTTCTTGTTACTCTTGGTGATCGACATCACCTAAACGGCTTCACGGAGGTTCGCTTGGTGATCATCCGGTGGAGATCATTGTGGATGACCCAAGCTTCATTGTGATCGGTTGTGGGCGATTCACCGAGCCGGAGTGGCGAAGAATTAGCCCGTAGAGAGCACTTAGTACTTGCGCGGACTAAGGTGGAGCGATACCGTGCGCGGTGCTCCAACGAGAACTAGGGGGAGTGTCGACTCCTCGATACCTCGACAAAACGTTGTTGTGTCAACTTTCTTACTCCCTTCTCCTTACTTATTGCAATTACTTTCAAGCATTACGTTCCGCTTTACATTTGTGTTGCTTGACTAGAATTGCATAAGGTTTTACCGCTTTCATTATCATATCTTGCTTGTGTAGCTAGGACACACTTGGGAAAAGCACTAGGGAGTTAATTGGCTCTTGCTAGGTTTAATTCTTGGTTAGAAATTTAAAAGAACCCAATTCACCCCCTCTCTTGGACATCTTGATCCTTTCATAACACTTGACCATGATATTTGTATTAATAAAATCAAGTGACATAAACAAGATATTTCAAGCTTGCCACCATAACATAGAGCATGATTTTAGAAAAAAAATCTAAAACAAAGGTATATAATTTTTAGAGGTAAAGCAATTTTTCTATGGATTTTTTAGATTGAGTTGGGTTTTAAAATTTTAATTATATTATTTTCATGACTAATATTTTTTGTTAGTTTTTAACTAATTTTAGTTATTTTTTATAAAATATTTTACTTTGATTTACCTCCTTCAACTTTTGAATTAGCCTGATTTATCTTAGCTTACGTGGCATGACAACAACAAAGCACCATCAAAACTGCTAAAGGTGACTACTTAGACTTGTGGTCAACTAGTTGTTGTCCCTATGACTCATGGAGTTTCTATCAGAGTGATCTAGTTCTAGTTTTATTTTCGCTGAGACATTTGCTTATGTAATGGATATTATTTGCTATGTACTTATAAGTATTGAGCTTGGTACTTCTATAATTTGTGACTATATGTGTGTGATGGTTTTCTGGACACATATGGTATATATCTAATTGTCCTTAGAACTGGGTACTACACCTGGCCAATCGGCCCTGTTCTTGCGGTCCAATAACACACTGTTCTGATCCAATAAGGGAAAAAATTCAATTTTTCTTCCAAAACTTTGACATTTGTCCGTTTTCACTCCCCAAACTATAAAACTAGAAATTTTTTCTCTTCCAATTTTGAAAACCGTTCATTTTACCTCCCTGACCAGTTTTGGACGGTGATTTTGCTACAATAATGATGGTTTTGTCTTTTTTCTTTGTATTTATTTTGACCAAATCTTTAAAAAATCATAGAGAATCACAAAAAAATCATAAAATAAAAAATATATAATTTTGTTGAACTCTACGTGATTAGATCTACACAGTGAATATATAATATGGTATGTTTTAGTATATTTTTTTGCTAGACATAGTATAAACCCGACCAACAAAAAAAATCATGTACAATAAAAAATTTATACTATAGCATACCATAATATATGTTTACTGCATAAAAATACTCATGTAGTGATCAACAAAATTATTTTTTTATTTTTAATTTTTCTGTGATTTATTATGATTGTTTAAAGATTTAACCAAAATAAATAAACAAATAAAAGAGAAAATCACCGTCACGAGAGCTAAATAAATGATTTTCAAAGTCGGAGAAGAAAATATTTGTAGTTTTATAATTTGGGTAGAAAAAAACGGACAAGCGATAAAATTGAAGCAGAAAAATTAGACTTTTTCCATCCAATTAACAGTAAGCAATTGAGCCCAATGTCATCAAAGGATCCGAGGAAATAAAGGCCCAAATCACACACAGGACTCACGCTCCTCCTTCGTCTTCCTTCTTCCTCACCGCTCTCTGCATTTGGGAATAACCTCGACCCTGCTACGACTACCGAGTAGCGAGAGAGGAGAGATGGCGGCGCAGCTGCGATACATGAAAAGCCTCTATTTCGGGCCCCCACCTGCCAAGGTTCGCCGGATCGCTCCCAGAAACATTCTGGCTGCAGTTCCCAAATTTTTTTCCCTCTTCCATTCCAAAATCATTTCTTGAACAATTCTCCCCAAGTCCTGTTCACTTCTTTCGTTGGGGTTTGACGGCGTTCTTTGTTGCTAATGAGGCAGGGGTTGATGCAAGATCTGGAGTACGCCATGAGGACAAAGGTAGCTCTTCTGCGACAGCACCCTTCCATGCCCCTCACGCCACGCCCTAAAAACAATAGAATCTTGTCGCTGAGTTGGATTTTTGCTACTGATGGTGTAGGGCGGTTTGACCCCCGAGGAGGAGACGACCTTCCGGGTTTACAAATTCCTTCCAGATTTGTCCTTCGTCGCGGGTTCAGTATGGGGCACTTTCGTGGGGTGGTTCGGTTCCGGCAAAGGTTGCTCACTCCCTCACCTCTCGATTGATATTGGATATAATGTTCTTATATGCGATGTGCTATTTTAAAATCGTGGTAAACAAGGAGCATTCAGTTAAAACATGCTATTCCTGAGAAAGGGATAATATTGTGTCAACAATTTGCCATTAGCGAGCACCAAATTCTTTTTAAAACATGCCAGGAGCATGGTTGCAGCCTTGTATATCAAAGGTTAAAACTTAAAATAGTATTCAATTGTCATACTTGTGCAAACCATCCAGGATGGGGACTAGGGAGGAGAATGTTTGTATATAATCCATTGAATATTAAAGTTCAAACGCTGGTAAATAGGACTCTCTTTTTTAAAGAACCGTGTGTCATCTGACAAGCAACATTATTCCATTATTATGGCTGTATTTTGAGAGTTCCTTCCCTAAATGTTGCACCATTGATGATGTTGTTTTGCTGTTATCAAGTGGGCACGTCAGGGAAATTAAGTTATGTTCGCATGGTTTATCAGCCATGTTACAATATTTTTTATCTCACAACAAAACAACCAAAAACAGCATCAACCGTAGAAACGATTAGCCGAATAGGCCGTTATATTCAGCCTTTGTTATTACTCCTACTTTTCAAGGATATTTACATGCTTACCCTGCGTCTGCATTCTGCCGTTATTATTACTGTTCAAGGATATTTGTATACCCGTACCCTATCCTTTTACTAGCCACGGTGAATATGTTACTTTTAGAGCAATTTGGCCTAGTTTATGTTTACAAAATTGTCTATACTACTGCGTGTATGATGCATGTATGCAGGCACAGCTCCCTCACATTTGAGTGTAGCCTTGGGTCACATGAAGTGCTGGTGCCTCCTGTGATTTGTTCCTGAGTGCAGTCATGCTTGGTTTGTAGAGTTTGTTGTAGCAACGTTATATTAGTAATGGGGCTTGAATATTATAATTACTGTTTTCTTAATCAGTGGAATAAATCTCTATATGGTCAATGCATTTATTGGTGGAAAGGGACAATGCAAGTCATCAGATTTTGACTGCAGTTGATTCAATTAAGTGTTGTATAAACAAAACCACAAAACTGTCATTGTTAAATTTGTCTTGCAGACAATAGCTATTGGTACCAGATGCATGCTTACAAAATTCTGTTGTGCAGGACTCAAATTGGTTGGGCTTCCACCTTTTACCCGATTCCTAAGATTTTGTGCAGCTTATGGTAAATCTCAAGGATATTTGACCTGGTAGTGATCCCTGTACAATAATCTCATGCAAAGGCATAGCCAAGCTATGTTTAGATGATAGACAAATCAATAATTTTTGCCTCATAGTGAATGTGGATCTTTTGTATTTGATGGCAAGATGAGTCAACATGATTAGGAAATACCTACAATGAACCTACCCAGTTAACAATGATTATCATTATTCATATATCTAATTTCTAGCTAACACTGCGCTGGTAGACCCCAGATGAGCAGTTAGCCATAAACAATACTGCTATTGGAATTTAATACAATTTTTATTGAAATTCAATACTTATACATTCTGTAAGATAGTTTTTATGCTCCAAAGTCATTACCTTTTCTGTTGCAACCATTTGCTCATGAAGTTATAATAGATCCATGCTGTACTTGAAAGCAAACAGATAGCTTGTTAGGTTAACACAGTAGTAGATGGAACCATTTGGCATAAAATATTGGATGCATCGACCCTGCAATGTTGATATGTTCTAAAGAATCATTTGTCATCCTTTTCATTGAAAATGTGAATTTATTGGAGCTACTTCTCAGGCTGTGCTTATCTCGGTGGAAAGGTCTGGGCTCGTGTAGTCATGCATCAATGCCCTGCACTGGTTTTAAACACGAAAGAAGGACGCATGAAGATGGAGCTAGCTAACATGTGTGATTTGTTGACTAGTGATTCTTTTTCTTTGGCATCGGGACTCGGGAGTTCCAACCAACTACTTGTTTCATTGACATCTTACTTGCTTTTTCCTTGCTTCATTAACAGAATACTCAATAAGCATAGTGATGATGCATACCTGGTCAATGTTGTGAAAAGACACTTTTTTGCTGAGCATCTGTTCGATGATCTGCATCAAGATCAACCACTTTTCAGGTGGCACCCACGCCGTTCGTATATTGACAGCACCTTTGTAGAAAGAATGAAGGAAGTTGAAGCTACCAACTCTGATAGTGAGGCTAGATCGATTTCAAGAGAGACAAATGCAAACACTGTGAGCTAGTACTAGTTTATCGTTAAGTTTACAGTTTGGCAGAAATGCGACTGCTTATTTTCTAGGTGCAGTTTGTCCATCTAGGCTTTATAATGTTCCGCTGCAAGATGACGTTTTTTTTTGTATATCGTGCCTGCAGACACCATTTGGAGATCTGATGGAAGACTCACTGGCTTGCATACTTGGCTCTCCCGGATGCAACATGGAAAGCAACAGTCCCCCAGAAAAGACGAGCACTATCCTGAAGCGAAGCGAGCTGCGAGCTCGCAGAAGAGGTCGCAGGCATCATCACCGGCATGCTGATGACTAGTGTGCTGTATTGTGAATGTTGGGTCGAAGCGATGTGGAATACCGTAGACATTAGCACTCTATTTGAGCCTCATGCCCCACAGTTGCTGGGACGCGCTCTCATTCATGCGAGTGGACGGAGTGGTAAATCTGCTGCGCCTGAGCAAAATTTGTAGGCCGGACAATGCTGTCAGTCACATCTATTGAGAGCTGGTGTTAGAAAGTGCTACATTTGTAAGCTGGGCAATCCTGCATGTATCTATGTATGTGTATCTCATGGCCCCTGCATTCTTCACCCAGCAACCAATAAGACGGTATGGACAAGGAAGGCGGCGCTGGGTGGTGTGGTGTTTGCAGTTCGCTGAAAACGGAGTGAGCTGCAAGCTCTAAAGTTAATGTTGCTTCCTGTGCTGTGCTTGCCCACCAATAGCCGATGTATGCTCGCCACATGCTCGATCAAACGTCTAAAATTAGATTGCGTCGTGTTTTCTGCGTTACTTATGTGCCTAGCAGTGTGTATCGTAAACATGTTAAAGATAGGCTTTCTTGAAACCGAGCTGAGGATACTTGAGAGATAGTACATCGAATTTGCATATTACTAACCACAGTTCTTTTGATAATTGCAAGTCTTTAGGCATTCCGTTCTGTTTGATTAGTATTTCACCTTCACCGTAGCAACGCACGGCAGGATTGTATAATAATATACATCAAAGGTTACCAGTAAGTGGAATCAAATCGGACTAGTACAACCCATAATAAAGCACGGGCAGTTTTGCCAGTAATAAACATATAAAACCTGAAAAATATGCTTTCAGCATGGATTTTGAATTTACATGAGTTGCGACAGATACCCTATAGCCTATACCACCGAAATGAACATGTTAACAAGTGGAAGCCAATCGATGCCTCAGGATTATATGACATTATGGCATAAGTAGACCGCTGAACATGGCACATAATGACATAATCAATCAGGCGATGCGCAATGTTACGAATCCAGACAGCCAGCAAGGTAAGTGAAACTTGATTTACATGAGTACATTTGCTTTTTTCCAGTGCCATAATCTAGACAGAATGAGCTTGCTGCCTTCTAGCATGCTTGCATTCAGTGGGGCAAAAAAGAAAAGAAAGATTACCATATAACTATATAAGCATTGAAGTAAAATCCAACTGCCGACTAGCGCATGCTTGGATTGGGGGTCTTTCATTGAAAGGTTTTGTATCTAGTTCAAATTTGAACTAGATCCAGAAACCTTCCAGTGAAACACCCTCATCCACACAGACCATTTTTCTCTTTTTTGGCTATTATATCTGATGGGTCTATACCGTACTGTACATACTCTGCTGCCAAGCTTTCTTGTAACAGCAAAGACTGCTATCTGGTACTTGGGGTTCTCAATCAAGTCATGCCTTTGCAGAGTAGTGAACCCTAATATAAGGTGACAAAACTATATTCCTCCGTTCTCATTCACTGTATGATAACCTCAAGGGGTTAGTTCACCCATATTTATTGTGGGCAGGGGACTCGGTATCTCCTGATGAGGAGGAACTACTAGCCTTCGCAGTGGCTTGAGGTAGCTTGTTAACTGGCCAAAAGAAGGGCGCAAATTTGGATCCCTGGAAGTTGTGAATGACAATAGAAACAGAGCATGTATTAGTACATGCACAACAAAAACATTACATGTTCAACCAAACGATACTAGAAGTACACATGTTCATCCTATACAAATTAAAATAAACTTATACATCTGGAACTCACTTCTGCCAGCAGTTCCAAATGATCTTTGCCACCAAAGGATCAACTTCTTCAGGAATATCAAGCCGTTGATCCTGGAAGCCAACTGCACCCACAACCTGCATGGGGTTCATTCCCTGCCAGGGTGTTCTTAGTGTAGCAAGTTCCCACAAGATGACACCAAAGCTATAAACATCACACCTGCAAAACTCAGGAGATGAATGTCTATTACTGTAAATGTTTTACTTTAATGTGCCAACAGAAAGAAAGGAAAAGACTGGAAACAGGAGCTCAATTCTTCAGAATGAAAATAACAGTGCTAAGTCATGTTGTATGGAAGTGCTGATCCTTACAAGATAATTCACAGCTTATGTTTAGTCTAATGATTAAATGCTCCATGTGGCGACAATGACCAATCAGATCATTCCAAGGTATCACAAGCCTTACGTGCACCCTTAGTGTAAGATATTGGTCATGTAAAAAATAATTAAGTACCCAGGGATGAACTAAGACATTAATGGAAAATGTGGCTAACTTAGATATTAGAAAAACATCAGCCATCACTCTTAGGAATCCCTCTCATAAGGCCAAACCATGAAAACAACATATTACATTGTACTGCAGAAAGTTGTGAACACAGGTATCCAATTCAACATTTGTCGAGAAAAAAGCAATAATTAGACTGCAGAGCCGTAGAATTTCATGTGAAGACTGAGGGGCCGTTTGGCAGCACTCCACGGAGCTGATTCTTAGGGAGAATCACTCCCTGACTGCCAAACGCATTTTGCAGTGATACCAAATTCTCTGCTGATTCTATGAAGTGATTCTCTGAAATGAACTAAGAGGCTGAGAGCTGAAAAAAGTAGCTTCACCTGATTCTGTGAAGTGATTCTTCATGCTGATTTTAAGAGTTTAGGCTAAACAATCTAAGAGAATCATTTTCAGTCACAGAATCACTTCACCAGTGAATCAGGGAGCACAGCTGGAGAATCTAGGAGCACAGCTCTACCAAACGGGCCCTGAAGCTACAAGCCTCCAACAATATTTTCCACGACAGTCCATGAATAAATCAAAAGTTACTCCCTCAGTTCCAAATTATACTTCGCTTTGGCTTTGTCCTAAGTCAAGCTTCTTTAACTTTGACCAAATCTATAGAAAAAAACTAAAATCTACAACATCAAATTAGTTTCATTAAGTTCTCCATCCATAATATTAGGTGTTTATACCTTTTTCTTAAAAATATTGCTCAAAGTTGCTAAAGTTTGACTTAGCACAAAGCCAAAAGTGAACTATAATTTGGAACGCCTCATGTTTGGTTGCTAACTGACAAAGTTTGACAGGCTCGGCGTCCCTTCAGTGTTCCGCATGGCCGAAACTCGCCAAATGTTTGCCTAATATTTTAAGTGCCACAGCTTAGACAAGCCATAGATTAGGTGTGGCTTGTTGTGGATGTCATCCAAACAGAGCCAAAATGAACTACCAATGGCTCCAAACCTGACATTGTACGATATCAAGTTTATAAAGCCATTGATTCCACATTCCACTAAGCAGAGTTATGAGTCAATTAATGTCCCCTCCAGCAATAGTCACTTATCCATAAAATTGAAGTTAATGATTTCATTACCTGTAGAACAAAACCCCCTTCAGGTTTTACCTTAAGGCATTTAGTCGAAACACTGAAAATTTGTCTCACCCTAAGCTAACAAATAAGAGCATTTGGAAGTGATACTAGAAATCACTTACTTCTCATTGGACTGCTCATTCCGCAATACTTCTGGTGCCATCCACTCTGGCTGGTACAAGGGGAAACTAAATTATATAAGAAATTTACCTGGTGAACATAAAGAATTAATTCTACTATCTAAACATCAAGGCACTTACAGTTCCAGCAGTGGATTTAGATGACAAAAATGTACTGTGCTTTAAACGTGAAAGTGCAAAATCACAGACCTAATCCATAAATAGTAAGCAATGGGAATTCAGGCTTCAATTCTCAAAGGAATTTAAATACCTTAACAGACCAATTATTGTCAACCAGTAAGTTTGGTGATTTTAGATCCCGGTGGACAATTGTTGGTACACTTGTGAGAGTCTCTATGTGATTTTGGTAATTGAGTGACAACCTAAGTGAACTAATATGTGTTTAAGTGATATATACACAGGAGATTAGTTCACATATGATTGTATGATGAAGGAGCTTATTGCACATGAAACATGACATAGAGTCATGTGATCAAGGTGGAGAAGATCAAGATGAGGCTTGACTTGATGGACCGTTTGCAAGTGTGAAGGGCAAGCGGGTGATGCTTGGCGCCGATGGACCAAGGCAATGGTGAAGAGCAAGTGAGGTCAAGATCAATGAACCAACACGGTCATGTGATGATATGGAGTGGATCATATCATTTGACAAGTGGTTGGTGCATGTGTTGCATCAACATTGGAGAAGGAGATGGAATGGAATGCGCAAGGCAAAGGTATAACCATAGGGCATTTCGTTTCACCGGTCATAGGTGTGTAGAGAAGATTATGACCGGGTTTAGGATAGATAGCCGTACTATCAAGAGGAGCAAACTTGTTTGCATATCGGTTATCTAGTGCCACCGTGAGCGATCTAACTTTGCGATGTATTAGGATCAAGTGGCATGGTGAGAAGCAAGTGAAAATGCTTTGAAAATATTTGTGAAAATGCTAACACACTTGCACAAGGTGAAGAACACATTTGTGTTAGCACATGAGAAGCAAGGAAGAAGAGACAGCTCGGTTTGGAACCCTGAGGGGCTCCGGACGCAAGGTCCAGACGCAGGCCAGACGCCAACCGGACCATTGGTCTTGCGACCGGAGGCAAACCCTAGCCCTCGGCCTCTCTGGACAGGAGGTCCGGACGCTAAAGAGCGTCCGGACGCTGACTCCGGTCGCGGGTCCGGAGCTCGGCGCTCTCTGGAACCTCTCTGGAGTAGAGGTCCGGACGCACGTGTGTTGGTCCGGTGTGGCACTGTTGAGTGCGTCCAGAGGTGCTGCGAGCTCTCAGGTGCTCTCAGGTGTTCGGGAAATATTTCCGGACGCTCGGTGAAGTGCGTCCGGACCCAGTGAACAGTAGCGTCCGGAGGACGCGTAGCGACGATCGGTGAGCGCGCCAACGGCTCTTTCAAACGGGAAGAAGGGACCGGACGCAAGCTGCATGGTCCGGACCCGCACTGTTCAGTGCGTCCAGACCCTCTGCAGGAAGCCCAGTGAGTGGGCAAAACGGCTAGTTTCGTGGGGAAGCTTATAAATAGCTCATGGCCGGCCCTTGGGGCTGGTTGAGCACCTTGGGCATTTGTTGCCTCTAGTGTGCTTGGTTTGGGAGCCCTCTAACTCACACACACTTGATAGAATTCATCCGATTGTGTGAGAGAGCGATTACTAGTGCGTTGCTTTGAGAGATAGCTTCGTGTGGCACTAGGTGTGTTGTGCTCGCCCAGCGGGAGATCGCAAAGAGCAACTCTAGTTGAAGGTATCGTTGAGTGCCCTCATCTTGTGTTGGTTAGGCGGCAACTCTTGAGGGGGTTAGACAGTGAGGCCTGTAAAAAGTCGTAAACCTCCAAGTAAGTGAACCGATACAACGGGGACTAGCTTGGTGGCGACCAAGTGAACCTCGGGAGAAAAATCACCATGTCAACCTTGTGTACATCTTCTCGGTGGTTTGCATTCTCAAAATCACTAGCTTGTATTTACTTATTCATACTTGTGCTAGTGTTTAGTTGTTGCTCTTGTAACTAGTTTGGCCTGTGTAGCTTTCCTAGTTACCTTCTAGCTTGTGTAGCTTAGAAGTAGCTCTTGAGTGGCTAATTGGCTTGAGTAGCCTTGTTAGTCACATTGCTTAGTTTGTGTAGCTAAGTAAGTTGAGCTCTCTAGTTGACTTGTGTAGTCTTGCTAGAGAGCATTGCTAATGAGCTTAGGTGCTTTGTGCTCTGCTTACTAGTATGTGTAGGAGCTCCCCGGTTTGCTTAGAGTACTAGTTGCTTAGGTTTGTGTGACCTTGCAACCTAGACTTATTTAGGTGAGCCTCCTAACTTGGCACCTTTAGTAACATAATAGACATCTTTGCTAGGTGCTAAAGTAATAGATAGAGGGGTGTAGTCTTGGCTAGACCGATAGTTTTAATTCCGCAATAGTTTCGGTTAGCCAAAGCGATTAAGTTTTAGATGACTATTCACTCCCCCTCTAGTCCGCCATCTCGACCCTACAACTTGTATGGAGGCAATTCATGCCTCTTGCCTATTGAGAGAACATAACCATAGTATGGAGCATGGACAAATAAATAGAAATAAACAATGAAAAAAAACTCTTACCACATCAAGGGCCATCTTAATCCTACGCTTCTCATCAATTTCACAATTAGGACGATGAATGATCTTATGTAAGCTTCCCCTGAAAGAAGGAACAATTGGATTAAAGACAATATTAAAGAAGACCCATTTGATCCAGCACTGATTCAAGTCTCACAAAAGATACATGATAACAAGTTTAACTTTAGCCTAATAGAATATTTTGTTGGGAAAATTGAGCACATCTATGTAGAACATGGCAGCATGTAGACTAGTAGGCAAATCTATGACAAACTTTTTTTTGAACGTAAATTACAGTAGGGAGGCCCCCACTGTAGAGATGTATTTGTTAGATATATAATTGTATATATCCTAGGGGGTCCTATGTAATTGTGTTTACTTGTACTCCAAGTCATGTATGACTATATATATGAAAGTCACCCAACCCCTAAGGGTAAGAGGTGTTCCGCTATCTCTCTACATGGTATCTTTCGCCTAGGTTTAGACCCTAACCCTAGCACCACCGCTTCCGCAGCCGCCGCCTGCCTAGTCCAGGCCGCCGCCAACCCCCCTGCTGCCGCCGCCGCACCATCCCCTGCTGCTGCAGCCGCCTATCCAGGCCGCTGCCGCAGCCCCTGCCGCTGCCGCCGCACCATCCCCTGTTGCTGCAGCCGCCTATCCAGGCCGCTGCCGCAACCCCTGCCGCTGCCGCCGCCGCTCCCTGGTCGCCACCTCCAGCAGGCCGCCGAAGGAGAACGACGATCCGAAGGAAAACGACGGTGGTGTGATTGATCCAGCACCGGCCGCCGTCCCCATCGCTGTTCCCAACTACGCCGCCGTCAACGTAAAGAACCACGTCCCGATCACCTTGGAGTTGGCTAATCCTAACTACACCAAGTGGTCCGCGTTCTTCAAGGCGCTCTGCGGCAAGTTCATGCTGCGTGGCCACATCGACGACAACACTGCCGCCAACCCCACCGATCCGATGTGGGATGCCGCGGACTGCGCCGTCCGGGGCTAGATGTTCGGCTCCATCTCTGACGCAACCCTCGACCTCGCCATGGCAGAAGAAGATCAGAACGCCCGCGAGCTCTGGGACACCATTGCCGCTCTGTTCCACGCCAACAAAGCGCCTCGGGCCGTCTTCCTCAGCGAGCAGTTCCACTCAATGACTCAGGGCGACTCCAGCATCGACGAGTACTGCCAGCGCATGAAGCAGGCCGCCGATGCCCTTCGCGACGTCGGCCAGGCGGTAGCCGACCCTCGGCTCGTCCTCAATCTGCTCCGTGGGCTCAACCCTCGCTTCTCCAGCACGGCCGACGACATCGCCAACCGTGACGTGCTGCCCACCTTCGCCGCCGCCCGCAACATGCTGGTTCTGAAGGAACTTCGCCTCGCCAATGAGGAGAAAGTTCAGAAGAACACAACCTTGGTTGCAGGCAGTTCGTCTTCCTCCAGCTGCGGCACCGACGGCTGCCGCCCCTCGTCCTCCTCCTACCGTCCCCCTGCCAACCCATCTCAGCCGCGCCAGGGCAACAACAGGGGCGGCAACGGGAACGGCAACCGCCGCGGTGGGCGGCGTGGACAGCAGCAGCAGCAACAGCCGCCTCCCGGGCCGTGGTTCTGCTTCAACCCGGGCGGTGGGCAGTGGCGCCCCCCAGCCAGCCCTGGCCTGTACGGCCAGCCTCCTCAGGCGCACACCGCCTACACCCCGCAGCAACAGGTGTGGGATCCTACTGCCTTGGTGGCTGCCCTGAACCAGATGAACTATCCTTTCCGTATGCCACTAACACTGCAGGTTCGAGTACGACAAGCTCCCTCGAGTTCCTCGACGACGACAGCGACTTACCGCTGTCACCGCAAGCTGCGCCTGGCGGGCGTGGCACTGTGCCCCCGTCCGATGCTCCGATCGAGGACCCCGCCGTGATCGCCTGCGACCCTCTGGTGCCGCCGCCATCACCGTCGGGTTGCTTCGGCCACGTCCTGCTGCCCCACCGACCGGTGCAGCAGCCCCGGATCGCTTCGGCCGCGTCTACGAGCGGCGTCCTGCTGCCCCGACCGGAGTCCCTGCCCCGGCGCCGTGCACCTCTGCCCCGGGAACCGGCAGCACTGCACCGGCGCCCAACAGTGCTATTCCGGCGCCCGGCACCACGGCCCAGGCGGCCGGATCTGCTCGAGCACCTCCCAGCACGGATAGGGAGGCGACCGGCGCCGCTGCAGCACCTCCCAGCGCCCCTGTTCGCGCTTCGACTCGACTCCAGACGGGCGCCATCACTCCCGTCGACTACAGCAGTGCCTTCGTCTCCACCGCATCACCGCTGCCACGCGACTACCGTGGCGCCCTCGCTGATCCGCAGTGGCGTGCGGCCATGGCCGACGAGTACCAGGCGCTCATCGACAACGGCACCTGGCGCCTGGTGCCTCGTCCACCCCGCACCAACGTCGTCACCGGCAAATGGATCTTTCGGCAAAAGTTCCATTCCGATGGCACGCTCGCTCGTCACAAGGCGCGCTGGGTGGTTCGTGGCTTCTCCCAGCAGTATGGTGTCGACTACGACGAGACATTCAGTCCAGTCGTCAAGCCGGCCACGATTCGCATCGTCCTCAGCATCGCCGCCTCTCGCTCCTGGCCTCTACATCAGCTTGACGTGAAGAATACCTTTCTTCATAGTCATCTCGACGAGACAGTCTACTGTCAGCAGTCATCTGGCTTCGTTGATCCTTCGACGCCTGACCACGTGTGCCTGCTGCAGAAGTCGCTGTACGGACTGAAGCAGGCTCCCCGCGCTTGGCTCCAGCGCTTCGCCTCGCATCTTCGCACACTCGGCTTCCGCCCGTCTGCATCCGATGCATCTCTTTATTTATAAAGAGAACGATGGTGTCGCCTACCTGCTGCTCTATGTCGACGACATCATCCTGACGGCCTCATCCTCAGCTCTGAGTTTGCGATGACCGACCTCGGCGAGCTACACCACTTCCTCGGCATCTCCGTCACGCGCTCCTCCAGTGGCCTATTTCTGTCCCAACGTCAGCATGCTGCCGAGTTGCTCCAGCGCGCTGGCATGGCTGAGTGCCACTCCACGTTGACGCCAGTGGACTCCAAGGCTAAGCTTTCGGCCTCGGATGGTGCTCCTGTCGAGGATCCATCTGAGTACCGTCGCCTCGCCGATGCTCTCCAGTACCTGACTCTGACTCGACCGGATTTGGCTTATGCTGTTCAGCAGGCGTGCCTCTTCATGCATGATCCCCGCGAGCCGCATCTCGCGCTGGTCAAGCGGATTCTTCGGTATGTCAAGGGCACTCTCTCCACAGGGCTTCACCTTGGAACTGGTCATGTCCAGTCCCTCATCGCATACTCCGACGCTGACTGGGCAGGGCGTCCAGACTCTCGGCGTTCTACTTCTGGCTACTGCGTCTACCTCGGTGACAACTTGGTGTCCTGGTCCTCGAAGCGGCAGACTACGGTTTCTCGCTCCAGTGCTGAAGCGGAGTACGGTGTTGTCGCCCACGCCGTCGCCGAGTGTTGTTGGGTGCGCCAGTTGCTTTAGGAGCTGCATCTGTCACTGTCTTCTGCCACCGTTGTTTTCTGTGACAACGTCAGTGCTGTGTATATGACAGCTAACCCTGTCCATCACCGCCAGACCAAGCATATTGAGATCGACATCCACTTCGTCCGCGAGAAGGTCGTGCTTGGTGAATTTCGAGTGCTCCATGTGCCGTCCTCTCATCAGTTCGCTGACATCATGACTAAGGGCTTGCCTGTACAGTTATTTACTGATTTTAAGTCCAGTCTTTGCGTCCGCGATACTCCTGCTTAGACTGCGGGGGAGTGTTAGATATATAATTGTATATATCCTAGGGGGTCCTATGTAATTGTATTTACTTGTACTCCAAGTCATGTATGACTATATATATGAAAGCCACCCAACCCCTAAGGGTAAGAGGTGTTCCGCTATCTCTCTACAGTATTAAATAAGAGAAAAAAGGCACAGAACAAAAGGGAGGCTTTACCAAACCAAAACCCACAAAAAAACAAGAACAGAAGGAAGCTTAAGGAGACATGCAAAACTAAGAGAGGGAATCTATACAGAGGAGGAACTCATGACGTTTGTTTTCGCAAAATCTACAAGCCTGCAATCTGGCCTCTTCACAGAAGAGGCATTTCCAAGACTCCAGGGAAGGGCTGCTCCTGTCAAAGATGAAGTTGTTTCTTTGCTTCCAAATCTGCCAAACAGCAATGACGAAGATCTCCATAAAGGAGTGTTGGAACTGTTGCTTTGCCTGTTTCATCTTTTGGAAAAAATCTCCTGCAAAGTTCCAGTGAATTCCTAAGAGCCGCCAACAGGCTTGACTGAAGGGGCAGGTGAAGAACAAGTGAAAGGCAGTTTCTTCAACGTTGTTGCTGCATAGGACACAATTATAGTTGTTGCCTTCTAGCTTATGTTTCTTCCTCTTTAGGATGTTCCTTGTGTTTAGCCTATCCATAAGAAGTAGCCATGAAAAGACTCTGAGCTTATTGCAACATTTAGAGTCCCAAATCCAAATAAAGGGTGCTGGGGGCTGAATATTCCTATAAGGGAAATTGTAGAATTTTGAGGATGTGTATTTGGTGTTCCCCTAGATGTAATGCCATGAATCTTTTGTGTTCAGCTGAACTTGGATAGTCTGAATATAACCCTGGAGGCTTTGATATTCTTGATAGGCTTGTTCTGATAATGGGAGGTAAAATTGGTCCAGATTATTGTTCGTCAAAAATTGCAAAACTGAGATCTTTTTATTTCTCGCGAAAGAGAAAAGTCTAGGATACTTGATTTGCATTACATTGCCATTCCATAGGTCAGACCAGAATAGGATAGTAGATCCATCTCCAATGTTGCAGTTTGCAATACCTCTGAAGAGATCACAAAGCTTTAAAATATCTCTCCACCAAACTAGACCATAGCAATATAACATTTGTAAAATTTACTATTTTCATGCATCAAGTGTTGCACCAGTACCAGCTAATCGGCTTCAAAAAGTTCTATGTTCATCTACCAAGTCTCCTTTTTTTGGTAATCACAAAGCTACACCTATCTTGATCAAGCTGTTTCATTAATCATTACAGAAAACCTAGTTGTACCTCGGTAGATATTCTGACACAATGGACAAATTTGGGGGCCGTGTTACTGCACCCATAAAGAGCACGATATTTGGATGATGAAGACGGCGCATAATTCTCACCTATTAAAAAAGACAATATTTGAATGGTCAAATGTTGCAGCAAAGGATGTGGTATTTGAAATAAAAAGCAGCATTCAACAAAAACTTGTGGGTATCAAAAGCAAATTCTTTCACTAACTTCACAACGGAACTCGTCCAGAGCATCACCATAGAATTCTTGATCCAAGAATTTCTTTACAGCTACTTCCTGTAAATAACAGAATACAACTCAAACAAAATCATGAAATCATTCAGAAGATAGAACAATTATAGGACTTGTGTGCTTATCTCAATGTAAGTTTCAGTTAAAATGCAACACTACTTACAGTTCCATTCCAATCAGCATGGTATACTTCTCCATATGAACCTAAAATATTGAAAGGAGAAAAATCATTTAGTCATTATACATCAAGAACATAATTATACAAGTCACTGGAACATAGTAGCTCAGATGGCACAACAGATAGGAATATCCATACTTATGATTTGACATACTGAGCAAAGAGTAAGTATAACTTTCTACCATAATGATGGATTAATATTTATTTAAATTCAAATGGATAAATCAGTAGAGGATAGATGAAAAATTAGTGTACCAAATCCAATCCTTTCACCAATTACAAGATCTTCCCAGAGGATTTCACATTCAGATACATCCTCCAACACTATGCCAATCCTGTTTGAACCAACTTGAGATGGAGAAACAGACCCCGAGTGCTGCTTTGGTGCACCCATGAATCTTTCAGGAGAAGGCTTCCTTGGATCAGGATATAACTGTTTGTGGTCAGGCTTGCTATAGTTTTCCATGTTCTCATTCACTTGTAAAGCAAATCCATCTGCATTGACAGAAAATTGACTGTTGGATGTAGACCTTTCTCTACATCATCACAAGGGACCCTTTCTACAACACTACAAATTCCATACGTACAACCCGTGTTCACAGAAGAGGTACCAATCATGCCATAATCAGAAGCAGCTCCCATGTTTGAGCCATCAAGGAGTTCTCTGGAGGTAGAGGCTGTGGTCACGTCTGAGGTAACAATCGTTCCATTATCATATTTACAAACTGGTGCTACATATAACTTATTATTCTGCTCTACAGCATTGAAATTGTAATGCTGTGCAGCCGACCAGCCCACCTGAGATGATGATGGAGCATTGCCGACAATATTTCTGAGAGGAACTAACCCCTCAGCAAAGTTGTACTGCTTGTTGTTGGAAATGTCATTAAAAGCAGAGCAGTTTTTTATCACTAGTGGCTGTTGTGATCTTGCAGGGCCTGGGGCTACATTCTCTCTACGTCTTTGGAATTCATTGTTTCTGTTTTCTAGTCTCTTTAGTGACACTGAACTTTTCCCAGCTCCAATAGCCCTCAAAGGATTAAGACCCGGAAGTATTTTTTTGGACTCATTGTCTTGAGGGTCAGAAAGTAATTCCATGCCCTCTTTCTGCTTTAAAAGTGCACCTGCACTTAATGTTTGATCTGATGGCTTCTGAGCTGTCAATGCACAGGGTGTGCTAACCCTACATCCAGTCGGCACTGGTAATGTCGCAGCCCAAGGATCCTGAGCAGATGAAGCAGTTGCTTTCTCATACCCTAAATGATTGTCTGATACCCAATTGATACTGCTAGGCATATGCAATTGGTTGTGTTTACACTCAGAGTGTAATGCAACTGGTTCATTGTCCATGTTACTTATTGAATCAAACACCTGATTCTGAATCAGTGTTTGATGGAGCTTCAATGAAGTAGTGCCCTTTGAATTAAAGAAATATGCTGGAATAAGAGTACCAGGGGCAGCCATCAAATCAACCAAATATTCCCTGTAAGAAAAAGATAACTGGATGAAACTAATCAGCAGGAGAAGATGCAAATAAACTAGCTACAATGTTTTTTTTTTTTTTGAAAGCGCAGGAGAGCTGTGATTCATTGTATTATAGAGATGAAAAACAGGAGGGCCCCCAACAGGATCCTCACTCATACGGCGACCAAATATGAGTGAGGCAATTACACAAACTCAAGACTCAAACACATAGCGAAGAAACAAGACTCGACCTTGCCCTAGTCTACAAGCACCAGCCCTAGCCCTTGTAGTTTCTTCGCTCCAGCCAAGCACCACAGGCTATGCTCATTCTTAATTTCACTCCAAATCAAGCTAAACGAAGGAGAATTCCCCTCAAAAACACAAGCATTCCTATGTTTCCAAATAATCCAAGCCCCTAGAATAATTAAAGAGTTCACTCCTTTTCTGTGTTCCTTGCTAACTCTGCTCATTGTTTTGCGCCACCAGTCAGCAAAACTCAATTCATTTTGTCAGGGGGCAGAATCTGCTAGGTTCAACGGGGTGAGTAATCTGAACCATACTTGTCTAGCAACCACACATGTTGTTAAAAGATGTTGTACCGTCTCATCTTCTTGATCACATAGAGGACATTTATCCGGATGTGAGAGGCCCCTCTTAGCAAGCCTATCAGCTGTCCAACATCTATTACGGATTGCCAACCATAAGAACATTTTGCATTTGGCCGGGGCCCAACTCTTCCATAGTCGACGCCAAGGCTCAAAGGTCACAGCACCATAGAAAAAAGCTTTATAGGCAGATTTGGAAGAATAGCATCCACTTGCATCGAGCCTCCACGTGTGACGATCCTCTTGGTCAGTCAAAATAATTCCCATGAGGCAATCCCATAGTCGTAGGTATTCTATAATACCAGCCCAGGATAGGCCTCCTTGAATATCTCTTGGCCAATCCCCGTTAATGAGAGCATCAGCCACAGTCCGGCATTTGCGAATTCTTGGAGAGACACGAGCAATGTTTAACTGATTCATAATGCATGAGTGGATTATTTTCACAGTGAAGTGTGACTGCTTATAATGATTAAAATGATTAATAAGTAGGAACGTACATGTCATTGCCCATCTTTATAATGTTAATAGCATCATCTTCAACACCAGTGTAATGACCCCCTTTAACCAATTTGCATGGAATACCAACAGTGTCAGCAAGAATCTACATGGATACACAAATTTGCATCAGCAAGACCAGAGAAAGCATGCTTCTAGACACCACACATTGCAAAAGCCATATGGAAGTGTGCTAATTAATTATTCTGGTACAGTTATACGCTACTCCCCAGGTTTGGTAATCCCATGTTATTTTGTTCATGTGTCTGTGTGCAATAAGATGCCTCTTGATCCATTACTCAATAGCATCAGTATCCATTACTCAATAGCATCAGTATGTTTCCAATCTGCTTAAGAAACAACTACTCCACTCTATGCTTCAAGAGGAGACAAGGTGAGACATAAAAATTGTTTACTTGTTCCAACATATTGATAAAATGCAACTGAAAGAAGAAGTATCTACATAAAGGTTAATACTTAAGTTGATCTATTCAATGTAAAATCTGGTTTTCTATCTACGACATAAAACTTTAATAACTTTAATATATATATCAAATTCCAAATGAACAGGCTAATGAAGAGTTGGTGGCACAAACTCCATGAGATACATGAATGGTACTTAAATATGTAATGCTTTCTTTAAGTTGCCAACCTTGAAAAGTAGGGCACGATGGCGAGACAAGCCTATGTCAATACGGCCTATCGGCAGCAGACTTGTTTGGTGTGTTGTCCTCTGCTCAATGCTTTTTCCTAACCACCTCGTAAACATTTCATTTGCATCTATCACAGGACCACCCATATGTTCTGCAACAACTTCAGCTATTCGCCGCACCAATACTGAAATGTCAGCACAGCCCAACATGCAGCACTGTGCTACTTCCTTCATCTCCCTTAAGGCATTATCAAATTTATGGCCAATCACAATCACTTCAAATCCAAGATCCCCAATGCTCATCTGAAGCTCACCCAGCGATGGAATCTTTTTTTGCCTGGACAACTCCGCTGAGAGGCCAAATATGTCGTAGAATCCATCAATAATTTTCTCATTGTAATCAACAAAGTTGTAATCCTAATTAAGTTAGAATAAAAATTAGAGTAAGAAATGGATACATCAACAAAGGTTCAGTGCCAATCACCAAAACAAAACAAAATACGAGCTAAGACAGCATCAAGAGTACCCTATGATACATAGGACACAATAAAGATACCCCATAGGCTGACACTATAAACTTCTAAATCTAATAGAGTACCCTATGACACATGGTTTGCCATTAAGATACACCAGCTGACACTATTACTTATATCCTAACTTGATTGCTACGTCAGCTTCCCTCTATAGGATAATCTCTACATATTTTTAGTGCACTGCTCCTCAGGGTATAGAAAGAAGCAGAAACCAGAAAATATTGGTAGTTACCAGTAGTATGAAAACCAGCTGTTTTCCAAATTTTCAAATCTAATTTAAAACAATAAAATATGTACTTCTATATATGAACACGACTTCTCTATGCAAGGCACCAATATAAACAGCTATCAAGGCAACTGTCATGAACAGTAATTTTTTTTATACAAAAGGAGCAGATATTTCTTATAGCCACCATCCATGAGAAGTAATTGCCATACTTTATTTTTGGAGCTCGGTCATATTCATCGGGTCAAATCAAGGAGGAAACTAATATGCCATAAAAGTGCAATTAATAGTTTCAATAATATTAGAATACATGAAATGTGAGAAGACTTTTTTTCCACTTTAATCGCAGGACTTAAATTGAGAACATTCCTCCTAAAATCTAGCAATAATAAATACTAGCTTCAAATCTTCAATATTGGGCATGCTAACAGATATAGCTGATTTCAAGTCCAATTTCTACTTTGGAAAAAGCAACCCTTTTAGCATTCACTACTCTACTTTGTGTACCTTATAACTATGAATAACTGTGTATCTTAAAAGCTTCAAGATCCTTTTGTTTTTGTTAATGTTTGTCTGTGCATTTTGCGGGATCCGCATAGAAGTATGGACTCAGAACAAAACACTCAAACCATCACCTCAATTGGATGTAATATGTCTTACATGCTTCAACATAGGGGTAGCGTTAACTGCACAAGCAAGGCACCACATAACATTGAATTACTGAGATCTAGAACACTGACACAGTCTTCTATCCATGCAATCTATCTATAGTACTTCAATAAACACACGTTTAACACAATGATATAGAAATGCTTCATGCTTGTTTGAATGCTTTAGCATTATTGTCATGTGGAAACAGCTACATGGTATTAAAAATCTGCATATTTTACACCAAATCTTCCACTCCAATTATTGGTAACTACAATCCACTAATGTGCTAAAACCGTTTCAAGGTATCAATCTAGCTGAACTGTACCACAAAATTAACCGATGATATGGGCATGCCCCAGTTTTGTGCATGGCCTTAGGCTCCAGTGGCATTTCTAAGTCTAACTATGCAATGCAAGATATAATTCAACATACTACATATACACAGCGAAACAACTGAATTTGGCTAAGAGCTTACCAGATACCGCCGTGAGAGCGACTCCGGAGAGTCTACCCCGCCCCGATCACGAGCAGCACCCGATTCTCCGCTTCCGAGGCTCATCAGCTTAGCCTTCCTGATCTGCTCCCCATCGGGGTCCCCAACGCCCCGCTGCCCAACACCGAGGCCGACGCCGACAGCGCCATCGCCAGCAGCATCTGGTACTCCTCCTCCTGTGAAATGAAGTCCTCCTCTGCGACGCCCGTCGCAGCTCCGGGCGGCGATGAGGACGCCGACGCAGCCGCGGACCTCGACGGCGACCGCGGCTGTTGCGGCACGGCCGGAGGCCGGTTTGACGGCCCGCAGCCTCGCTCGACCGGTGCGATCGCTTAGACACGAACGGGATCTTCATGGCTCCAGCTCGCCTATAGCCTTATTAGGGTTTGGGATTCAAAGGTTCCTTTTTCTTCGCTTGTCATCTCTTCTTCGCTGGGTGATGTGATCGACTTCTGGACCGGCTCGCACGGATATCAACCGAGAAGACGAGAAAATGGATGGCGATTTAGAAAAAAAAAGAGGGTGAGGATCCGAGCATCTTTGTTAAACTAGGGGTGTTGGGTAGCAACATGAAACTATTTTTCTTTACTCTCATAAAAACATAGAGTGAAATAAAGTTAAAAAAATAGTTTATCTTAGCTTTCACCCCCTATTTCTCTTTCATATTCAAAGTGATGATAAAACCATTTTATCAAACATTATTTTTAAAATAATTCAGCTTTACTTAGAAAGTTATTTATAAAGCTCTTTCTAAAAAAACAGCTTCACTAATAAAATTGAATTGCACGTACTGAACCATCGTTTAAAAAGTCCTTTAAATAAAAATAGCTCTTTATATTGTTTTCATCCTCCAACAATTTCTTTTCTATTTAGAGCTCCGCTTTTTATGTGAGTCTTTAACTAGCAAGAATTCAAACTATATGATCTAATTAAAAAGTTGTTAGAACTTTTTTTTACCAAAATTTATATTCTATTCTTATCAATTAGGAAGGATATGAAATATTCTTGTGCATACTTTTAGAATCCTAAATAGTCAGAAAGCAGAAGCTAATAAGATAATGGTATATTGCACTTTTTTTTAATGCGCACTAGGGGTAGGATGAAAATAGAACCCCAAAAAATAATATAATTCGTACTGAAAGAATTTAAATATATATAAAAATTCATATAGCGCGTAGGATCCACGTGATGAGAATGATTCAGTTACTGTAGGATTACTGTTATGCAATTAAGCGTGTCGCACTCTCCGGATTAATTACGCAGCCTAGGTCTAAATAAAGGGAGCCAAAAAAAATCGCGGCACCTCGGAGCCTCTGTTGCTCCGTCCTTTTCCTCCCTCCAGTCTCGCCGTCTCCGCCTCAGCCGCCACGAGCCGGATGCCGCACCCGTACACCACCACTGCTCCGCCTCCTCCACCTCCTCCTCTCCTGCCGTCGCAGCACGCGTGGGTGCGGCGCCCGGCCGCCTCGCCGCACCGCCTCCGCGTGTCGGATCCGCGCTGACTCCGGCTCTCGCCCGCATCACCGCTCTACCTCGACCTCCTCTTCCTCTTCCCCGGCAGCAGCGTGAGTGGATTCCTTCGCCGTCGGCCGCCTCCGCACGTCCGATCCGAACCAACGCCGGCTACAGCCCACCACCACTGGGGACATCACTCACTTCGTCTTCCTCTCACCACCCCCTCCCCCTCCTCGGCCTTCCTTCGTCCTTGCTAGGCGAAGCTGTCATAGAACCTCTCTTCTCAGGATTATGAGGCTCGGTGGTGGATCACTGGATTCAGAATTTCAGATGCTTCTCCTGTCCTATCTTCTTCAGTTTGATTTGGAAATATGCTCTTGATATTGCTACAGATCCAAGACTCGGATGGGGGATCACTAGATCCTTCTCCTGTCCTTTCTTCTTCACATTGATTTGGAAATCCTAATCCTACACATTGTACGCTCCTGGTTTTGCTACAGATCCACAAGGTAGGTGTGATTGACCAACAAACCCCGTCAAGGTTGCTCCTGCATATGAAGGTACAAATTCATTTTTTTTCTTCTGTATTGTCCTCGATTTTTGCTTTAATCGGAATGACGGCGGTGTAGGCAAAGCCACTTTCGCATCGCCTCCCGTTGGTCCGTGTTGGCATCAGCCTAGCACTCATTCCATGGGTCCACCCTGCTTCGCCACTATAGCAGCTGCCACTGCATGCTTGTCTCCAGCGGCAAACGAGCGGCCAACAGAGCACTTAACCTTTTCAGTTCTTTTTTATTGATATGGATAAACGTCTCTTATTCTTTATTCCTATACATATAGGAGAACAACCTGAAAAGCATCTTTTCTCTTTTGAATTTGCACACCTGAATTTTAGTCCTAAATATGACACCTTCAATGATCTAAACAAGTTTTGCTCTTCTATATTGAGATTCTATTTGTGCAATATAACCTCTACATGGTCAGCATATTCAGTTAGTAATATCATAATGTATATATTGGACTATACAATATATAATATTCAGTTATTAATTTATATTATTACACTGCATATTGCTCTATTGCAGCGGCACGCAGCTGAGCACTGCATTTTCGCAGGGCAGCTCCAAGTATAGAGGGACAAGCCCATGCCGAGAGGATGATGCGAGGTCAATTTCAGTTGTAGCAATGCCCATGACAAACTCATATAACTCATGTTAAGGAATCTTTACACATTACAGTTGGTTTGTTTCATCATGTGGTTTTCTGGAACTGACCATACGAATGTGTGCAGCTATCTTGTGTAGAAAAGCTTAACCTAATGTTTTCGTAAGATAGTTATTTTGCATCTTAACATGAGATTATTTTACTTCAGGAATAATGTAAAAAATAGTACTACCTCATCTATGGAGCTCGGCTTCAGGAGGTACTTCAGCCCTGTTTTTTTTATTGCAGTTATGTATTCATTACAGTTCAAGAAATTTTATTTTTGAACCACTAAAAAATAGACACCAAACCTTGCTATAATTTTTGGGCAATGAACTGACTCACATGTATCACTTGGTCACTGCCAATGCTTAAAAGACATTTACCAATTTGTCCACCTATCCATTCTTGAGATGGGCAACATGAGCCGATATGTAAAGTGCATATTTATGCTAAATTAAGATTCCATTTCAATTTCTGCATTACTTGCTTTTGTAGTTCTAAATTTTTTTGCTCACCTGTTTGTTCTATTTCTGCCCCTGCTTCATGTGTTAGGAAACCATTTTTTAATTTTTAGTATATAGTATATTAACGTCGTAAGTTGTCGGCTCAAATTCATATTTTGCAGCTTGTGTATACGAAAGATTTGTTATGATAGTCTTTAAAATTTTGTCTTGATGGGCTATTCATGTTTTGCTATTTTTTCTGGTCACATGCCCTTCCTCTATTAATATTGTTTCCTGCAATTAGTCATATATGTTTAATATGTTTAATTATGGATTGGTGTGTTGGCTGCTTTGTGCACAGACTGAAGCGAAAAATTAGTCTCTTTGTCCTACTCTGAACATGTAAGGATGCTTGCATAATAGTTCTGTAATGGATATCTGTTTGCAGGTTCCTATCTAACATGCAGCTAAACATAGAATACAATAATCCCTTTGCTTCTTTCAATATTGAATTTATTTAGTTTTTTTAGGATTCACGTCTGGTTTTCATGCCAGGTTGTATACTGAACTGGTCATATATTATTAACATAGGTGGCAATTTTATTTAAAACATGTTTTGTTTATGATTCAGGTAGTTGTTTTGGAGGTCCTTGCATCTAATTATGCCTCTTTTAGTCTAATGTATCATGTGTTGCTATTTTTGGTACACCACACATATATTAATGCATCTCGGGTGATTTTATTTCCTTGCATACATGCGATTTTGTCTTCTTGAATCGGGCATTTCTGAATCTTCCAGGTTTATTTTCTTTGACTGAAGACTTTAAAACTTGCATATTTTATGAACATCACCATAGGTTAGACAAAGTCATTATAGTTATGCACTATTGGAGGTCACTTGCACCACCAATGTTATAATTACATTAGACCGGGCAGAGATACAAATTGCCCTATCATCCTAACTGCATATAATAGTTAAAAAGGCTCTTTAACTGAGATACCACACTACCCTTGGTCATTGCCCTTACTACATATAATGCTTTTGCACTGATATGCCCGCCATTGGTATGAATGACTATGGTGCTTGGCATATAATTCTAGCATCTGGTTTATTGTGCTATTATGTTGAATTTTATTCTGATATGATCCCTAATATATTCAATTTAAACTCATCGCCTCATGTTTTTTCTCTATATGCATATTGATAATTTTCCTCTTTTCAGACATGGACATGAATACCAGTTTATACAACTCATCGCCTCATCAGGTGTTAAGGTTCCAAAGTTCATTTTTGTAATCATTAAGTGTCCCGTTTGTAAGAAGAAAACACAAGAGGATTGCGGTTACTCATTAAAATTTTGTATTTTTGTTGTACAAAGAAGCTGAAACTTATTTTAATTCATGTTTCTATCCTTAATTCTATTGTATGAGGTGGTTTGAAGTTCCCTCCAGTTCTGCTCTCAACTTGCAAAAGTATACATGCAAACTGTTGTTTTCAACAAGAAAAGATGAAGCAGGTTTGTTGTATAATGTTACCCTCTATGGCTTAGCCCTATGTTGTCTCCACATTTATATTGTATCGTACAAGTCTGCTAATATGATCTGATTTCTAAGCGACAAAACATAAAAAATCATGTTATCTCCAAATTCACTTTACATCCTAAAAGTCTATTAACATGATGTGCTTTATGACCTACAAATGGCACTTGAAAACGTTTTTACACAGGTACATGATCTATGCTCCCGTCATGTTCCCCGACAACAAACGTGTGTGTGCACCCTACCCTACGGGTGCGGCGAAGAGTGCAACAATGTCGGTGTATGACTCAAACGCAGTTCACTCTTATTTAAACCACCAACCCCCACCCCACCTAACGTGACTATCAAAGTATACAAAAGTCCCTGCCAGAGAGTGGTCATCGAACAAGGAACACTTGATGTGCTCCCACCACCACTCTACCAGTGCCATATAGTGTCTTGGCTTGTGAAAGCATCTAGGCCTATAATGGAGTGCCATATAGTGTCTTGGTTTGTGAAAGCATCTAGGCCTATAATGGAGTTTGGTGATTAATAATACCATAAGGGGCTGTTTGGATCAAAGTATTTTCGTAGGAAATTCAAAGGAAATGAAAACTCTGGAATGGGAAACCAGTAGCACGTTTGGAACAAAGGAAAACAATCTTTCCTTTCCTCCGGAATATTGTGCCTCCTTCACGATTTCACATGAAAGAAAAACTCCAGTCTGATCTCTGGTTTCTGATTCCTTTACGAAGTCCGAGGTGAGCACGGCTTAAACATACGGATGGGGTGCATTAGCATCAGAAAAGAGACAGGTGACTAATACTTTGTAGTTTGATTATTTTTATATTCTCTACCAAGTGTCGTTTTTTCCTGTGTTTCAATTTCCTTCGTTCCAAACACTCTTTTGTATCATATTCCTATATTTTTCCTTTCCTCTGTTTTGCTAGAATACATATATCACTTTCCTTTGTTTTTTTTCTATTCCTCTGTTTTACATTCCTGTGTTCCAAACGCCCTAAAATTATTATGACTAACCATGTGCTTTGGAAAGACAATTTGAGTTAGATCACGATAATGGTGATTGTTTGGGTAATCAATGGTATTCATGCCCCTATCAGTGGAATTTGTTTTAGTTTTCAAATGATGGACGACGATGTTAAGGATGGACTAGTTGTAAGTGTCATTTGGTGTTGGAGAGACACTTAGCTTACTTTAGAACTTTTTTTGTTTAGCTATACTAGAGAGGGGGTATGAACTAGTAGTTCATCCTAAGTGAGTCTAATGATTTATGTATGGTGTATACTTGTCAAACTTAGTACTAGGTAGCTCAGGATTGACCCAAAAATCAAGTGAAACAAACCACATGTTCACATCGTTTTAGAAAATAAAGATCATTATTAAGATGATTAAAGTCGGAAAATATGTGTCGACACTTGTTTGCCTCTATAATTTGTAAATGAGTCTCATTGTGAGAACTCAGATTCGGAACAAAGTCCATGGAAAGAGTGCTTGAAGCTCTTATATCGGGTTAAATAAAACATGCAATTGAGATTGAACCAAAAACCGCTAAGTGGATATCTTGAACCTGATGTTCGAATAATTATGGGTCATCTTTGAAATCATGGGTGGTGAAAAACGTTGGTTCAAAAGGTTCTAATAGGGACCAGTTCCGACATAAGTTTTACAAGATATGTTCTGTTATATAATGAATCTAGCTAATGATATGAATTTAAATACGTAATTATGGATTTTGAAAATCCATGGAGATCAACATCGAAATCTCGTACCAATATTTTCCTTCATGTGAAAATGATATCCTCATAAAGATAACAACTCCCCGAAGGATTTTTCTTGAAGGAATATATGGTCATAGTTCGATTGCACCAAAATAAGTAAATTCCTTGGAAGGAATAAAGACCCGTATAACACCCAAGAGATAAGGATGAAAATAGGAACTTAAAGAAACAATATTATACCATATAGCACATGCTCATTTCATGATATTTTACTATGGGTGTATGTGTATTTGTGATATAATGTGTTCTCCACCTGAAGATTTGAAATTGTAGTATCTTCTGAAAACCGATATGGTAATTTGGTGTTACTAGCAATACTTTCCCCATTATGCTAGAAATACTAACTTGTGTTGTTTTATTATGTATTGAAGATATAGATATATTCTCGAAGAATCAATCCTAGAAGGAGTTGTTATTATTATGAATAGATAAGATTCTATAATGATATAAGGAACAATGATTATTGATCACATATCAAAGATGTGTGTCATTGTAATTTTAGGGTGCACAAATATACATCCTAATGTATGCATGCTAGAAATGATAAATTCCTCTGTATTATTCTCTATTCTTAATGTTCTTGAAGAACAGCGAGACAAATGTCATGAAGACTAAAAGTTGTGGGAATATTGTAATCTCACTCGCACTATCAATGTCCACATTTATCTCCAAATAATGGTTAGTATCATGGAAATGAATGACTTCAATGGATGTTGTCATCGAGGGGAGTATTTACAAGATATTAATCATAATTCTTGATATTTTGAAAGTCTCAAACAATACCTAGAAGGTATTATTCTAAATGGTGAGTTCCTAACTTCTGTTGAAGGTTCTATCATGACACCATTTATGAAAGTGAGTTTATTGTTTATGTACTCTTCATATTTTTACTTCACATATTCTAGAAGTAAGATGGGTTAAAATTACAAAATAATCCTTGTATTGTATGTGATATACTTGTTAAGTCTATATGTGCATATGCTTTCTGTAGAAAGCATTCTTGGCATAATGGGATAGTTTTCTAAGGTTCAGGGGGAGAACTTCTCTAGAATATTAACCATTAACCAGAATTCTAGAGAATTCAAAATTGTATGATCTAGAAGGTCACAATTTTCCCTAAAGACATATGTTGTACTCTTTGATGAGTTTTCTTGAAGTTTCTCGTGTAAGGTTTTAATAAAGCAACAATGTGCAAATGCATTAAATGATAATAATGTACTCTTTCTCCATACTTTTTCCCATTGGGTTTTTTGGAGTTTTAAAGAGATAGGTATTTTTCATGGTATTTGCCCAGGAGGGAGTGTTAAGAATCCATCAATTAGAGAATTAATGAGCTCATACAATACATGCCCGGAGGCTATCATATATGCACTAAAAGCTATATCTATATAAAGGGACTATATGTGTACCGATATAACTAATGAAGAGATGACTTCCTCCTTCATATATTTGTCTTCCATGTGTTCTTGTGTGTTGTTCTTGATGATTGAGAGAGGGAAGCATGATTTGTCTACAACTTCTTCACATCTCTTTCTTGGGGTCCAGAATGGGAAAAAGGATGTGGTGGATCCATGATAGGCTGATTCTAAATAGTACAATCCCTTTCACTGTTAGCAACCAGTCAATGAAAAAGCACCAAAGACGAAATAAAGTATGACCAAAGACAACCACATCGAGCACAACAAACTAGCGTACATCTGAGACAACACAGACATACACCTTTGCAACCTAACAATTTCTCAGAGGAGGAAACCCTCACTAATAACACAACCCTTGCCATATGGAAAACCCTCATATGGCCCTAGGCTTGAGCTTCGCTTGCCCTTCCCTTATTTCTGGTTTAATGCTTCTTTGGCACCATCAAACTAGACCTAAGCCTAGAGGGTCTACTGTTAAGGGGATGCCCTTGCCATGCCACCCTGCTTAGCCTTGTCAACCCTTGGCCGCTTTTTCTCCCTACACCCAAGGAATCATTTGGTGAGGTCCTATACATTAGGGGCTGAGGATTGTACCTAATGGTCCCCTCACCACCCATGAAGCCTTAAAAGTACTAACCTAGTGTCTCTAAGTGTTTATATGAGATAGGTTAATACACTTCAAGTAGAGGAGCCAAGATGATGGTGATGGAACAAGTGCTCCAACTTGAAGAGAAGAAAGAGAAAAACAAAAGGAGGATCAAGGCAAAGGTATAATGCCATAAGATCTTTTGTTTTTGGCACTCAAGACACCATAGAGGGTGTGAGTGTATTTAGGTTTGATATACATACTATTAAAAGGGAGAAATGCTTAGTGATTCGGTTATCAAGTGCCACTAGGTGATGTAACTAGTTGCATGTGCATTAGACCTAGTGTGTTTTGCTAACACCCTTGAAAATGCCTTGAAAATATGCCAACATATATGTACTAAGGAAGCACACTTTGTGTTTGGCACATAGGAGTAAGGGTGGAGAAGTTAGAAATGTTTTAGGGCTCAATAAGTAGCACTTGACGTTGTCCTGAGGGGCACCGGATGCATCCAGTGGCTTACCCCTACGGTTGGTCTAGCTGTTGAGTGGGCACCGGACGCTGAGTGTGTTTGGTGAGGGATCACCAAACATGTCTGATGTGTTTAGGTCATCTTTGGAACCTTACTAGAAATGATCAAACGCTAAGCATCGGATGTGACACTCAAAGTGGTCGTCATCCGATGGTTGAGTGGAGTTGTGCACATTGAGTGCACCGGACGCTGAGTGTGTCTAGTGAAGGGTCACCGGACGTGCCCGATGCAAGAAATTCCTCTCTGGGTGCTTACTGGAAATCCACTGATTGCTATGGAGTTGATAGTCCGGTGCTTCACCGGACGCGTTCAGTGCTTGTACAGAGAGAATGAGTGCGTGAAGAAATCGCACGATAATGGCTTGAATTCAAATGGCTAGTACACATGTGAAAGGATCAAGGTGCCCAAGAGGGGGGGGGTGAATTGGGCTTATTTCAAATTTCTAAAGCAAATATGAAATCCTATCAAGTGCCAATCACCCCGTGCCTAACGAATAGTGTGCCTTAGACTATGAAAGAGGTAGCAAGGAAATGAAAGTAAGAACGATGCGGAAAGTAATCCGGTATGAAAGAGCTAGGGATAGAATTCTTAACACGACGACGTTTTGCCGAGGTATCGAGGAGTCGACACTCCCCCCTAGTCCTTATTGGAGCACCCGCGCAAGCGTATTGCTCCCCCTCTACCCGCGCAAGGGTAGAGTGCTCTCTACGGGCTGGTTCTTCGTCACTCCGGCTTGGTGAACCGCCCACAAACCGATCACAAGTCGATGGAGAAGGGTCGCCGACAATCTTCTGGCGATCACCTTTCTCCCAAGCACCACCGGACCGTCTAGGTGATGTCGATCACCAAGAGTAACAAGCCTCGATCTTCGCTTGACTCACTCAAGCTTCACAACTTGAGGATGCACACTTGAACTCTTGGATGAACTAGAGGAGAGGATGGATGGATTCGTGAATCACTCTCTCTCTAGGGCTCTTGCTCTCTTCCCAACCTTCTCAAGAACTTCAGTAACTGAAATGAGCAAAGGCAAGGTGGGAGAGGAGTGGGGCTATAAATAGCCCACACACAAAACTGCCTCGGGCTGGAAAAGGCTCATCTTTTAAGTTGGCGACGGATGCTCCGACGCTAGGCGACGGACGCTCCGTAGCTTGCCCCAATGGCTAGTTACTGTGCACATCAGCAGGCGTCGGACGCTCCGACGCTTGGCAACGGACGCTGTGCCTCAGCGTCCGGCACCAACTGGCTGCTCTCGGGTTTCTGGGAAAATATTCCCGGACGCGTCCGTCGCAAACTGGACATCTCTGGAGCTCTCTGTAACGCCGCCAGACGCTGGGGCGTGCTTACGTCATCGTCTGGCGCCCTGGACCTCAGCGTCCGACGCTTAGAAAACAGCTCCCTCAACTTCGGTTTTCGTCACAATGAATATGGAAGTTGTTCTAGGCTATCTTACGGTCACCATAGGTTTGCTTAGAGCTAAGGTTGTCAAGTGTGCACCACACCTAAGTTATGAAGCTCTCCTAAGTCAAGCTACTAGTCTCAACCCCTCTTAATAGTACGGTCAAAGATCAAATAGAAGCCCTATCTATTCCTAAGTGCCCTTCATCACCTTATGGCACTTAGCCTATCATTCTAGGGTCTTCATCATGTCTCTTTGAAATCCGAAACGATATCCATCTTGGGGGCTAAGTGATGACCGATGATGCCCATTCATGTTGGTTACTATGGCTAAGCTACGCATAGCCTCTGCAAAACACACATTAGCCATAATAATCGCTAATTTACGTTAATCACCGAAACCAATAGGGCCATGATTCTTCAATCTCCCCCTTTTTGGTGATTGACGACAATAACTCCTCGAGTATGGATATAAGATTGAAAGGTTAGGATTTTCAAGTGGCTTGGATTGGTTGAGCAAGGGTTAGTTAACACAAATGAAGCAAACTTGCTCACCCAAACCAAATCACAAATATGGTACTCATGAATATGAAATAGAATTAGAGTACCTCATGATATTCTCACATATGTATCGGAGTATGGCGCGGAAGCTCAATTACCATTAGATTATAAAGACATATCATGAACCAAGTGACAACTCACAACATGTATTAGTGAATATCAAGAGTTTGTCACACACACATCACAGGAGTATCTCACAAACATCATCAATCACACAAGTGCAATAAAGTAGACATGATGCATGAGTACGGGGGAATTAAAACACATCAAAGAATCAAATCCCTCCCCCTATCTCTAATACTCGACCCTCTCTCCCCTTTGGCGTCTAGCACCAAAAACTAAACACCTGGAGCTGGGGATGAAGTCGAAGAAGCTTTAGCCTTGCGATCGAGCATGATGAAGTCCTGAAGATCTGACTCGTCTGACTCAACATCTGGCTCGGCCTCTACAGGTGCAGGCTCGGCTGGGGTGTCCTCTGTAGCTGGAGGTGCGGTCTCAGAAGCTATCGCTGTCTCTCCTAGCTCCCCTTGAGGTTCTGAAGGTATATCATCTTGAACTGGGGCCTCAGACGGTCCAGCCTCTGTAGTAGCAGGTCTAGGAGCCCGACGAGTGAAAACACGAGGCAGAGGAGGAGTGGTCACTGCCAGAGCCACAAGTGATACTGCTGCAATGAGCTCTGTTGGCTGGGACTGAGGCGGTGAAGATACTACAACTGTGACTACCTCTGCCTGCTCTTGTGCCTGGACTGGTGCCTCTGGCTCAACTGCCTCAACTGTGACTGATGTATCATCTGTCTGAACAACAGTAAGAGGTGGAGTGGTCACCGTCTGTGTAGAACAGTCTGGTGCGACCTCCGACGAAGCGACTGAGGACAAGTGCGTGCCTGTCGCCGGAGGGGGTACCTCAACCTCTGGAGTAGGTGTGGCTAATAGAGCGGCACCTAGGGAGTCCTCTCCCGTGATCTCCAAATAGGAGGCTGAAAGGTCACGAGAGGCCTCTGCTGTGGTAGTTCCCCGGATAGGTGGGAAACCCGTCTAAAGCTCGTCGGGAGAAACTAACCAAGAGGACATATGGGTCCTCGGAGACTGGCACTCTGGAGAGGCTGGTGCCTCAAAGGGTGGAGCAATAGGTGTCTGACTCTACTGTCCTCCGGACGGTAATGCTGGAGTCGGCATCACTGACACTGGTGCCTGATGTGGCTGAGAGGTGAACTACTGCTGCGAGCCTCCGGGCAACTGAAGCTGAGGAGTGAAAGTCTGCCCGGAGCTGGAACTAAGGAGCCTCTCGAGAATCTGAGTCTGCGTCTTCTGAAGCTCAGCCTGTTGTATCTGATAAGATAAGAACTGACGCTGAAACTCATCCTGACGAGCTTGTGCCTCAGCCTGAGCTGCAAGCTGCTGAGCGGTGAGTCTCCTAACATCCTCAGCCTATCTCCTTTGCTCCTCTGCCTGTCTACTCTGCTCCTTTGTCTATCTGATCTGCTCCTGCTGCATGTTGGTCAAGAGGGAGAGGATGGTAGCCCCCGAAGTGCCTGTAGATGGTTTTGGAGCTGCACTGGACCCACCAACTCATGGTCGTGAGACCGTCAAGAGTACTATGGAGTTGGCCGGTAGTCCTCATCTGAGCTATCTGAGGGTAGATCATCACCATAAGCATCATCAGCTGCGGCATCAATCTGAGCGTCTAGCTCTGCAAGCTCATCATCTGCCAGACATGGAATGACTGTCTCCTGTTGTCCTACTGGCTCAGATGGTACACCTATCTATCTAGTGTGAGGGCCCTGACGCCTCAACGGACCCCTGCCACTGTGACTGACAAGCTGACTCATGTTGTACTCAGGAAACACAGTGTCTAAGCGGGTAAGGGTGAGCAGCTGTCCTGGGAAGCCTCCAGGAGACACTAGCAGAAAACAGATCCAGTGCGCATACTACAGCTGCCAGTGACCTCTGAAGCTTGATGCTATAATATCTTCCATCTCACTGACGATAAAATCCCATAAGTCAAACTTCTCTTTCCGGACCAGGTGTGCTAGTAGCCAAAGTTGTAGCCGTGTGATAGTCTCGCGAGCACCAACCCTGGGAAGGATGGTCTGCCTGAGTACCTCGTTCAGGATACGGGCAGTCGGCGTAAGGTCACGCGTGCCTCGACTGGACCCCTCCCCGAATGGCTCTCTGAAGCAAGGTCGTACAAAATCCACTGACGGGACAACTCCCACATGAGGACGGCGAGGAGCCTCCTGATCCCCGTAGCACAAGCTGTGGATCCTGGTAACTGACTCCTCGAGGTGGAAGATCTTCTGGAATCGTACATCATATATCCTCACATCCTTGCATTTGAAGGCAAAATGGATGTACTTGTGATCCAGAGAAACCCACAAAGAGGCATAGAACTGTCTGACCCCATCCTCCTGGTAGTTTCCAACTCTACCTATCAGACTTGTCAGCCCCTGAAGATACTCTAAGTGCTGGGCTATATCTGGACCACCAACTTCTATAATCGACTACAGAGGGCACACCCAGTGAGCACGGAGTGGTGCACAGGTGTTGACGTAACCCCTGTAGAAGTCCTTGTGCACTGTGGTGTAGAAGTCAGGACCGACACGGGGGGTCACGAGCTGGAGGAAACCACGTTGGAAAGTCGGCAAAACACATCTGCTGGATTTGCTTCGCTGAGAGTGCTGTCACCTGGTGCCTCACTGGATCTGGCAAACTGGACCGAGGTGGAGGTCTGTCGTTGCGCCGTAGACCGTCGGGCCTAGGAGGAGGCGACGAGCCACGAGCGCGTGTCACTCGTCTGGACATCAGCTCCTGAACTAAAGAATGCCCCAAAGGGTCTGCCTGCTTTGTGCCATCTCCCTCATCATCCTCTGAAGTCTCTGGGGACTCAACCTGTGGCTCTGCCTCAGTGCGAGCGGAGGACTCACAACGCGCTCCACGGTGAGGAGAGATCCTCAAACCGGCGTGACGTCCTCCCTGCTCTGCAATCTCTGCTGCCTCTACCGCTGCAAGTGCGGCCACTGAATCTGGATCCATTAGTGGTCGCTTTCTCTTCTTTGAAACTAGCTTTTCTTGCCTTGTCGGCTGGTGGTGACACGGCTGGGGGTCTGGTGGTGGGTGGACACGGGCGGGGGGGGGGGTTCATCCACACTATCGGGGACAAGGTCGGCGTTCTTCGTGCGTGGCATTGTCAGCCACGGGAAGATCAACTGTCACTGAGCAAAGACAACTGCCAACTCAAAACACAAAGTCAACTGTCACTGAGCAAGATAACTGCCAACTCAAAACACAAAGTCAACTCCCATTGATCAAACCTCTGTAAGTCAATCCCAACTAAAGGGTGGTCGCCCCCCTGGAATGACACTCTCGGGTTTCCTCTTTCCCTTCTCGCGGGTTTTTCCCCCGTTTTGCCACTGCCAAAAAACACACTTGACGTAAAAAGATGGGATTAAAACAATCTATAATTAAGATGTAATCAATGGAGCAGAATAAAAAGCATAATGGTTCTCCTTGACATACCTCAGAGCCGGGGACAAAAAAGAAAGGTAAAAACCCTCTTTCAAGAGCTCAAAGGTCCGAACCCAACAATTTAAAAGGGAAAATTGGTCTGGGGGGGGAATGAATGGGTTTTGGAAAAAAAACCAAAGGGGAAAGGGGAAGGCAGGGCACAAGATCACCTTGAAAACAGTAAGAAACCAAAGGGTGCCTTGGGGAAGAACCACATACCCCGGCTCTGCTGGAAAACAGGAAGAGAGGGAAGCGAGGGCACAGCAGGCGGGCGGGGGCGAAAAAACTAGAGCTCCCGGCGGGAAGCCCTGGGGGCCGATTTGGGCGCGAGGAGGGGGAGCGAAAGGGGCGAGGCGCAGAAGGAATGGGGAGGATCAAATCCCAAGAGGGGGGGTAAATTTGGGCTTTTTTAAAAATTTCAAGCAAAATTTAAAAAAACCTATAAGAGCCAATAACCCCTAGTGCTTTTCCAAAGGTCCACAAACAAGAAAGAAAGGAAGAAAGCAAAACCCTATGAATTGTATAAAACAAAATATAATGGGAAAAGTGTTTAAAGGGAAAATAAAAAAGAAGGAGTGGGGCAAAGGAAATTGACACGACGACTTTTGCCGAGGTATCGGGGGTCGACACTCCCCCCTATCCTCGTTGGGCCCCGCGAAGGGTTCGCCCCCTTAGTCCCCAAGGAAAGTGCTCTTATGGGCGATTCTTCGCCACTCGGCCGGGAATGCCACAACCGTACAATCCTTGGGTCATCCAAAGGAACCCCAGGGTACCCCCAAGCAAACCCCACAAACCTCTGGTGATGTCCCCAGGTAAAAGCACTAATCTCACTTGCCCAAAGGCTTTTTAGTGATTGAATGGTGCCCCTTGCTAATCTAAGAATAGTAAATCAACCAGGGAAATTCCACTTATAGGGCTTTTGCACTCCTTGCACCTCAAAGGAATCTCAGAATTTTGGAATGGAAAGAAGTCCGGGGAAGGAGGGGAAAAAAATACCCCCAACACCCCTAGCTTTAGGGGCAAAAACCAATTTTTGCTCACTCCGGACCCTTTTGGGGGGCCGGAATCAACAGGTCCGGACCCCCAAACCTCTGTACGTATGACCCAGGACCCGGATGCAATATTAGGCCAGACGCAAGAGGGGGACAGCGTGGGGACGATTTATGCCCGATTGTTGTGGGGGCGCAAAAGCATCCGAACCAACCCCCCAACTTTTACGGGGCCCAAAAATGCTTAAACTCTCGGTTGGGTTCGGACATTTGGGCCCGGCCCACATTTCACACGCCGGAGCCCCCATCCCAAACAAACCCTGGGGCCCGGGCGCTGTCCATTCCGGCCCCCGGGATACATTGCGTCCGGGTATTTCAGACCAATCACTTTACTTCCTTCGGAATTTTCCACAGGCCCAAGACTATTAAAAAGTTCCCCTATCTTTTTGACAAGTTACCACCCTAACCACAACCCTCCTGGGTCAAGACTAGAAAACCCCTTTTAATAGAGGCCAAAGAAAAAAAAAAGGTGCTAAACCTCTAGGGCTCTAAACCCAAATGACAAAGCCCCAGTTAATCTTAACCTTGCACCAACCCCTTTAAAACCAAAAAAATTCCAATAAGGGCCAATCATCTGAAGCCAAAAACAACCACCATTTCCATGCCTAACTTTTTTATTGCCTCTGCAACACACAGTTAGTCATATAATCTTTCATTGTCTTAACACCAAACATGGGGGGCCCAGATGCTTTCCGGCGTATGGCTGCAGGTGAAACCCCGAGGGGAAAAGACGTTTTTAAAATTATGCGTCTTTAGTTCGCGACGGAAAGCCCAAAGGGGGCGAGGCGCTAGGTCACGGCTCCGACACGCAAAAAAAGGAAAAAAGAGCCCCCCGGCGCAGAGCGTCTGACCCTTGGGGGGGGACGGAGCATGAAGGTCCCGCGCAGAACGAGAACCAAGAGTCATGGGGGGCCAGACACGTTGACCCATGCGACAGACCTACAAGGTTCGACGCCCCCCTTTTGACGCTTTTAAACCCGGGGGATCCACGGACCAGGGATTTGTCCCCCGAGCTTGGGGAATGTCCGACCCTTTTAAAAAAAGAGTTTTTAAAAAAAGATTTTTGCCCTTTTTTCCAACCAATTTTTAATCCAAAAAAAACCCCAAAAAACCCCCGTTGGCTTGAATGAAATATCTCTCAAACTCTCATTGCAAGATTTTGCCATGGCTTTAACTTTAGTTTTAGCTTAAAAAATTTTTATGGAAGCCAAGAACCCTCTAGGCCCAAGGGGGGAAAGAAAAAAAATTGGTTGGAATGTCCCCCAAGTGGTTAAAAACAAGGATATCAAATTAAACCGAAAAGAAACCAAAACAATCATTGATGCATTTCAAAAATTTGAATTAGGTTCTTCGGCCCCAGGGCAAGCACTTAAGAAACCCTTTAATAAGGTCAAGGGAAAAATAAGGTGCTAAAAAATGGTGTTCAACCCCAATGACACTTAGACTATTTAAATTTCCCCTTTTCGCCAAACCTTTAAAACCGAAACGATTCCAAAAGGGCCCCTACTCATGAATCCAAAGCCCATCCTTTTTCCCTGACCTAACTTTCTTATTTTCCCCTCAAAACACACTTAGTCATAGTAATCTTGCTTGTTTTTAATCATGAAACACGGGGGGCCGAGCTTTCAATCTCCCCTTTTTGGGGATTGAGAAATGCCCTAAGTATGAAAAAGTTTTTTTTTGGGGGTTTATGTGATTGGTTATCTGGCCCTGGGTTAGTGAATATTAAAGAATAATAAGTTAATAACCAAAACCCCACGATGAGGTATGAATTAAGAGCAAGTAAAAGAGTTGCTTAACACGGTAAATAAAAATAAAGCGCGGAAGATAACAAGGGCCAAAGAAAAAAAAAAATTAAAAATGAACCACAATGCCCAACAATGTTCACATCAAAACAAATGTATGTGATGGGAAAATGATGCAGGGACGAGAGTAAAAGATATCAAAAAGAAAACCCTCTCCTCTAAAACCCCCTTCACTAACTACTCTCACTTCCCCCTTTTGCGAAAAGCCCAAAAAATAAGCACGTCGCATGAGGATACCGGGGGCACTACCGAGCGGGAAAAGTCAATGATCGAGGGGCAGAGTCGTTGTCTCCTTGACCCGTGTTCTGGGGGGAGAAAAGGGAAGGGGCTGGCCGCTGAAAAAAACGGGGCATCGCCCTTACCTGTTGGGCATCTGAGGGCTGACCCCCGGAAAAACCCAAACTCGGGCTCCCCCTTTGGGTTATGTTTGAATAGGCAGGGCGGCATAAGTTGCCAAAGGGGAGCACCCCTTGACTGGGAGGGGGGCTGTACTGGTTTTTTGACATTTGGGGTTAACGCCTTCCCTGGGTCACCCCACTGGGGGCACCCCGGTGAATCTCGGGGAGTAAATTTATTATAGAGGGGGGCCCCCCGGGGGTACAACCCCGATGAAGCCACTGAGGGGGGAAGGTCCCCCCCATTGTGGAAGGGGCCCCCGGCGGAGAGGGGCTTAGTGGGTTGGGGGACTAGAAAGGGCCCCGGTGAGGGCACTGTACAGGGGAGAAAGCGGGAGTAAAATATCCCCCCCAAAAACCGGGAGTGGGGGGTTAAACCCAGTGGTGATGGGTGAAAACTGGTCGTCTGCCCCACTGTTTTCGAACCTTTGTGCCATTTGGCCGGGGGAGACTGAAAGCGTGGGGACTCACATTATAGTAAACCAGGGGAGGGTATAAAAAATTGGGGTCGCTGTCGGGACGGCCCTGGGGAGTGGGGGGGGGCCCCACGTACTGAGCAGTGGTGACCGGGAGGGAAGTGGAAACAGGGGTGGGTGGGGGGGGACGTATGGGGCATCCCAGGCGGCGGTGAGGTGAAAAAACCAAAAAGATGCCCCAAAGGTGGGGGGGGGACCCCCCGGAAATCCCAAACCCGGGGGACCTAGCGAAATTTCCCTTGGGGGCCTCGGAAGGAACGGGGGGGGGGAAATCCATTGCTAAAGTAAAACCCATAAACCCAGGGGTCACCCCCTGACTAGCAAGAACGCCCTGGAAGGGCCCTGCTTGGCCTGAACCTGGCCCACCCGGGGCCCCCATGGGGTGCTGAGAATGAACGACCCAGGACCCGCGGGAAGAAAAAGGTGGGGGGGGGGAAAACTGGAGGGGGTGCCGCGCGGGAAGGACTGGCTTACCAGAGTTCTGGACAGGGGAGCAGGGCTTTGGGGACGGTAGTCGTTCGTCACGTTGCGGATCGGTTGCCCCCTACCAAGCCCCCCCCCCTTTTCTAAAGGTCCTAGCTCTCCGGGAGCTACGGGCGCCGCCTCATCCGGGGCTTTCGTTTCCCCCTCTCTGGGGCCCCTTTACCACGGGGGAAACCCTAGGCCTGTTCCCGAGACCATCGTCCGCATCATCTGTAGATCAAAAAAAAGGCGATCTGAGAGCTCGGGGTTTTGAGCTGGGGGTGATGCAGAGTGCCAAAACAAGTGGGACCCCCGGGGACAAAATTTCCCATTGCTATGGTGCCCCCCTTTTTTTCCACACCTATAATCCGAAATGTTTTCGGGTTGGGACCCAAAACGGGGCTAAAGGTATGGGGGGGGTTTTTAGGCGTCACGGTAGCCTTGGGGAAGTGGGTATTGGGAAACGCGTTCGGGGGCGAAGTAAAGAAAACCCCAACAGGTAACGGGGGGCCCACGGAGAAGGTGTGGGAAGCAGGGGGAGGGGGGGTAAAATTGGGTTGGGTCCCCCAATACTCTACGGGGGGGTAACCCCCCGAAGCACTGTCTGTTTTTTGGGGAACCCGAGGGTGAGGTAAAAGTCGCTCTCGGGGGCTTAAGTCCCCCGGGGTGCGCCCCCTTTGGGGAAGGGTTTTTGTAAAAAAAAACCCCCCCCCTGGTAGGGTCCCCCCAAAGAAGGCGAAAAATCCCTCCCCAAAATCCGAGTAGTTCCCCGGCGGCCTAGGGGGGTTCCACCCGGGGAAAGGGGTAGTGGGGGTAAACAAGCATCTCCACCGGTCTCTATGATCTTCTCAACGGGCCCCACTGGGTGGGGGTGCAGCCCCCCTTTTGGTGGGGGCTGCGTAAAAAAATTTTTTGGGCGGGGGCCCCCACCAACGGGGGGGGGGCCCCCGGGGGCCCCCTCTAAACTCCCCCACCCCTAAAGTTTTACCACCGAAGCTCACAACCTCCGGGTGGAAGAAAACGCCCAAAAGGGGGCCCCCCTTTGGGGGCGGCCACAAGGGGGGGGGTTTGGAATGCCCTTGAAACTTGTCGCCGCGGCGGGAAAAACCTGGATAGGAGAACCTTGCACAGGGGGTTTAGCCCGTCAAAGGAGGGTCGGCGAGTGTTGGAGCCCCTTTCTGGCTCTGTACCCCTGGGGCTCTGTAGCTGCTGCCTCATCGGTCGCCCCGATGGCTGGGGGGGACTGTCTAAATTTTTGAAAGATGCGGTCCCAAAAAAAAGCGAGCCCCCCCTTTTCCCCCCCTTCAGCTCCTCCCACCCTACCCCGTTTGGGGTCTTGTCAAAAATTCCCCCGTTTTTGGGGGGAACCCCTTTTCAACTTGGCCTTCCCTTTGTAAAAAAGGGTGGGGGGGGGGAGGGCAGGGGGCTCATCACACCGGGAACCACCAACATTTTTCCCCCCGAGCCATCAAAAAAACCACTAAAAAATTAAAACTCTAAAAAAGGGGCCCCCAAGTGCCACTGCGGGGGGGAAATTCAAAAAAAAACCCATGAAAATAAAAATGACCCCCCAAAAAACAAAAAAATGACCCCAAAAAGGGCCTGCAATGCCATTTGACACACCTAGATTTTTTTCCCAAATCCATACTGGGGGTTTTCCCGGGGTTTTTATCCCCCCCCATGACCCCTATCATGGGAAATGATAAAAAGGGTATATAACAAAATATATAATCTAGGGTAAAAAAACCTGGGGAAAAAAAGTAATAAAAATGAAAAGTGCAGGTACCAAAAAAAAAAGCGCACCCAATTTAATCACTCTGCTGGTCGGGACCCCACGAAGACGAATCGGCGGGCTAAAACGCGCCCCGCAAACCCGAGGGAAGAAAAACCCCTGGGGGTTTAAAAAATAGGGGGAAACCGGGGGGGGGGGGTGAAGATAGGGGGGGGCGGGGGGGTGGGAAAAGTTCGGGTGGAGAGCGGGCAGGGGAACTGGGGTTAAAGCCCCGAGGGGGGGGGGGGGGGTTTTCTCAGAGTGGGGGGGGAGGGAAGGCCGCTGCGGGACAGGGCTCGGGGGGTGGCGGCGGGGCAGGAGGGGGGGGCGAAGGCAAAAGGGGCGAGGGGGATAAAAGGGCGCGGGGGGGGGGGAAAGGGGGGGGAGAGTTCGCAGGCCCGAGGTTTGAGCGCGGCGGGGTTTTAAAAAGGGGCCCCAGGTGAACCCCCGGGGGGGGGCCCGTGGCGGTGGGCGGGGTTTTTAAAGCCCGCCCAAAAAGGGGAGCACGGGGGGTTTTTAAAAAAAAAACCCCGGGAAAATTTGGGCCCGAAAAAAAGGGGCCCGGGATCCGCGAAATCCGGAGCAGGAGGTCCCAAAACAGGACAGCTCTCTATACGATTTACGGACGCAGAAAAGGGTTTCCCGGACGCAGTGAACAGTCGCGACCGGGAGTCCCTGTACGGGGTTTTTTTAAGGGGGGGGGGTTTTGAGGGAAAAAAACCTTTTTTGTTGGATGGAAAAAAAATTTCGCCCGGACTATGCGACCAAGAAACCAGAGAATGGGGGGGGCGACTCGGACCAAAAGGCCCCCGGAGGGGGGGAAGAAATGGGTCCCCCCTTTTGGGTCGAAGCCAACTTTGCTTTTAAAATTTTTCCTACTCCCCCTTGCTCTCCCCCCTACCATTTCCAAACCAAAAATCAAAGGAAAAATTTTTTGGGGAATGGAATGAGAACCTCACTCAAACCCCATGTTTTTTTCAATATTTTGCCCCTTTTGGGTTACCTTTTTGGAAAAAGGAAATTAACGAGGGGAGGAACCCGTAAGGCCTTAGTGGGGGGGATAGTAACTTGAGCGAGGAATGCCCCCCCAAAAAAGGGCAAAAACAGAGGATGTAAAATTTTAAAAAAAAAAAGAACAAGAAACCCCAAAAATTTTTTCATGCAATACTTAAAAATTTTAATCTATTTTCTTGCAAGTTTAAACCTCGATTAGCTTCTTCACACCTTTTTAGGGGGGGTTATTTTAAACCCCAGTTAGCAACCCCATTCATTCAAAAAAAAAATGAATAAAGGGGAAACCCCAAAAAAAGATCTTATTTGTAAATTTTAAATTGATCAAGACATTTAGTTCACTTTCACCTCCCAAAAAGGGGGTTTTATCAAGGGGTTTTTTAAAAAAAACCCGCCAATGATTTTCATTTTTACCCCCAAATGGGGGGGAACTTTTTTAAAAAATTCCCTTAAAAATTATGGGGATATCGATGTTTTTGTGGGGGGTCTTAAAAACCGGGGTTTTTTTACAAGTTTTACCGAAATTTCTTTTTTTAAAAAAAGGGTACCTTTTAACTTTAACACATAGTCTAAAAGGGTTTTGTTTTATTTAAGTTTTGGGGAAACAACTCGGGGCTTTTGTTTCCCCTTTGCGGTAGAAAAAGCCACACTATTTTGTTTTTTTAGTGACCATGATAAATTGATTTTCCCAAAAAAAAAGGTAAAAAACCCCCCGGGGGTACTTTCTTTTCAACTTTGAAAACCCGGGAAAAACCAAGGGGGAAAGCCTTTTAGTTGAAAAAGCTCTTTGGGATAAAAGGCCAAAGTTGGGGGTTTTGTTTTTTAATCCCGGGGAATTTTTTTTTTATGGCCCTTAAATGGTTTCCCCTTGGGGTTTTTCTTCAAACTAGAAACCCTGCATACACAAAAAATGATATCAGGCCTAGATGCGTTAAGATAAACAAACCCCCAAATCTAGAATGGTTTTGAGAGTTTGAAAATGGGTTTTTTCCCTCCTCATCAAGGTCGAGGGTTCCATTTTAGGATTGGGGTCTTGATGGTTAAAAACTTCCCTCTTAAAATTCTTTGCACATCTTTTTTAACTTTTCTTGGATAAAAAGGGGCCTTTTCAATTGCTTCCTTGAAAACCCCAAAAAAAAAGGGAAACCCCTTTACATCATGGCCCTCTAAAAATTTCCCTTTGCATCAATACCCAAAATCTTGCAATGATCTTCATTCGTTGACCCAAAAAAATAATTCATCAACTTACACTTGACAAATAAAATATCCCCATCTTGTTTTGGGGGAAAAGTTGTTCAACCTTCCCCAAAAAGTGAATCCCTTCTTGAAAGGGGAAATCCGGAAAAAGCTCTTCCCCAACTCTGGGGGGTTTTTTTTAGCCTATTTCCCTTTTGGGCAACTATAAAATGGTTAGGATATCTAGGGTCCTAAAATCGGGGGGGTTTTTATTGACATGACTTTTCATTTATAAAAAATTTTTAAAAAAAAGATTTTAAAACCCCCTTTGATATAATTTAAAATGGTGGATGCCCATGAAGGAGGATACTTGGTTTTAAATTTGCAACGGGGTGAAAAGGGTTTTTCCCCCCCAAAACCCAACCTTCAAAATTTGGGGGAACCCCTTTGCAACTAGCCTTCCCCGTTTCAAAAACCCCTTGCCCTTTTATCCTTGTTGTTGAGAAACCCCCCTTGTTCCTATCATTTTTTCATTTTGGGGGGTTTTCTTCTGGGGCCCCAAAATTGATTCCCGGGGGAAATTGTTAAATCTTCAGCATGCATTACCCAATCGGATTCTCAAGGGGTTTTTTATAAAAATAGGTTAACACAAAAACAAAGGAGTGTTTCAATAAATGAAGCAATCTTTTGGGACCGAGTTTTTTACCCCCCTTTGGGAAGGCCCCCCAATGATGATTTTCTTGGGAGGGTTGGAGTGGTGCGGTTTTTTAAAACCCCACTTGGGGGGGAGGTTTTAGGGCATCAAATTTGAGCGGGGGCCCCTTACTTGGTTTTGGGGGATAATGTATTTTCTTTTTTTTTCCCCCTCACTTTTCTCATCATTTTGGGGGCCCTTGGTTTAAAAAGGGTTTTTTGAGCATTTGGTCAACTTAAACCCACCATTTGGGACTTTTCTTTGGGGTTGTTGCAGGGGGGGGGATGTTCTTATTTTTTCCCCTCAATATCTCACCAAACCACCCAAGATTTTCATTTCCCCCTTGGGACCATTATTCATAAAAATTCCCCAAGTAATCTTTTCTTCAACTAACCCGGTGGTTGGTTAAATTTACACAGTATGCTTTGGATTTCAAGAAAAACCCAAAACAAAAAAAACCAATTTTTATCAATCTTCTTTGAAACTTCCTGATGAGACGCTTTTTTGATGTAGACTTTCCCCCCCAACCCCCCCTAAAAAAAGAACATTGGTTCCCCATTGAGTAACTATAGGGTGTCTTTTTCAAAATCTTGGATAAAACAATTTCTATTAAAGCATACATGCGGTGTTGATCGTTTTCCCCCAAAAAAACTTTTTCCGGGGTGTCATACTCATCTACAGGGTTTTTTGAAAGAGTAATTACCCCCGGGTTCTTCCTTAAACCCCCCTTTTTGTTGAGGTGGTATGTTCGGCCCACTTCATGTTTGATCCCACTTCAAAAAAATTTAATTTTAAAAACTTTTTTGATGACTCGGTGCCATTGTCCTTTTATTTTCTTGATTCACATAAAATTCTTTTTGGGCTCTTTTAAAAAACTTTTTAAATGAGCTTGGGGTTTCCCCTTTTGCAGAAGAAAAAACCCCCCATGTGTTCTTGAATGTCACCACAATAAAAAGACAAAAGAGGTTGCCCCCAAATTTAGCTTTGTTGTAGGTCCAAATAATCCATGTGTAGAAGAAAAAGAATTTGATGTTACATGAAGTTTTTGGGGGGGGGGTTTGTTAAAAACTTGCTTGCGGGCCCTTGCTGCATAAAAAGCTTACCTTTTAAAAACAAAAACACCTTGAATCCCTCAACCATTTCCCCTTCTTCAATAGCTTCTTGAGGTAGACTTCCAACATAAACTAGCCTTCTATCCCAAAAACCCCAACCCCAAAGATGACTTAGTAAAAGCTTTTTTGGGGTGGCATCATTGAGATAAATCCAAAAGGAGGGTTTTATTCCCGAAAGCCTTTAAATATGACTTACTTCATCAAAAATTTCCAAAATGATTCATTGGGAGTGAATAAAAGCTTGGGAAACCAAGATCACAAATTTTGGCCCCCTAAAGAAAAGTTGAAGCTTATGATGAACAAAACAAGACATTTGAAATTGATTTGTCATTTGAGATTGCCATTTTTTTCCCGCCCTTTTTCCCTTTTCCCCTTTTTTGGGTTTTTCCCCCCAAATTTTAATTTTCTTAAATGTTGACATTTCTTTATGAGGTGAAACCCCGGGGGGCCCGGATGTGTTGATGCATCACTATTTCAACCAATGATTTCCCACCTCTTTTATTCCCCCACGCACAAGAATCAAGCTTGTTTTTTTGGGGCCCCCCTTGGGAAAAGGGGGGGCCCTTGCTTTCTCATAGTGACTTAGCCCCCCAAAGTGGCTTTGGTCTATTTTTTTGGGTTTGGTCCTAAAAACAACAAGTGGTTTTTCCCCTTTACACCCCTTTTGAGAAATTGGAAATTGTTTTAAAAAAAGGGCCCGGGTTTGGGAAAAGGGTTTTTGGGGGGGTCACACAATCAAAAAAAAAATGCCCCTTTCTTCCCACCTCAAAGCTTCTTCATCTTTGGTTTTTCTTTGCTTGATAAATTTAGGGGGTTGTTGTTGATTTGACTTTGGTTTTAATTTTGGGCCCCTTTTTCATTGAGCGGACTTTTACCAAAAACCCGGGGTTTGTCTTCCAGGGACGGTTTTTAAAGGGGTCATTTGAAGATTGTGGCCCTTTTTTAATTTCCATTCCAATGGAAGGTTCTTTATTCTTTAGCCTCTTGTTCTCTTCTCTAAATATACTTCAATGCCCCCTCATAGTTTCATCTTGTACTCAATCACATTACTTAGTTGCTTGAACTTGATGGATTTGCTTGAGCTTTTCATTCTCATTTTTTATCTTGGGCCCAGTCATCATAGTGATTGGCACAACCATTGCTTGCCTTTGCATTAGGCTTTGTCAATTGGCTCAATAATCAAATCATCACAAGATTCCCCAAAGCCCAATTTGAAAAAGGGGGTTTAGCATCTGGGGGAAAAATCTTCAAAAATTTTTTAGTAAGGGGTATCATAGTTCTTTTTTTTCTTCGGTGTCCCTTTTCCCCCCAACCCTTTTGCATCTTTTCTAAGCTCTTGTATGTCCCCCTTAAAAATTATCATTTTCTCTTTTCCCCCTTTTAGAGGGGTTGACCCCCGGGCTTTTTGAGGGAAAAAATTTTTTTTTTCCTAATTATTTTATCACTAGCATTTTGTTATTTAAGTTTGTCTTGCGTCACTTTTTTTTTTTTTTCAAGTTTTTTTTTTTTTTAGTTTTCCCCCTTTTCAAAAATTTTAGTATACTTTAGCAATTTTTTGTTTTATCATAAAAAAAGGGCGGGGTATTTCCCTTTTTTACTTTCATTACCACTATCATCATATCCCTACTTTATTGCCCCTTTTGGACCCTTCCAAAAGGGGATAGGTTGTGAGGATGTTGGGGAAAACGGGGGTTTGGGGGGGGGAAGGAAAAATTCAATGACTAGTGGGCCCCCTTCTCATCATCACTTCATCGTGGATAAACCCCTTAAATTTTTAAAAGTCGGTTAAACCAATCCCCAAAAATGTATGCCTTGCCATCTTTTTTTTTTTTGGGGTTGGAACCCCCTTCTTCTTAAAACCTCTCTCTTTTGGGGCTTTCATCGTCACTTGACTATTTTTTTTGCTCTTTCCCCTTCTTGTATTCTTTTGACTTGCCCTTTTGGGGGTTGGGCTTTGGGGGAGTAGTGCAAATCACCACAATTGAACAACCCCTTCCCCGCCAAAGGCCCCCTCTTGTTGCTATGAAGAACTTTTCTTTCTTGAATAAAAATTGACACCCCCCCTTTTTTTAGTTTTTTTAGAACTTGGTGGCCCTTCTTCACCATTTAGGCAATGTTTGAGTCTCATCATTTTCCCTTTTTAGGGGGGATCTATACCATTTTTTTTATTTTCCCGTGTCAGGGGTGTTTAAAGGGCCCAAAGTCTTTCTTTTTTGGGGGATGAAGCTTTTTTTTTTGGGGATGTGCATGTAATCTCATGTCATTGACCCCTTTTCCAAATTTTAGTTGGTGATATTTGGGAAAAACTCACCTTGAAAAAAAAGGTCCCCAATTTTTAAAATTTTTTGAAATTTTGGAAGCACACAAAAGAATTTTCCCCCACAACATGGTTTACCATTTGCTTTAGCCCAAAAATTAAAATTTTTCTACAAGAATTTTTAAAACGGGGGGCCCCATTTCATTTGCATTTCATGACAAGCGGTAAAAGCATTCATTTATTTTGACTAGTGATTCGCTTTCCATGCTCGCTCTGTTTGCCCCCATGAAGAGACAAATGTTTTCCTTTAACTAAATTGGGGGATTCTTGGAGGGGCGCCCGGGGTTGAACATTTTTTTTTAACCCCAAAAAAAAAGGGGGGTTTTTCCGGGGTTTTTCATTCCCCCTTCTATAGGGGGGCCTCGTAAACCGAAGGGTTTTCCATCTAAGGGGGGAAACCATCGGGGGGGGGCTTTGAGCCCCAAAAAAACAAAGGGGTTCGGGGATAAACCTCCATACCATTTTCCCAAAAAGGGGAAAGTCTTTCCCTATCAAAAAAGGGGGGCGGCCCCATCCCCATGGGACTCTTCTTGGGGGGTTTAAAACCTAAAAAAAAGCAACACCCTTGATACCTTTTTAAAGGTAAAGCCAAGGGGGGGGTTTTAAAATTTGGGCCCCTTTTAAAAAATTTTTAAGCAAAAAAAAAAAACCCCATCAAGAGCCAATTAACCCCCTAGGTTTTTCCCCAAAATGTCCTAGCTAAACAAGCAAGAAAAAAAGAAAGGGGGGAAACCCATGCAATTTTTCCCCCAAACAACAAAAATTATAATGCGGAAATTTTGGGTTAAAAATAAATGCTAAGTAAGGGTGGGGAAAAGGAAATTGACAGGGACACGTTTTGCAAATTCGAGAGTCCCCCACCCCCCCCTAGTCGTTGGGGGCACCCGGCAAGGGGGATCGCCCCCCCTTTGCCCCCGCAAGGATTTAAGTGCTCCTATGGATGATTTTTCGCCACTTGGCTGGGTGAATCCCCCCCAAACCCTCAAATAAATTTGGGGGCACCCCAAAAGGGAAAACACCACCGGAGGGACACCAACCAACCTCCGGGGAAACCGTTAGGTATTGATCAAAAGGTAAAAAACACTAATTTTACTTGCCAAGGTTTCTAGGATTAAAAGGAGCACATTTTCTACCCTCAAAACAACTAGGGGAAAAGAAAAACGGGAAAGGGAATTCACACTCTCACGGGGGTCTTGCACTTTTTTCACTCTCAAAAGGGGAAAATTTAGAAATTTGGGAATGGCAAGAGGCCCCCTGAGGATGGGGAAATATAAAAAACTCCCCAACTCAACCCCTAGCCGTTAGAGCAAAAACCCAACCCTTTTTGCTTTACTCCCCGGGGCACTTTTTGGGGGGGGTCCGGACCCTAAGATGCGTTTTGGCCCCCAAAACCCCTTTTTTCTTTTGATGAAAACCAGGGGGTTCCGGGTGCACTATCAGGTTGGGGGCAAAAAGACCCCCACGGTCCCCGGGCCGATTTATGCTCTCTGGGCTCTCTGTTTTTTGTCCGGGGGCCCAAAAACAGTCGAACGCAACACCCCCCCGGCAGCGATGGCCAAAGTCTCTCGGGAACTCTTGGGGGGGGTTTTGGACGCTATTGCGGTCCGGACCCAGCAAACCGCGTCCGGTGCGCCCGATCCAAAAAAAAAAACCCCCAAGGTCCAACCCCTGTCCGTGGTCCGGCCCCGGGGGATCCCTTTTCGTCCAGACTATTTCGACCCAAATCACTTTACTTTTTTCATGGAATTTTTTACCAAATGGTCCAAGGTTTCTTTAAAGTTCCTTGCTATTTTGGGAAAGTGGCACCAAAACCCAACCACTAATCTCCCCCGGTCAAGTACTAGTAGAACCCCCCTTAATAGTACGATCAAAGGAAAAATAAAAGGTGTAAATTTTCCAGGTGTCTCTAAAACTCTAAGACATTCCCCCAGTCTAATCTTAAACTTGTCGCCACCCTTTTAAAAAGAAACGTTTCCCCAAAAAGGGGGCCCAATAATCATAAAATAGCCCAAAAACAACCTCCATTACCATGCCCAAAATTTTTTATTGCCTCTCCCAACCCCACACGAAAGTCTTGTAATCTTCCCGGGTCTTTTTAAACCCCCAAAAAATAGGGGGCCTAGATCTTTCAGGGGGGTAGGATCCCGGTAAAATCCGGGGGGGGGAAGAGCTTTTTTAAAATTAGGCCTTTTGTTACGATGGCGCCCCGGGGGCGACAAAGTAGGTAGGGGGTCGGCCCTAACAAAAAAGGACAGGAGCTCCCCCAACGCAGACGATTGAGCCTTCGAGGGGCGCATAAGCGTTCGGCGCTTTTTTTAAAAAGAGGGCCAGAGAGCTCCATGGAGCGCCCCCCCGGGATAAAACCCCTGCGACGCGTAGCCAGCCCCCACCCCCCCTTTTCTAAAGCGATTTTAAATTTCCCGGCTATGGGAAAAAGGACGTGGGGATTTGCGCCGAGCGCCCCCTCGGCAACGTCCGAGCCTTTTTAAAAAAAGTTTTTAAAACAATTTTGGCCTTTCCCCCCAACCCGTTCCAACCCCAAAAAAAAAACCCAAAACCTGATTGGACTTGATAGAAAAATTTTTCCAAATCTCTTTTTAAGTATTTTCCCCTGGGGTTTAACTTTAGTTTTATTTAAAAAAAATTTGGGGGGGAAGCACCGGGGGAAAAAATCATATGTCCCAAAGGGTAAGAAAAAAAATTGAGTTGGGAATGCCCCCCCAATGGCGAACAAAAAAGGTGCTAAAATTAAAACCCCAAAAGAAACAAAAAAAAAACAAAGCAATGATTAAAGAATTTAAAATCTATTTTTCTGAAATTTTAAAACCCCAAAGGGGGAAATTCTTCACATTTTCCCAAGAACGGTTTTTCCAACCATTTTCCCCCAAACCATTGCTTTCTAATTTAAAATTTTAATTACACTGATAAAAGGTTTTTATTCCCCAAATCATTTTTAGTAATTTTGGTGATCAAACTTAAAACCCCTTCAAAAAACCCAAAAAAGGGTTTCTTTACGAGTGGTTTGTGAAGATATCCGCCAATTGATTTTGAAAGAAATCCTAGTGTGATATTTTTTACCCCTGACCCTTTTGAAAGTGATGAGGTTCAAAATTTTTGGTGAAGGTGTTAAACCCCTTTTTTTTGGGGCAAACTTTCGGTGTTTCAATCACAAAAAATTTGGAAATCTTTTAAAACCCACCCTAACAAAAAAATGTTTGGGTATGTAAAAGATTTGTGCACAACTTGCCCCCCTGGCTAGGTTTTTCCCTGACGGTGGGGCAATCCATACTTTTTTGTTTGGGACCAAAAAAACAAGTGATCTTCCTAGAAAAAGGAAACCCCCCCGGGGGACTTTTCCCCTTTTTAAACCCTTTAAAACCTCCCAAAACCCAATGGGGGAATAGCCACAAAGTGGAAGGGAGCCCCTTTGGGGGCCCCAAAGGGCCCCAATTCTAGGGGGGGCCTTTTTTAAAAAAATTTTTTTAACCCCCTTAATGGGGACCCTTTTGGGTTTTTGCTTAAAAAACCCAGCAACATACAAAACAAAACATGATATCGGGCCCCAGAAGGGGGTAAAGGTAAAAAAAAACCCCCCATATCGAGCGAAAAAATTTTGGGGTCATCGGGTTCCTCCCTATCAGGTGAGATGCCCATTAGTGGGGATTGGGGTTTTTATTGTTTTGCAATCCTCCATTTTGAATTTTTGACAATTTTTTTGGGGGACTTTCTTGAATATAAAAGGGGCCCCCCCTAAATTTTCTTCATTTGGGGAACCAAGGGAAAAAGGTTTTGCTCGCCAATCATAACATCTCAAAAACCCAAAAACAATCCCCAAAAACCCTTTCTTTATTTTGGGGTTTTTTTGCCCCCAAAAAAAAAGTCATCAAAAATTTTTTTGGGGAAACAAAGTTTCCCCCTTTTGCACCTTGGGGGGAAGAGTGGGGTACCCAAATTTTCCCCCTTTTAAAACCTTCTTGGTAGGAAGTCCCTTAGCCCTCATCCCAAAGTTTTGGGGGTTTCTTCCCCCCTTAGAGTTTTTGGAAAACCCCATAAAATGATTAGGACTTTTGGGGGGTTTTTAAACCGGGGTTTTTTGGAAAAACAATTTTATTGATAAAAACCTTTAGAAAGGACTTTCACACCCCTTTAAAAAAGGTTTATTTTTTTGTGTAAAACAACCCCCAAAAAGGGAAAGGCTTCTAGTTTGGAAACCCGGGGCAAATCCCCCCAAAAACCAAATTTCAACTTGGGAACCCCTTTTTCCCCCATTTGTCTTGTTCCTCACACCACCCCCTTGATCATCTTATTTTTTTCCCAAACCCCCCCTTGGTGCCAAAAATTCTTGCTCCTTTGTGCTTTTCTACAGTGTACACTTCTTTTTGGGGGAATTTTCAACTCTTATGCATGGCGGGTTTCCTTTAAAGGATCCCAAGTGCATCCCCCACACTGAAACCAAAAAAGGAAACCAAAAAAAGGGGTCAACATAAAAAAACCCAAATTTTTGATCGAGTTTTTCCCCCCCCCGGTGGACCCTATGATAGGGGTTTTGGGTGACTTTAAACATAGGTGAATAAATTTTTTAATCATTGGGGGGGGGGGTTGTGGGGATAAACTCCTGCTTTTTGCCCGGTGAAATTGGGTTAAGTTACTTCTTGGGGTTCCCTCACTTGGCTCATCAACTTGAGGCGTGTGTGGGGAGAAGGGATTGATTTGCATCATCTTCTACTTCTTCCACCTCTAGTGGGTTGGGGCAAAAGCAAAATTTTTTATTTGCTCCCTCAAGGGTTCTACCTTTCTTCCCCAAAAATTTTATGTTTCTTTAAGCCATTATTTTATCAAATCCCCAAAAAATATGTTTTTTCAAATAGGGGCCCGGGGCTTTGTTAAATACTCGATATCTGGGGTTTAAGTGAAAAACAAGTAAGAAATTAAAATCACACCCTTTTTGGAAAAAACCAAGTGTTGACGTTCTTGTGATGTACACTTTGCATCCAAAACTTTGAAAAGGGGAAAACCGGGGTTTTTTTCCCTTCACAAGCTCATAAGGGGTTTTGAGAAAACCCTTTTTGGGAAATACGGTTGGCTGCATAGCTGCGGGGGTTGATTGCTTCGGCCCCAAAATTTTTTCGGGGGGGGTTGTATCATCAGCATTGATCTTCAAATGATTAGTATTTTCCGGGGTTTTTTCCCCCCAAATACACATTTTTTTTGGGGGTTTTAGGGGCGAAAATTTTTGATTCCAAAATTCCCACAATGTCTTCAATTTTTGGGTTTAAAAAATCGGGCCCATTGTCACTTCTTATCTTCTTGATTTCACATCAAACTCATTTTGAGCTCTAGTTGCAACTTCTTGAATATTGATTGAGTCTCTCCCTTGTCTGAAGAAAGAACATCCAAGTGTACCTAGAGTAGTCATAACTACCACCAAGCAAAAGAGATTGCCTCCAAGGCTAGCATATGTGGTAGGTCCAAATAAATCCATGTGAAGTAGCTCTAGGACTCTTGAGGTTGACATGAAGCTTTGGTGGGATGGGTGTTGGCCACTTGCTTGCCGGCTTGACATACACTACACAACTTGTCCTTCTTAAACACCACATCCTTCACACCTCTAACATCTCCTTCTTGACAAGTTTCTTCAAGGTTGAATTCCCACATGTGCTAATTTCTATGCCATAGCCAACCCAAAGAGCTTTGGAGAATAGATATGTTTGCAAACTAGCTTCTTTGAGGTGAAGTCCACTGATAGAGATTGTTGTGCCGAAACCCCTTGAATATCAATGAAGAATCTTCAATATTGGTCACAACTACCTCATTAGGAGTGAAGAGACATTGGAAACCAAGATCACATAGTTGACCACCCGATAGCAAGTTGAAGCTTAGAGATTGCACTAACAAGACATTGGATATTGATTGATCGTTGGAGATAGACACTTTGCCTGGGCATTGCACTTTGCCTTTTGAATTGTCCCAAATGTAATCTTGTCTTGCCCTTCACAATCTTTCTCAAATGTGGTGAACATTCGGGAGTCACCGGTCATATGTTGAGTGCAACCACTATCAATCACCCAATGACTTCCACCGGTCTTGTAGTTCACCTACACACAACAACTTGGAGTTAAGTTTGTTGTTTGGGAATCCACACTTGGCGAGGTCCATAGCCTTGTCCACCAACTCCTTAGCAACCCATAGCACTTTGGGCTTGTTCTTCATCTTAGGACCGAGAAAACACAACTAGGGTCTACCTTGGAGTCCTTGTTGATGATGAAGTATGCATCATGAGCAAAGGGCCTTGTGTGCTTGGGCAAGGTCTTGGGAGGTGGAGTCTTGCATTGAAACTCAAAGTGTCCAACTTGTCCACATCCAAAGCACTTCTTGGGCTTGGGCTTTGGCATGTCATAGTTGTTGCTCATGGCCTTGTTCTTGTAGTAGTTCTTTGCTTCAATCTTGACCTTGGCCTCATGATTTGGTTCTCCTTGAACCCAATGCGACTTGTCGGTCTTCATGAAAGTGTTCATTAAGAGCTCACTTTGGAGATTGTGGCCCTTGGTGAACTTCTCCATTCCACTTGCAAGTTTGATCTTCTCAACTTTGAGCTTTGCATTTTCTTCTTTGAGGGAGTTGATCAAAGTGATTGCATCTTTGTCATCTTGCTTGGCCGACTTGATAGTGAAGGGCTGTTGGCCTTGAGGTTGGTTAGCTCTTCCTTGAGCTTTGAGTTCTCTTGTCTCATCTTCACATAGTCTTCATATTTATCGGCCTCAACTACCTTCTTGCCCTTGCACTTAGAATTTTGCTCACTAGAAACTTCATCAAGCAAGTCCTCACAAGAAGTAGCTATATGACACTTAACAACCGGTTAATAGCAACATGTGTAGCAAGATCATTTGTAAGTAATTCATTAGCCACCACAAGTGTGCCATTTTCATTTCTCACTTGGTTGTAGTCATCTTTTAGCAAGTTATACCTTGTATGGAGCTCTTGTGTTGACCTCTCAAGCTTATCATGTTTCTCATTAGCTTGCTTGAGTGAGGCTTTGAGCTCCCTAGTGCTAGATATGAGAGTTTTATTCTCAAGATTCAAATCATCATTAGCACTAGACAAGTCATCAAGTTTATCATGCAAGTTTTCATTTGCTTTCTCTAGTGATTCACTTTTAGTTTTGTACTTCCTAATGAGCTTGGTGTATTTGTTGCAAATCACAATTAGCTCATCATAGGAAGGTGCCTCAAACTCATCATCATTATCATCACTAGAGTTAGCCTCATCATCATTATCCTCTTTTTGTACCTTCTTGTCACCTTTATCCACAAGGCATAGGTGTGTAGAGGATGAGCCCGGAGATGATGGAGGAGGTGGCGGTGGAGTAGAAGACCCAATCACCAATGCGGCCACCTTCTCATCTTCACTCTCATCACCGGATGAGTCACTTGTGTCTTCAATGTCGGTGAGCCAATCACCAACAATGTAGGCCTTGCCATCCTTTTATTCTTGTGGAAGTTGAAGTTTTTCTTGTTCTTGAATGGCTTGTCATCTTTCTTCTCCTCATCACTTGACTCATCTTTGTTGCCCTTGTTGTACTTGAACTTGTTGTTGAATTTCTTGTTCTTGTACTTTTCTTTTTTCTCTTCGGGGCAAGCATGAGCCAAGTGTCCAAGCTTGCCACAATTGTAGCAATCCATCTTGGAGAGGGGCTTCCTTGAAGAGCTTGTGAAGAACTTCTTCTTCTTTGAGTCAAACTTGACTCCATTCTTGTTAAGCCTCTTCAACATCTTTGTTATCTTCTTCACCATGAGGGTGAGGTTGTCATCATCCTCTTCATCACTTGCACTTCATAACATATTGCATCTTGCACTTCTCCGAAGAGGATGCCTTGAGAGCCAAGTCCTTCTTCTCCTCCTTCTCTTTTTCTTTCTTCTTGGAGGAGGATGAAGAGCCACCATCACCAATCTTCATGTACATATCATGAGCATTGATCTTGCCCAACACTTGTGTTGGTGTAGAGGCGGAGAGATCCCTTGGTGGAAGAACAGTGACAATATGGTCATACTTGTCAATTGGCAAGACACAAAGAATCTTGCGCACCACATCGGCGGGTTGCATTTGGGTGAGCCCAAGTCCATTTAACTCCTCTACAAGAATGTTAAGACGTGAGTACATCTCATTTTTATTTTCATTAGTAAGCATAGCAAAGGAGTTCAACTTAGCCATGACCAAATGGTAGCGTTCCTCACGCTCACATTTGGTCCCTTCATGTAGCGTACAAATGTTTGTCCAAACATCGTTAGCGGTTTTGCAATTCCGCACACGCTTGAACACATCCTTGCCAATGCCACAGAAAAGAATGTTCTTTGCCTTGGAAACATGGTGACGGTCCATCCCCATGGGACATCTTGCTCTAGGCGGTAAAGCCTAATTTAGAGCAAACCTTGTTCTGATACCAATTGAAAGGATCAAGATGCCCAAGAGGGGGTGAATTGGGCTTATTTCAAATTTTTAAAGCAAATATGAAATCCTATCAAGTGCCAATCACCCCGTTCCTAACGAATAGTGTGCCTTAGACCATGAAAGCGGTAGCAAGGCAATGAAAGTAAGAACGATGCGGAAAGTAATGCGGTATGAAAGAGCTAGGGATAGAATTCTTGACACGACGACGTTTTGCCAAGGTATCGAGGAGTCGACACTCCCCCTAGTCCTCGTTGGAACACCCGCGCAAGGTTATTGCTCCCCCTCTACCCGCGCAAGGGTAGAGTGCTCTCTACGGGCTGGTTCTTCGCCACTCCGGCTCGGTGAACCGCCCACAACCGATCACAAGTCGATGGAGAAGGGTCGCCGACAATCTTCCGACGATCACCTTCCTCCCAAGCACCACCGGACCGTCTAGGTGATGTCGATCACCAAGAGTAACAAGCTTCAATCTTCGCTTGACTCACTCAAGCTTCACAACTAGAGGATGCACACTTGAACTCTTGGATGAACTATAGGAGAGGATGGATGGATTTGCGAATCACTCTCTCTCTCTCTCTAGGGCTCTTGCTCTCTTCCCAACCTTCTCAAGAACTTCAGAAACTGAAATGAGCAAAGGCAAAGTGGGAGAGGAGTGGGGCTATAAATAACCCACACACAAAACTGCCTCGGGCTGGAAAAATCTTAGATTTTAAGTTGGCGACTGACGCTCCGACGCTAGGCGACGGACGCTCCGTCGCTTGCCCCAACGGCTAGTTACCATGCACGTCAACAGGCGTCGGACACTCCGACGCTTGGTGACGGACGCTGCGCCTCAGCGTCCGGCGCCAACTGGCTGCTCTCGGGTTTCTGGGAAAATATTCCCGGACGCTCGCGAGTGTCCGACGCCCAGGCGACGGACGCGTTCGTCGCAAACTGGACGTCTCTGGAGCTCTCTGTGATGCTGGGGCGTGCTTACGTCATCGTCCGGCACCAGCGTCTGGCGCGCCGGACAGCGTCCGGCACCCTGGACCTCAGCGTCCGATGCTTAGAAAATAGCTCCCTCAACTTCGGTTTTCGTCGCGATGAATATGGAAGTTGTTCTAGGCTATCTTACGGTCACCATAGGCTTTCTTAGAGCTAAGGTTGTCAAGTGTGCACCACACCTAAGTTATGAAGCTCTCCTAAGTCAAGCTACTAGTCTCAACCCCTCTTAATAGTATGGTCAAAGATCAAATAGAAGCCCTATCTATTTCTAAGTGCCCTTCATCACCTTATGACACTTAGCCTATCATTCTAGGGTCTTCATCATGTCTCTTTGAAATCCAAAATGATATCCATCTTGGGGGCTAAGTGGTAACCGATGATGCCCATTCATGTTGGTTACTATGGCTAAGCTACGCATAGCCTCTACAAAACACATGTTAGCCATAATAATCGCTAATTGACATTAATCACCGAAACCAATAGGTCCATGATTCTTCAACATGGCATTATTAATGTCACCGGACGCTGGTCGTCAGATGCGTCTCGTGCAACATAAGACGCATCCGATGCCCACGCAGAGAGCCCAGTGAAGGGGCAATGACTCTTTTGTTTGAGGGAGCTCTATATATAGGTGTTGGCCGTTTTGGGGGCAGGGTGCTTGGTCATTTCATTCACTCCTTGCCCCCTTGAGCTAAGACACACATCTCCCACCACATTTGCTTGATTTCTAATCGTTCTAGTGAGTTGGGAGAGCAAGCTAATGCATTTGCATCGCATTGGCGCATTTAGTGGCACTTGGGCTTGCATCGCTGCGGATTTCTCTTGTCACTCTTGGAGTTTGTTGACTCCTAGATGGCTTGGAGCAGCAGAATCATTGAGCAGAGGATTGGTGATTGTCTCTGGCTCTCGATCAGTGGATTATGAGGGGTTCGGAGCCTTCCCCATGGGAGATTCACAAAATACATCTATAGTAGATTGCTCATAGCTTGTGGATCCCCATCTTGCATTGATTGTGCGGCACATAGTTGCGGGTTAGGCAAGTCAAGCCTATTCGCACGCTAATCACCAAGTGGGTGTATTGCTACAATGAGGAGTAGTGCGAACACATGGTTGATAAATGCCCATGATGTTCAGTTTTATGATGAGTGATTGCAAACATGGAGTGTTTCAGTTTGAGCATGTTCTTCTAATCATACTACAAAAGCAGGAGTGTGCATGTCTCTTGGCTTGTGATGTGCAGATGTTGAGTCTAGAGGCGGTAGTCAATGGCGAGGTGAAGGTCAAGTAGAGACGTGTCGTGCTGATGGGTCGGGAGCGGAGAAGGGCGGCCGTGAGGCTTGGACTGATGGACCGGAGGGCTGGAGGACTAGCCATGGTGGTTGACACCTGGAATAGACATGGAATAGACCATATTGAACAGTCAAGATGGTGGGTGAGCAAGTCGAGCGGGGAGGCTCCAAGGACTTGCGCTCGGGCGGTCAAGGACACAGTGACACGTGTCGAGGTGGGGGACACGTATGGAGTACGCTACTCGCGAGCGGTTTGATGCTTTAGACCTCAAAATCATTGGAGGACGGTTCATGGGTTTGGGCCTCAAAACTCGGTGTTTGGTGGTTAAGTTGTGTTGACGGTGGTTTTGGTCAACATTTAATATAATTAACATGATAAATGGATCAACCTTATGGAAAATATAGAAGTATAGGGCTTTATCTAACAAATTCCACGAGTTTTGGTATTTTGTTATTTTTCAAGGACTATTCGAGAAAAACGTAATAAGATAATCAAATCAGAATAAATATCGGAAAAAATCTCGTGACAGAATATTATCCATAATATTCAGGAAAGATCCAGAAGACACCAGAGCGAAGCGGGACATGAGGCACCGCCAAGTGGGGCCGGCCGGCCCCACCCCTGGCCAGCCGGCCACCCCACGTGGGAGCCTTCTACCACCTTCTAAAGTGTTCCTCCACCACCTCTATAGAGTCATCTCGACCCTATATTAAGTCGGTTTGATCCAATGACTGACGTTCATCCTACCGGGCTATAAATAGAGGCAGATCCCACCCCCAGGTACTAGAGATCCATTCAGTTTAAGTCATTTGAGATCTAGTCATCCAGAGCCAAAAACACTAGTTCATCTAAAGCCTCTCTAGTTCATAGCATAGCTTAGTTAGATCAAGAGTAGAGAAAGTCAAGATACGTCAATCGATCTTGGACTCCCGACGGCCTCGCCCCGGCTGCCTCGCGCAGGCGGCGGAGGTGCCAGTCGATCTTGTCGGCGGACAACGCCGCGTCGTACCGCTGCAGGAAGAGCGGCGCGTCACGGGCGAGGAGGGAGTGGAGCTCCACCCTGCGCCGCGGCGGGGAGGGAGGGAGAGCGGGTGCATGTGCAGCCCCCGTGCCAGTGGAGGCGGGCCGAGGAAGGAGGACGGGAAGTAGAGGTCCTCGACGACAGAGAGGAGGGTGGACGGTGTGGCCCGCATCCACGGCGCTAGCGCTGGCGGCACCGTAGACGCGCCCCTCCCGCACAGAGAAGGCGGAGAAGACGGAGCAGGCGGTGGCAGGAGGGCGCGACAACGGGTTGAAGTGGAGCGGCCAGAGGAACTCCGGGAGGACGTCGCGTTGCTGCTCCTCGCCTTGGCAATGTCCATGCATGGCTGCCTGGTCGCCTGGGAGTGCAGGACGCATTCACTATTGCCTGTTGGAGACGGGGAATTTTGGGTCACGGAGTCTCTCACTGTGCACTACACAAACTGTTGAATGCCTCTCGTGTTTGGGTATTCGTTTGTTGGAGACAATTTTATCATGCTTATTTTTATGGATCATGTTTTGGGCAGTGTTCCTTGCATGTGTACAAACGCACATCTATGTATATGTGTAGTATGAGTGTAGAATGTGTGGTTATGTATATCTAGTTATATCTTAAAAGCAGGTAAATCAGCACGAAACTGAAATAAAAGCTGGCAAAACGTCAAAACAGTACATTGAGGGGAAATTCAGGTGGTAACCTAAACGAGAGCGCTTAAATACAATAAAGATGTTAAAAATTACATTCTTTGGTGGTGTTTGGTTTGGAGCAACAGTACTTCGAGAAGAAAAGAAACTACAATAGCTAGGAAGCTGGAACCAGCCAACGAAAGAGCACAAAAACTCAGGCAGGCACAATATCATTTGGAAAATAAAAGACGCTCAGAGGACAAAATAAAAAAGACCAACGGGATATGAACCTCTGCGACACACTATTATACTACTGTATCATTTTACGTCCTCTGGCACCATGATTAACATTTAGTAATCACCTCAGAGTAGACGCAGCTTACGCAGTCGACTGTCCTGCATATTCATGAATGAATTTTGGCGGAAAATAATGAACTCATAATACTGAGTAACATCGAGCATATATATAAGCAGAAATTGTAGTTGATGATATACTTATATATTTTGATGCAGGAACATTTTGGAGCGTAGTATTTAGTACATACCAATAGAGTTCATCAGTTATCAGGTTTCAGATATGCAAGCTTGGCAATGAGATCTATGAGCACAGAGGGACAGCTACTTCTCAGGTGGTTGAGGCCGCCGGCAGCCATGACTTGTTGAAGATGAGGAGGGAAGTTGAGAAAATCCAAGCATGCCTCCTTGAGCCCTCGGCAGTTGAGAAAATCTCGCCGCGGCCGTAGCACTCTCTGCCAGATGAACGAGTTCCCCTTCTCAGCGGTAGTTTCGATACGGTTTCATGGCGTTGGAAACGTTGTCCAGGTAGTGTCGTGGGCATGGAACTTTTTCCCTTCTCTCCCCTCCTTGTTTCATGCCAAAAAGCAATTTTCTGCTGACATGACACTAGTTAATGTGCTTGACACTCCTATGAAACCTCCACTGAGACTGACCTTATGGGTTATGGTTGTTCTTTAGTTGGGCATGTATCCTGAGCCCGGTGGCCCGCCCCACAGCCCGTCATTTTGGTCTGGCATGGTTATGGCACGAGCCCATACTGGCTTGGCCCAGTGTGCGGGTCGTGGCTGGGCCACACCCTAGGCCCGATGGACCGGCAAGGCATGGCCCGCTAAAATTTTTACGTCCGACAGCATATGAAATTCTCATATATAATAGTTTTGGATGGCGTCTGGTATCCGATTTTGTAGTTCAGAGTTAAAAATCAGGGTGCCGTGTAAGTTGAAAAGATGATAACTAGCCGTTAATTTAGGTACCCTAAAATAAAATTTTCATGTGATCAGTGACAGCATTAATGGGTCTATACACTACTACCCATCCGTCACAGAGAGCATGTCATACTACTATTGGTACCACCTTGAGAAGGACAGACAAGAGTTGTCCTGTACCTTCCTGCTCTCTGATTTCCGCTAGTTGAATTGGAAACTAGGCTAGCTAACTATTAAACCCACACTGTACTATTCTAGGTCAATGTTTATTAACGTAGTAATGAAACCCAAATTCCGATAGATGAATCTTGTTTCATTTCCGGGGAGTCCAACGTAGAGCGGCGTCGCCAGCATTGTCTTGGCGGCCGGCACCGTCGCCCCTCACCTCCGGGAGATTAAGCGGCAGCGCCTACTTGGCCATGCTGGTCTCCGAGGAAGAGGATACAATGTGGCAGCTGATCATTTGGACAACGTCGCCCATGGATGGCCGGGACTGTGGCTTCAGTTCTACGCAGCACAGAGCTATCCTGGCCAGCTGCAGGGGCATGCACAAACCATTGGTAGCAGTTAGTATCGATCGATCCGATCCGATCTGATCTGTTCGGCTGATAATAAAGTTGGTTGATTGAATAGTGTTTTGTGAGAGAGAATAAACTGAAACAAACTAAAACAAGCAAGTTGAGAGTAGTTCAAGCGAACAGAGCCCGGTAAGTACCATAGTTTTAAATCGCCGGCTATGTGATTTAGTGGGTGACCTCTAAAACAGCTATAGCAGAGGCTAAATTAGGCTATAACGGGCTATAGCCGCTAAGTTATATATAGGCACAAATAGCTTGTTGAGTGTCAAAACAGCTATAGCCGGCTACAGCAACACAACAACTATAGCCGGAGATTTAAAACCGAGTACTGCAGCATGTGGAAACAAAGTCAATAGCTTGAGGGTAGGGGTACCTTGAGAGCTCGGCCAGGTGGGTACTGCGTGCCAAGCTTGGGGTCCATGAATCCCTCGACTCTGCCTTTTCTCAGCATTTCAGCTGCCTGCAATTAAGCGCAACATCATCATGAAATCGATAATTAGTTATTGACGTGTACTAGTACTGTAGTACAAGTGTACAACATAACTATAATTACTATGAACGGCCAAGCCAAGAACAGCAGGGGCTGCAGCTAACTGCAAGCCGGTCTTTTGCTAAATTATTACCCATTGAATCAGATATGGCGTGTCGTGGCATCTCTTCCCCGTGAGGAGCTCTAGCAGTAGGACGCCGTAGCTGTACACGTCGAACTTGGGACTGCTCCTACAGCCCGTCATCACGTACCTGAATGAATGTGTTATGTAATAACAAAACGTGATTGTTTGACGACGACGACGACGACCATGGCAGCGGTCACGTTTGTGATCGAGAGACGGGGGCGGGGCACATACTCCGGCGGATAGTACCAGAACAGCTCTTCCGCGTTCGCGGCCCTCCCCTCATTGTACTGTGGCAGCTGCTTGAACAGGTCGTAGTCGGCGATCTTGGCCCTGAAGCCTTGGAACAGCAGCACCTTGGTGGAGCTGATGCCAAAGTGCGACACCGCCGCCACGTCGTGCATGTACTCCAGCCCCCTCGCCACGTCCAGCGCGATGCCCGTGCGTTGCGCCCAGCTCAGCGCTGCCCGGCTGCTGGAGCTGGACGGCCCACCAGCTGCTGCCTCCCCCGTCGGCCCTGCGCATGCATGCAGTTGATCGGTGAAAGGCCAAATCAATAAGCTAGATAGATAGATTCATACCGTGCAGGACGTCGTAAAGCGTCCCTATTTGGGCGAACTCCAAGAGAAGCACCCGGACGTTGGCGGTGGAATCGATGGTGTAGCCGAGTAGGCGGACGAGGTTGTCGTGCCTGAGCCTCGACAGCACCAGCACCTGCTGCCTCAGGAACTCGTCGTCGGAGGCGCTCCAGGTGGTTCCGCCGGAGGGTGGATGCCCGAGCTTCTTGGCTACGGCGGCGACCTTGCCACCGTTCCCGATTTGCAGCGTGGCCCGGTACACCGCCGTTGCATTATTGCTCTTCCTCCGGCAGATGAGCGACGTGGCCGAGAAGGACCTCGTGGCCTTTTTGAGCTCACGAAGTGTAAGCTCCGGCACGTCGGTGGCAGTGGCGACGGCAACCTCCATCCTGTCGGCTGATGGTGGTGGCGACGGCGGCACCAGTTAAGTTGAGAGCGCAGTTAATTTGTTGATTAACACAATGAATGAAGCAAATTAAAGTAGCAAAGAGCAAAGAAGAAACTACTCTACGTACCTGCAAACACTGGCGGCGGGTAGGAGGAAGACGAGTCAGAGCTGCTCTTCTTGGATGACCAAATGGTTAGGCGGCCGAACAAAGCCGTCGTCCATCCCATTGCACAAGAACGAAGGTAATGAGAGAGAGAGAGAGAGAGAGAGAGAGAGAGAGAGAGAGAGAGACCGAAAGGACAGAGAGGTCGAAGATGATCGCAGAGATCGATAGATTTTGGGTGGCCTCTATAGAAATTTTGTGAGCTTCGCCCTAGGTTGATTGTGAAGCACCAGTTTAAAGTGGAATTATGGAAGAAACTTCCCAAATGAAGCAGAGCAGTGACAACAGAATCATTCAGAAAATTGTGATGGTAGTGATGTTCTCAAGTTGTTTGCCTTTCACTAAATATAGTTGCCCACTGCTTCAAGGGTTCCCAAGTCAATCAGATCTCAACTGCCATTCTGCCAGCAAAAAGCACAAATTATATTAGCATGAACGTTCTGGCAATATAAAATGTGATTGTTCTGAAAGTTTGCCATTACAGAAGAAACCAGGGATTGGGATCTTGATTGAGATCCGCAAGGTTTCAGAAAAAGAAAACAGTGACTCTATCACTCAATCGAATAATAGCACTGACATACTAAATCGACTGAAGAGGTAACACATAAGAAGAGGTAACGTTTTCACAGCATGTGAATGAATTGACTCGGGAGCTAGGATCTGCAATGGAAGTGCACGTTTGTGATTAATACCCCTATCAAAACAAATTCATTTTTGCCACATCAGACTGTAATTGGAACTGCAAAATGTAAGCTAAGGTGTATCTTAAATCCTACTGCTAATATTACTTTTTTGAGATAATAAAAGGCACATTATTGATAAGAAAATAATTACAAAAATTATTTTTTAAGAGAAATTTTGCTATTGGACATGTTAAGTGATGCCTCTTTGCTAGCAGACACCGCAAAAACATCGATTTGCTGCTAGACACTCTAGTTTGCGACAATTTTGCTAGAGAAACACCGCGTCCCTTATTTTATTAATTTTCATCGGGTGAGGAGAGAGGAAGGTGGAGAAATGTCATTTTTGCCCCCACCCCTTTCTTCTTCCTCTCTCCCTTTCATTTTCTCTCTCTCTCTTATTCCGTCACAAACAGTCAAGCGGCGGCGCTCGGCCGGGCGGGGGCTGGCGAGCGCGCACGCGGGCGAGAGGCGGGAGCTCGTGGCGCGGGAGGCCGGGAACAGTAGTTGGCTGGAGCCGGCAAGCGCGCACGCGGACGGGAGCAGCAGGCGCACGCTCGCAGCGGCCAGCGCGCGGGACGTGGGGCGGAGCGGTGGTGCTCGGGCTAGCGCGCAGAGCACGGGGCGATGCCCGCGGCGGCCAGCGCACAAAGCAGAGCAGCAGCGCTCGCCTGCGGCGGCCAGCGCACAAGGCGGAGCGGCGGCGCTCGCTCACGGCGGCTAGCGCGGCATGGGGCGATGGCACGAGCAGTCGGAGACGGAAAAAAAGAAAGGGAGTGAGGAAGAAGATGGAGACAGGGGCAAAAAAGACATTTCCCCTTTGTCCTCTTCCCTAAAAAGCATTAAATGAATATTTTATTTACCCCAGTGTCCGAGAGCAAATTTGACAACAACGACAATGTCTACCAGCAAATCGATGTTTTTGCGGTGTCTGCTAACAAAGAGTCATCACATAACATGTCTAATAGCAAAATTTTCCTTTTTTTAATGTGCAAGAAGCACCATAGGATCCAGAATTTTACCAATATATGCTTGTGCAACTCTATTTGAAAAAGAGCAGCACACAACAAAACACACCAATCACCAAGACAGCTTCTTGGCCAACAAAAATAACAGTGCTGAGTTGCATAAACACAACTTTATGCAGTGTTCTAATTTATAAACAATGTCATTCAGTATATTGATAATACTCCCAGTATCACAACAAATAATTAAGAAGACACACGTGCAGAGTTCGAGGTACTCTTATTACAAAGAAACTAAAGTAAGTATTCCTCCATTTAAACATGCAAGAAATATATTCATTTTAAATAAAATACACTACCCGTGACTTATGAGAGTAAAAAAAAAAGTCTTCACAGAGGTACTAGGATTACTTAGTATTATGTAACTAAAGTGTTTTTGGGGTTCTGACATTCATATTGGATATATGTTGAGAACATCCTTGATGGCTAGTGAAATTATTCCAGGACAGTTCTATTCACTAAGCAAAAAGTCAGGAAAAAAACAAATGGACCAGTATAAAAAATTATCTTGTAACGATCAGTATAAACATCGATACTGCCTTAAAGAATTAGACAGGAGCATATATACTCTCAATATTCATGAAAACGAACATGTCAAACTCAAAGTCACACCCATAGACCATCACTTGCAGTAGCAACTGTAGAAGGATCTTGAAGGGCATTGGAAGAAATATGTTTTAGAGGGAGGATTCAGGAATCTGGACCTCAGCAGGAAACATGGATAAACTAGCCACAAACTCGTATGGAAATTGCTCTGGTTTTGTTAGATTCACAACTACCAAAATCTAAATCTTCTCTTAGTGAAATGGAGTTCTCCTAGTGTTTTTCTATTCAAAATTTAGTACAAACTTTTCCTAGTAAATGTCCATGTGCTATGATTAATGACAGTGTTTTACTACTAATTAAAAACACTAGGAGAAGTCAAAATGGTAGTGCACCTATATAGGGACTACATTGAAAGTAATGTTTGTTGGATCGACAAAGTAATAATTATATAATTAAGAAAGTTATGGAGTGATTGCTTTGTTTTGTTTGTTTGTTTGATCTGTATATAGGTCAAGGCATAATGTATGTGTGCATCGGGGAGAAACAAATCCCTGACCCTAGATTAATTACTAAACCACCTAGTAATTTAGGTAATGTTAATTTGAAGTGAAAAATATTACTACCTCCGTCCCCAAAAGAATGCAATTCTCGTTTTTCGAAAAGTCAACCAGTTTGAACATTGACTAAATGTATCAAAAAAAATATTAAGATTCGTGATATGAAACTAGTATCATTAGATTAGTTATCGAATATATATTGTTCATAATAAAATTATTTAGAGATATAAATGCTAATAGTATTTAATATAAAGTTGATCAAACATAAACAATCTTGATTTCCCACAATTACATTCTTTTAAGAACGGAGGTAGTACTACATCAAACACACTAGAGAAGTTATAAACCAGGAGAAATTCCAAATATGTAAATTAAAATTCGAGCAACTAACTTTGTTTTCTGATCTTCTGGCTTCCGCAAAAACCAAAAGTGAAAGCTTTCTTTTGTAGTGGGTTATTAATTAAAATCTATATATGATGAATATGTGGCGTTGGAGACAGAGATAGCGGGGGAGGCACACCGTGCTATGCAATAAAGTTGGAAGAACCGGAGATGGATGGTAACGAATGAACGGCGAGCTCACCTCGCCATGGACAAAGTTTGAGAGCTAGTCCAGGCTCTAATCACGCAGGTCCACAGCTCCCGTGGTATACTTGCTCGGATACCCGCCCACGTTTGGCTGTCGCCCAGCCTGCGTCGCGCCACGTAGTCCCAGCACCGCAGCCTCGCAGCTTGCGTCCTCAGCTCCGTGCTAGTCCGGTGAGTGGTGACTCCGCTTCCACCAATTGCAGCTGCACGCCGAGCGCCGCAATGGCGAATTCGGATGGATCTGAGCGGCGGCGGCGCCCTCGCAAGCAAGCACCACCTCACCCCTCGCAAGAAAGAGAAAGGAGAAAGAAGAATCGGAGCTGGGTTCAGAATTGGACTGGTGGGCGAGTGGTTTTATGCAAGAAAGACTGATGATGTTCTCAAATTTTCTTGTTCTTGTTTCCGTGTTGAAATAAATTTTATGCTAGGTGTCAATTCCCTTCATCTTAACATGAAAGCGCATCCCAAGTATAGACATAGATATCCATCTATATATACTTCATATATTATACTCCCTTTATCCCTATTTATAAGTTATTCTAAAAATCTTAGAGAGTCAAAAGATATTAAGTTTGACCAAAATTATATGATAATATAATAACATTTATAATGTCAATTAAGTATTATTAGATTTTTCATTAATTATATTTTTATAATATATTTATTTGATACCATAATTTTTTTATAATTTTCTTTATAATTTTGATCAAATTTAAGATATTTTGACTCTTCAATATTTTAAAAATAATTTATAATTTAGAATAGAGTGACTAAATCACGGCAGTAGTACATTCACTGGTGATGCTAGTGATACGACTAATAAGAGATAAAAAAAAGACTTGTCAAAACAAAAGAAAAAGGAAAAGAAAATATTCAATGAAGAAGGCTCGTAGCCGCTTGGACTTTTTATCACAAGAGTACTCTCTCCATATCCTTGAAAGAATCAATTTATAGAATCTATGTCAGTCAATTTTTTTTCAATTTTGACTAAATTTATAAAAAAATATAACAATATTTATGATTTAAAATGAGCACCATATAAAAATATAGTCTTAGATAAATCTAATGATACTAGTTTGATATCATAACTTTTAATATTTTATTCTAGAAATTTGATTAAAATTCAAAAAGATTAACTTAAGACAAATTCAAAAATCTATTATAAAGAGCATGTGCTTAGCCCTCAAATTGCATTTATAAAGAACCGAGGGAATGCACCCAAGATTTGTTTGGAACGTAAAAAAAACCCTATGTGCCTACAGCTATACCACGTTCCACGCACGAGAGGACGACGCGGTGTTCACAATTTGCTTCCTGTTTCGGACTCGGGATCGTAACAACTCGACATACAGCGCTAAGCCAGATGTCTTGGAAACTTCCTCCCTTACCCTTTTCGGCAATGCAACAAATCAACGACGATGACGACTCTCTCTCTTTCAGAAGACGAAGACGAAGACGACTCGTCGCTGCAGCAGGGACGGGACGGACAGCTGGCTTCAACTACTTGCGCCAGTGAATCGGTTTCAATCTTGTACACCTTGCGGCTTTTTTAATATACAAATACGGAGTACTATATAAGTACACCACCTTGCGGTTGTGTGTACAGCTTAGCTTCAGGTTTTTGCAACAATCTCTTCCTCAAGTTCATATATTGCTCCTTGTATAAATTAAAGTTACACAACAAAGTGCACGAGAGATAAAATATGTGGCAAATTGTATAAATATATAGACATAGCATGTAATACCAGTGTTGTACTTTCTCCATCTCAAATTACAAGACATTTAAAAAATCTTAGAAAGTCAAAGTATCTCAAATTTAACTAAAATTATTAAAAAAATTATAAAGATTTATGATATCAAATATGTATACTATGAAAATAAAATTGATAAAGAATCTAATGATACTTAGTTAATATCATAAATATTATTATATTATCATATAAATTTATTAGTCAAATTTGAGATGCCTTGACTATCTAAGATTGAGTGTTTTGGAATTTGGCACACTTATGGCCTGTTTGGTACAACTCTGCTTCATTAGTGAAGCTTTAGAAAACAGCTTCATCAGCAATTGTCTAGGTGAAGGTGAGTTATTTTGGAAAAAAGTGTTTGACAAAACAGCTTCACAAATAACTTTATGCATGGATATGAGAGAGAAAAAGAGAGAGATCTGTGATAAGCTATTATTTTCAGCTTCATCCCACTTCATATCTTTATGACAGAGGAAGAAAAAACAACTTCATGGATGAAGCTGTTTTGAAAAAAAAAGTGTTTAGCAAAAAAAACAACTCACAACATATTTATTATATTGTATATGTAATCCACCCATGGCCGGTCTTTTTTAATAACTGAACTACACACGATGGAATTTTATATTATATTATTGGCTGATAGGGACATCTGATTTCATCTTTAGTTTTTCCCGTCAAATACTGTTCCTCATCTTTAGTTTTTTCCGTCAAATACTGTTCCTCTACTGTTCCAGAAACAGTGTTCACTGTTCCAGTAACAGTGTCCCCCTTCCAGGAGAAGCCCAGCCCCAGCCCCAGCCCCCCCCCACCGACGCCGCGCTCACGTCCCAGCACAACCCGTCAACCTTCCTCCATCTCGGAAAAAAAACTCCGCCTCGCAGCTCCCCTTCTCGCCTGCACCGCCCTCCTCGCCTCCTCGGACGTGGCCTCGCGGCGCCCGCCATCGCGATGCCTGCATCTGTGGGACCTCAAACGCTGCTCCCCGTGCTGCCTGCGCGGCCATCCTCGCCTCCCCAGACGCTGTGTGCCTGCGGGCGTCGTCGCGCCGCCGCCGCTGGGCGTCCTACACCCCGATCTGGTGAGACCTCAACCTCTTCTTCTCCTCCTGTGTTCCATGCCTGCTCTCCATGTCCTCCATCCCTCCGTGTTCCCATTGATGTAGTTGACTGCCCGCTGCTATAGCGCCTTTCAACTGCTCGATGAAATGTCAAAACTTGCGTCTATCATTTCCTCCTAGCCAAAATTATTTTGTCGGGGATCCATTTGTACTCACTAAAAGGTTACACATTTGGTCAATGTTTCGCATACCAAACGATTGGAGATAGATTCTTGCTAATTTATGCGTGATAATAGTTTTATTTGTTTACTCTGTTCTGATCTTAATCTTACAAAAAATCGTTTACTTGCTTTTCTTAATGTGTGGCTTGCATGGTCTGTTCATATCTGTGCCTGCAGCGACATATTTCTTTCATAAACTGCATGCTTGATTGGTCACAGCAGCAACCTCCTACAGTTTGAGCTTGGTTAAATTCACTCAGATGTATTCAAACTAAAGTGCAATGCTATTGTTTATGTGTATTCATGTCAGCCTGCTAAGGAACTTGGAAAGAAGCCATATATTCAGGATCCCTTTATTGCTGAATGGTTCACAAATGTACATTTTATTAAATCCCAACTAACAGCTACAACAGGTAAAGTTATTTGGTTCACTAGGTTTCATTGATTCTAACATAGATCTGTGATTTTCTCATAAAATTTTGTTTTCTTATGTACTTGCAGGTGCAATATAATAGCTCTTATGAAGCTGTAGTAAGACTTGAGAGAGCATCTGAATACTCAGTGCCATTACAGCGACGATGAACTTGAGGCTTATATGTGTCACATAAGAGTGCTATGGTGGATTCGTTATGGAATCTTATTATTGCTGATGTAGAGGCAACCTCAAATGGTCTGTTTTCATATCGTGCTTATGTTTCCAAATTCTTAAAAAGATATCTTACAACTCATATTTCGCTGTTTTTAGTTGTGACAATGGTTTTCATTGTTTTTATTAGCATCAGGTGACACCGGTATCCGGACAAAGGAACTGCGAGCTCCAGCTAAAGGATTGAAAACTTTAGGCAAAAGATTCGAGGTGCCATTCTTCATATATTTTTCTATGCATTATGCAAGTTATCGAGTGTGTTCCATGAACTAATATGAGCATTTATTTTGCAACAAGTTAGACTTGGCACTACCGGACTGATCCAATGGCAATAAATAATACAATAAATAACTTGGATGACAATCATTATAGTTCACAGGAGCCATGTTCAAAATAACCAAGGATCAGCAGTTCAACTTCCATAATGATAGTGGCCCAACGATCATTATTGCATTTTTTTGTTGGCAAAGAAATTGGTACATTGCCTGTTGTTATTTCTAATGAACTACCTGTTATTTCCATGTGTTCTCATGCCAATGAGCTTCCAAAATTAGAAGTTCAGTTTCGACTATTTTGGACATGCTCTTTCGACCAGTTGTAATTGCACATCAGCTTTTTTTGTTGTTTTCGAAGGATGTGGGACTCTCTTCAGCTGTCCAATTGCCCCGTCATGTCTAAACTGACATCACTTTTGCCTGCTCCAAATGTCAAGGCCCTCATAGCCCAATTGAAAATAATAAACCATTGATGTGTCTTTTTTGGTTATGCAGTCTATCAGATAGTTGTGTAATTCTTAGGTGACATGTGTTCCATGATGCAATGCAGCTTCAGGTACTGTATCTGACAGAAAAATTGCCTTAAATCCATTTGGTGGCCAAACCTATTTTCCTAAGAATCATTTTCATATTAGCCAATGATGTTTAGTATTTCAAAAGATAATTAGTGTGTTCTTTAATGACAATGAGGAATACCACTCGCATATATTATCCTGAACATTGCATTACAGCTAACTATGATTTTTCTTTATTTACCGGATGAACAGGTCCCATAATGTCTCTATTACAACACTTACTATGCCTTGGAACAGTGGGATCATACAAGACTCCCAAGGTTACTGCCCTGTCCTGCTCATGCGTTGGCCAGCCTCAGTGTGCTATCAATTGCTTCGTCACTGCTAATTGCAAATCCAAATTTAAAGAACATTGATGCATTTGGCGGAATGAAAATATGAAATGGCACTAACTTAGAATCATATATGATTTCAAAAGATAAGTCTACTTTTAATTACATAGAGTATGGTGTTATTTTCCAATATTCCTCTTTAATGCATGATATAATAATAATAAATATATTCCTATACTTTGATACCTACTTCTTTCAAGTTGTTTTTTATTCAAATAGCCTTGGTACATGTCAACTGTACATGTAACTACAAATGCAATAAGAAAGTTCCTCATCTCGCTTCTTTAGTCAATGTGAATTGAATATGTGCTGCAATAGTACAATGCTATCATCTTTTTCTTTGCAGATACCTACATGGTCTTGCTTCTTTAGTCAATGTGAATTGAATATGTGCTGCAATAGTACAATCTTATCATCTTTTTTCTTATGCAAATACCTACATGGTCTTAATTCGCCTCGCGAACATTGAGTGCAACGGATAGGGAAGGCTTCATGTTACTATCATGGCATTCCTTCATCGATGAAATAGTTTAATGTCTTTTGTCGAATCCAAATTATTTGATCGCTATTAACTGTATAGATTTAGACCTTAATGATCCATGCTATCCTCTTCTAAATGAAATTATTAATGAGTACCCAAAAAAAAGTTGTTCCATGTTACCATGCTTAGCTACATAGCTTACTCGACATATATATGTGCTTTCAGGTTGCTCTGCTTCCAATGGTTATAGGTTCCACAGCTATTAGACTTATATATATATCTATCCATTACACACTAGCATACTCTTTAATGAAATTGTTGTCCACAAGTTCATTGGTGGTAGATGATTCAATTTGTTCTATAATACTTACCCATTTTTAATTGGGTTTAAATAACATATATATCCACATATCAATGTGGTTTCCTTTTTGGCAAAGTATAGCGATGCGATTGGACTCCTGACCGCGGCAACGCGTGGGGTTCCCTGCTAGTTTATTATAAAAGTGTACCAGTCGATCGGATAGCTCGAATATTCTTGGACCACACTCTTTGACTAGTTGGTCTGAAAACAATAATATTACGTTTTCCTAGTGTGTGTCACTAGTACAAAGCAGCTCTAAACCTACGGTGACATTTTATTTCTGCTGCCAGTTTCCGTTAACATGCGTCAGTGGAAACGATTGCGTACGGTCCGAACTACGAACCGTTAGTGTAATAAACATATTTACATTGGCGAATGCCTTAAAATAACCGCATGTGGAAATGACGCATTTCCACAGGCAGTTGAGGTAATCCAACCGCCGGTGTAAATATATTTACACTGGTGACTCACTTAGCTAAATCGCCCGTGGAAATGTGCTGTTTCCACAGGCGGTTATTTAAGGTAAACCACCAGTGTAAATATGTTTACACTGGTGGCTGGCTTAACCAACCGTCAGTGTTGTTCCTGCTATATATACCTTTCTTCCTCCTCGAGAAATCTTGTAGCTCGCACCCACCTTCCATTGGAGATGATTTTGGAGGTCCATATTTCTTCAAATACAAGGGGAGAGGTTTTGATCTTCATTTTTGGAAGGAGGTTGCTAAGAAAGGTTATGAAAGGATTAAGATGCCCAAGAGGAGGGGGGGGGGGGTTTTGAATTGGGCTTATTTTAAATTTCTAAAGCAATATGAAATCCTAACAATGCCAATTACCCCATAGTGCCTACCGATTGTGTGTCCTAGCTAGAAAGCGGTAGCAAGCCAAGGAAAGCGAAAAAACCCTACACAATTCTAGTATGAAATTAAGAACAAGTGCGGAATGTAATGCGGTATGAAAAAGCTAGGGAAAGAGATTCTTGACACGACGATGTTTTGCCGAGGTATGACACTCCCCGTAGTCCTTGTTGGAGCACCTCGCAAGGTATTGCTCCTCCTCAATCCCGCGCAAGGGATGAGTGCTCTCTACGGGCTGGTTCTTCGTCACTTCGGCTTGGTCAACCACCCACAACCGATCACAAGTGGCGACGGACGCTCCGTCGCTTGGCGACGGACACTGTGCCTCAGCGTCCGACGCCAACTGGCTGCTCTCAGGTTTCTGGGAAAATATTCCCGGACGCTCCACAACGTCCGACGCCCATGCGACAGACGCGTTCGTCGCAAAATGGACGTCTCTGGAGCTCTCTGCTGGCTCGACGGACGCTGCTAGAGTTTCACCCCAGCGTCCGTCGCTAGCGTCTAGCGCGCCAGACAGCTTCCGGCGCCTCTGGCCTTAGCGTCTGACGCCCAGAAACTGGCTCTCTCAACTTCGGTTTTCATCGCGATGAATATGGAAGTGCTCTAGGCTATCTTACGGTCACCATAAGCCTGCTTAGAGCTAAGGTTGTCAAGTGTGCACCATACCTAAGTCATGAAGCTCTCCTAAGTCAAGCTACTAGTCTCAACCCCTCTTAATAGTACGGTCAAAGATCAAATAAAACCCTATCTATTTCTAAGTGCCCTTCATCTCCTTATGACACTTAGCCTATCACTCTAGGGTCTTCGTCATGCCTCTTTGAAATTCGAAACGATATCCATCTTGGGGGCTAAGTGATAACCATTGATGCTCATTCTCTTTAATCACTATGGCTAAACTATGCATAGCCTCTGCAAAACACATATTAGCCAATAATAATCTTTTACTTGTCGTTAATCACCAAAATCAATAGGGCCATGATTCTTCAATCTCCCCCTTTTTGATGATCGACGACAATACTCCTCGAGTAAGAGATATAAGAGTGAGAGAATAGGATTTCAAGTGACTTGGTGGTTTTGAACAAGGGTTAGTGAATAAGAGTGAAAGATACTTGCTCATACAAGCCAAGCCATACACATGGTACTTAATGAATATGAAATGGAATTAAAGTACCTCATGATATTCTCAAGCATATATATATATCGGAGTATGGCGCAGAAGCTCAAATACCATTAGAATCATCGAGACATATCATGAATTCACAAGAGACAACTCACAAGGTATATTAGTGAAAGTATAAGAGTTTGTCAGACACAACCATATCTCACAAACATCATACATCACACGTAAACACAAGTGCAATAAAGTAGACATGATGCATGAGTACGGGAGAAATAAAACACACATGGAAGAACCAAATCCCTCCCCCTATCTCTAATACTCGACCCTCTCTCCTCCTTTGGCGTCTAGCACCAAAAACTAAGGATCTGCTGGAGCATCTGGAGGTATAGATGGCCGTCGTGCCATGTCGTGCCAGCCCGTGTCGTGCCTCCTCGGGTCGTCGTGCCTGCCGTGTCGTGCCTAGTCGTGCTTCGTGCCTGGCTGTCGGCCCACGGCACGACCCACGGGCCGTTTTGCCGTGCCGTGCCGCCCGTCGTGCCGTGTCGGCCCATGGCCCATCAGACGAGAAACACTTCAAAATTTCCGTAAGTGTTCATATTTTTAATTTTTGACAAGTGTTCATCATTTTTAACATGTCACAATTCAATTATTAGTTATCATAAATCATTTTAACAACTTATTTTAACTGAATAAGCCGTTGGAATTACAATCTTCGTGCCGCTCCCGTGCCGCCTCTTAGATCGGGCCATGCCCGTTCCGTGCCACGTGCCTAGGTGGCGGCCCAGGCACGACCCATCCACCGTGCCGTGCTCGGGGCGGGCCAAAACATCGTGCCATGGGCCGTGCTGTCGGGCCTCGTGCCTCATGGACAAGTATATCTGGAGATGGAGCGTCGGGCTGACGAGCACGGAATTCGAACTGAGTGTAGTCAGGGCTGTCATCACTGTCATCATTTGCTGCCTGACCCTCTGAGGCTGGAGCTGTCTGAGTAGCGGTTTGGGAAGGCTGAGCTGACTCTAACTCAGTGACTGGCTCTGTAGGCTCTGGAGTAGCTGCTGACTCTCCAAGCTCCCCCTGAGGCTCAGCTGGGGCCTCTGACGGTCCTGCCTCGGTAGATGCGGGCACTGCGACCCGACGAGCGTAGACACGAGGTGGAGTCACGACAAGCTCGACAAGAGAAACTACTGCCATTAACTCGGCTGGCAGGCCATCTGACTGTGTCGGTGCTGCTGGCTCTGCCTCTGCTGCAACAGATGTAGCATCTGTTGGAGTAGTCACTGTCTGAGTAGAGCAGTCAAGTGTGATCTCCAACGAGGTGACTGAGGAAAGGTGTGTGCCTGTCGCCGGAGGAACTTGAACCTCTGTTGGCTGCGTGCTAGACTGAGCTGCTCCGACAAGTGAGTCCTCACCAGTGATCTCTCTGTAAGACGTTGTGAGGTCACGAGTCGCCTCTGCTAAGGTAGCCCCTCGGGTAGGAGTGAATCCGGTCTAAAACTCACCGGGGAAGCCAACCAAGATGACACTTGGGTCATCGGCGTCTGAACCGCAGGAGAAGTCGGTGCCTGACTCTGAAGCCCACTGGGTTGTAAGGTGGGAGTCGATACTACGACTAGAGGTGTCTGAGCCTGTGACGTGTACTGCTGTTGGGAGACTCCGGGCAACTGAAGTTGTGGAGTGTAAAACGGCTTGGAGCTCGAACTGAGAAGACGCTCAAGTAGCAGTGTCTGGGTCTTCTGAATCTCGGCCTGCTGAATCTGATATGACAGGAACTGTCGCTGAAACTCATCATGCCTGGCCTGAGACTCTGCCTGTGCTGCGAGCTGCTGTGCTGCTAGTCTTCTGACCTCATCAGCCTGACGCCTCTGCTCCTCAGCCTGACGGAGTAACTCATCGGTCTAGCGCTGCTGGCTCTGCTGCAACTGTGTGAGTATGGCTAACAACGTAGCCTGTGAAGTGTCTGCAGCAGATGGAGGAGCTAAGCTAGATCCACCGGCCTCGTGGTCGTGAGACCTAGGTGCGAACTCAGGGATCAGCTGGTATTACTCATCCGAACTGTCAGAGGGAATGTCATCCTGATATGTATCATCTGCAACAGCATCAATCTGAGTGTCTAAGTCTGCAAGCTCTGCCTCTGCAAGGCCCTGAACTGTGGCCTCCTGCTGCTCCTTGGACTCAGGTGCAACACCAGTCTGTCGAGTATGAGGACCCTGACGCCTCAGACGACCTCTGCCACTATGACTGACTAACTGACTCATGTTGTACTCAGGAAAAGCTGTGTCAGAGCGAGTGAGGTTGGTGAGCAAAGACAGCGACTCACCATGACCAACCATGAGAAAAGAAATCCAGTGTGCATACTGGAGCTGCCAGTGACCTCTGAAGCCTGAGGCTATGATATCCTCCATCTCACTGATTATCAAATCCCACAGATCAAACTTCTCCATCCTAACAAGGTGAGCTAGGAGCCAAAGCTGAAGTTGTGTCAAAGTTTCACGGGCTCCTACTCGTGGGAGTATAGTGCACCTGATAACCTCGTTCAGGATCTGGGCAGTCGGCGTGAGGTCACGCATGCCTCGACTGGACCCCTCTCCGAATGGCTGTCAGAAGCAAGGGCGAACGAACTCCACTGACGGAACTACGCCCTGGTGAGGACATCGAGCAACCTCCTGATCCCCGTAGCACAAGCTGTGGACCTTCGTAGCGGACTCCTCAAGCCTAAAGATCTCTCTGAAGCGAGTGTCGTAGATCCTCACGTCCCGGCCTCTGAATCCAAAATGGATGAACTTGTGATCTAGAGACACCCACAACGAGGCGTAGAACTACCTCACCCAATCTTCTCTATAAGTGCCAAATCTGCCAATGAGTCATGTCAGCCCCTGAAGGTACTCGAGATGTTGGGCTATCCCTGGACCACCGACCTCTATGATGGCCTGAAGGGGGCACACTCGGTGAGCTTGAAGCGGTGCACGAGTCTGGACGTATCCCCTGTAGAAGTCCTCGTGAACGGTCGTGTAGAAATCCGGACCGACACGGGGTCTCTCTGCTGGGAACCAAGTATGAAAATCTATAAACTGCATTTGCTGGATATGCTTCGCTGAAAGAGTTGTGACCTGGTGCCTCACTGGGTCTGGCAGACTGGAGCGTGGAGGAGGTCTGTCGTTACGCCTCGGACCATCGGGCCTGGGTGGCACCGTGCCACGAGAACGCGTGACGCGACGAGCCATAAGCTCCTGCACTGACGGGTGGCTCGCAGCCTCTGTCTGCTCTGTGTCCTCTGGAGCCTTTGGGGACTCTGACTTTGGCGCTGCCTCTATCTCTGCCTAAGAGGGGGACTCACGACGCGCTCCACGGCTAGGAGAGGAACCAATCCTCAAGCTGGCGCGACGTCCACCCTGCTCGGCGATCTCTGCTGCATCAGCCGCTGCTAGTGCTGCCACTGAAGCTAGATCCATCAGTGGTCACTTCCTCTTCCTCACAATGAGCTTCATCTTGCCCTTTCCCTGGTTGGTGGGTGGACGCGGTGGAGGAGGAGGGTCACCACCACTACCAGGGACGGGGCCGACGATCTTCGTGCATGGCATTGTCGACCACGAGAAGAACCACTATCACACAACAAGATCAACTGATCAAACCAAGCTGCCTACTGCCACTGAGAAACCCCAATCAATCCACTGACACTGATCAACTGACAAGATTGGCACAACAGCCTTGGACTGTCCTCTCGAGGTTTTGCCTCGTTCCATACTCGCAGGCTTTGCCCCGAGTTGACTGACACTGCCAATAGATCCACTGCACGATAGATAGAAGGATATATAACATTAAGCATATAACCTAAAGGTGAGAGTGTCTATGAGAAACATGAAATAGATGAGAATAGATCGTAACTGCCTTTAACATACCTCAACCACAGTGATCAAAAGAAGGTAAGAATTCCTCGATCGATCAATCAACTAACCTGCAGCCTAAAAGAAATAAATAGCAATTTAGGGTTAAGAGGACAAAGAAGGATGGATTGATTCACTTGAACTGGAATTGAGACGGAATAAGTGAGAAAACAAAGAGGGCACCTTGGGCAAAGATCAGCAGAAGATGCAAGCCTTTGCCAGAGGGGGAAGACTTCCTTGGCGGCTCTGTCTGGCTGAAACACACAGGACAGAGAGAGGGCCCTGACAAGGTGAAAGCGGCGCCGGTACAAGATCTCATCGGCAGCGAGGGTGCTCAGGTGAGCAGCGGTGCGACGTTGGGCAGTGGAGAGAGGTGGCGCGGTGCAAACTGGGACATAGGCGAGCAGTGGCGGCGGAAGGAGCGGCGCGGGCGTACAGATCGATTGACGGAAGACCGAGGGAGAAGAGCGGTTTTCAAAATCATATGCGCTCTGCAAGTTCGCGACGGACGCTCCGTCGGGATCGACAGACGCTAGCAAGCGTCTGACGCCCCTTTAACGAGCGGCTTTACTCTGCGGACGATCGCGACGGAGGCTGAGGCATGGGAGGCCGAGCGTCCGTCGACAGCGTCCAACGCCTTTGAAATAGAATTTTTCAAATCTGATTTTTGTGTCTTTCTCCCGACCAAGTCCCAATCCAAAAGAGATCCAAATAACACCTGATTGGACTTGGTATGGGAAGCATCTCTCAAACTCTCATTTTCAAATATTTTGCATAGGCTTTAGACTAATTTTTTAGTTCAAAATAGTCGAATGGAAGCTCCAAGGAGACATCATAGGGTCACAAGAGGGGTATAGAAACATCTTGAGCTTGGAATGCTCCCCCTAAGTGGCGAACCTAGCGGATGCTCAAACTTAACCGAAAAGAAACGACAAGCAACACATGCATATGCTATGTAAAACTTGGAAATTGAATCTAGGTGCTTGCAAGTTTTAACCACGGTTAGACTTCTTCACATGTTTTAAGGACGATTATTCTAACCGTGTTAGCCAAGTCTATGTGCATTACAAAATTAACATGTTAAATTACACATGATGCATGGTTCACACAAACTTATTTTTTAGTGAAGTTAGAGTGATCAAGCACATTTAACTCGTTTCTCAACCTACAAAAGGTTGCTTCATCGAGTGGTTTTATGAAGATATCCACCAATTGCTCTTCGCTCTTAACTCCAACTAGTGTTATGTCTTTCCTAGCCACATGATCTCTAAGAAAGTGATGACGAATATCTATGTGCTTGGTGCGAGAGTGTTGAACCGAGTTGCTAGCAAGCTTTACATCACTTTCATTATCACACAAGAGTGGAACATCTTTTAAAAACACGCCGTAATCAAGAAGTGTTTGAGTCATGTGTAAGATTTGTGCACAACTTGCTCCCATGGCTATGTATTCCGCCTCGGCGGTAGACAATGACACACTATTTTGCTTCTTGGAGAACCAAGAGATAAGTGATCTTCCTAGCAAATGACAACTGCCGAAGGTACTCTTCCTATCAACCTTACACCCGGCGTAATCCGAATCGGAATAGCCAACAAGTAGGAAGGGAGCTCCTTTGGGATACCAAAGGTCAATGCTAGGGGTGTGCCTAATGTACCTAAGGATTCTTTTAACAACACATAGATGCGACTTCTTAGGGTTTGCTTGGAATCTAGCACACATACACACACTAAACACGATATCCGGTCTAGATACGGTGAGGTAAAGTAAACTACCGATCATCGAACGTTAGAGAGTTTGGTCAATCAGTTTACCTCCCTCATCAAGGTCGAGATGTCCATTAGTAGGCATTGGGGTCTTGATTGGCTTGCAATCCTCCATCTTGAATTTCTTGAGCACATTATGATTGTACTTCTCTTGAGATATGAAGGTGCCCTCCCTCAATTGCTTCACTTAGAAGCCAAGGAAGAAGGTTAGCTGGCCAATCATTGACATCTCGAACTCCTTGGACATCAATGCACCAAATTCCTTTGAATGATCTTGGTTTGTTGACCCAAATATAATGTCGTCGACATATATTTGGCAAACAAAGATCTCTCCCATTAGCACCTTGGTGAATAGTGTGGTATCCACTTTCCCAATCTTGAAGCCCTTCTTGAGTAGGAAGTCCCTTAGCCTCTCATACCAAGCTCTTGGAGCCTGCTTCAATCCATAGAGTGCCTTGGATAACCTATACACATGATTAGGCAAATTTGGGTCTTCAAACCCGGGAGGTTGTGAGACAAAGACAAGTTCATTAATGAAACTATTTAAGAAGGCACTCTTTACATCCATTTGAAAAAGTTTCATTTTGTGATGTGAAGCATACACCAAAAGGATACGAATGACTTCTAGTCTTGCAACCGGTGCAAAGGTCTCCCCAAAATCCAAGCCTTCAACTTTGGAGAACCCTTTTGCCACCAATCTTGCCTTGTTTCTCACAACCACGCCTTGATCATCTTGTTTGTTCCTAAACACCCACTTCGTGGCAATGATTCTTGCTTCTTTGGGCTTTTCTTCTAGTCTCCACACTTCGTTCCGGGTGAAGTTGTTCAACTCTTCATGCATGACATTCACCTAATCCAGATCCGCAAGTGCATCCTCCACACTAGAAGGCTCAACAAAGGAAACAAAAGAGTGATGTTCAACATAGGAAGCAAGTCTAGATCGAGTTGTTACCCCTTGATGGACTCCCTATGATGAGTTCTTGTGGATGAACTTGAAGAATAGCTGTAGATCTTCTTGTAGTCTCTTGAGGAGGGGGATGTGGTGCTTCAACATTTTGAGTTTCCGCCTTGGCTTGATCTTGAGGGATGAAGGTATCTTCATGTGCTTCCCTCACTTGATCTTCAACTTGAGGCATGCGGGGTGGAGAAGGCTCTTGATTTACACCATCTTCTTCTTCCACCTTTTGTGGGTTGATAGCACCAACAAGCATATTCTTCATAGCCTCCCTCAAGGGTTTATCATCTACACCATAAAGATTCTCAAGCGCTCCTTGGGAGCTATTAGTTTCATCAAACTCCAAGTCATACATTTCTTCAATTAAGCCGATGGCTTTGTTAAATACACGATATGCCTTGGATTTAAGCGAATAACCAACAAGAAAACCAATGTCACAACACCTTTGAAACTTCCTTAAGTGTTGGCGCTTCTTGTAGATGTAGACTTTGTATCCAAACACCTAGAAGAATGAGATATCTGGTTTCTTCCCATTCACAAGCTCATAGGGGGTCTTCTTGAGAAGCCTTTGGACAAATAGTCGGTTGGCCGCATAGCATGTGGTGTTGATTGCTTCGGCCCAAAACTTCTCGAGGGTGTTGTACTCATTAAACATGGATCTAGCAAGTGTGATTAGAGTCTGGTTCTTCCTCTCAACTACACCATTTTGTTGTGGAGTATATGTAGCAGACACTTCACGCTTGATGCCAAATTCATCACAATAGTCTTTAATCTTGGTGTTCACAAACTCGGTCCCATTGTCACTTCTAATCTTCTTGATCTTCACCTCAAATTCATTTTGAGCTCTAGTTGCAAACTTCTGGAATATGCCTTGTGTCTCACTCTTGTCTTGAAGAAAGAACACCCAAGTGTATCTAGAGTAGTCATCAACTACCACCAAGCAAAAGAGATTTTCTCCAAAGCTAGCATAGGTGGTAGGTCCAAATAGGTCCATGTGGAGTAGCTCTAGAACTCTTGAGGTTGACATGAAAGCTTTGGTTGGATGAGTGTTTGCCACTTGCTTGTCGGCTTGACATGCACTACAAAGTTTATCCTTCTCAAACATCACATCCTTAACCCCTCTAATCAATTTCTTTTTGACAAGCTTCTTCAAGGTTGACATTTCCACATGTGCTAATCTTCTATATCATAGCCAACCCAAAGAATTCTTGGAGAATAGACATGTTTGCAAACTAGCTTCATTTGAAGTGAAATCCACTAAGTAGAGGTTGTTGTGCCGAAACCCTTTGAATATCAAATACTTGTCATCTATCTTGGACACAAGCATCTCATTTGGAGTGAAGAGACATTGGAAACCAAGATCACACAATTGACCAACCGAAAGAAAGTTGAAGCTAAGAGATTGCACTAGCAAGACATTGGATATTGATTTATCATTGGAGATTGCCACTTTGCCTAAGCTTTGAACTTTGCCCTTTGAATTATCCCCAAAGGTAATCTTGTCTTGCCCTTCACAATCTTCATCAAGTGTGGTGAACATCTGGGGATCACCGGTCATATGTTGAGTGCAACCACTATCAATCACCCAATGACTTCCACCGATCTTGTAGTTCACCTACATACAAGCAACTTGGAGTTAAGCTTGTTGTTTGGGAACCCACACTGGGCGGGGATCCATAGCCTTGTCAACCAACTCCTTAGCAACCCATAGCACTCTAGGCTTGTTCTTCATTTTGGGACCAAGGAACACTACTAGAGGTCTACCCTTGGAATCCTTGTTGACGACAAAGTGTGCATCATGAGCAAATGACCTTGTGTGCTTAGGCAAGGTCTTGGGTGGTGGAGTCTTGCAATCATAAGCAAAATGACCAACTTGACCACACTCAAAGCATCTTCTTGGCTTGGGCTTGGGCTTTGGCTTGTCATAGTTGTTGTTCATGGCCTTGTTCTTGTAGTAGTTTTTTGCTTCAATCTTGACTTTGGCCTTCATTACTTGATTCTCCTTGAACCCAATACCACTTTTGTCATTCTTCATGATGGTGTTCATCAAGAGCTCACTTTGAAGGTTGTGGCCCTTGGTGAACTTCTCCATTCCACTTGCAAGCTTGATCTTGTCATTCTTGAGATTGACAATTTTTTCTCTAAATGTGTTGATCAAGGTGATTGCATCATTGTCATCTTCCTTGGCCGACTTGATGGTGAAGGGCTTGTTAGCCTTGAGGTTGATGAGTTTTTCCTTGAGCTTTGAGTTCTCCACCCTCATCTTCATGTAGTCATCATATTTTTCGGCCTCAACTACCTTCTTGCCCTTGCACTTAGCATTTTGCTCACTAGCAACTTCATCAAGCAAGTCCTCACAAGAAGTAGCTATATCACACTTAACAACTGGGTTAATAGCAACATGTATAGCAAGATCATTAGTAAGCAATTCATTAGCTACCACAAGTGTGCCATGTTCATTTCTCACTTGGTTGTAGTCATCTTTTAGCAAGTTATACCTTGTATGGAGCTCTTGTATTGACCTCTCAAGCTTATCATGTTTCTCATTCATTTGATTGAGTGAGGCTTTGATCTCCCTAGTGCTAGATGTGAGAGAATTGTTCTCAAGCTTCAAATCATCATTAGCACTAGAAAAGGCATCAAGCTTAGCATGCAAGTTTTCTTTGACCTCAAGTAGTTTGTCATTTTTACCTTTGTACCTCCTTATGATGTTAGAGTACTTGTTGCAAATTTTAATTAGCTCATCATAGGATGGTGTGTCTTCATCACTATCACTATCATCACTAGAGGAATCACCACCATCATCCTCTTTTTGTACCTTCTTGTCACCTTTAGCCATGAGGCATAGGTGTGTAGAGGATGAGCCCGGTGATAGAGGAGGTGACGGTGGAGTAGAAGAACCAATCACCAATGCAGCCACCTTCTCATCTTCACTCTCACTATCGGAGGGTCAATCTCTAACATTGTAAGTCTTGCCATCCTTCTTCTTGTAAGGCTTGTAATGTTTCTTGTCATCGTCGCTTGAATCATCTTGTGCACCCTTCTTGTTCCTGTAGTTCTTGAACTTCTTGTTCTTAAACTTGTCTTTCTTCTCTTTAGTGCAAGCATGAGCTAGATCACCAAGAATCCCATAATTGTAGCACTTCATTTGTGAGATGGGCTTCCTTGAAGAGCTTGTGAAGAATTTCTTCTTCTTTGAGTCAAACTTGACTCCATTATTGTTTAGCCTCTTCAACATCTTGCTGGTCTTCTTCACCATGAGGGCGATGTTGTCATCATCTTCGTCATCATTTGCGCTCTCATACATGACTTGAATTTTGCACTTCTCCGAGGAAGATGCCTTGAGAGCTAAGTCCTTCTTCTCCTCCTTTTCTTTTTCTTTCTTCTTGGAGGAGGAAGAAGAGCCGCTATCATCAATCTTCATATACATCTCATGGGCATTGACTTTTTCCAACACTTGTGTTGGTGTAGAGGCGGAGACGTCCCCTTGGTGAAGAACCGTGGCGATGTGGCTATACTTGTCAATTGGCAAGACACAAAGTATCTTGCGTACCACATCGGCCGGCGCCATTTGGTTGAGCCCAACTCCATTCAAATCTTCTACAAGAATGTTAAGACGTGAATATATCTCATTTGCATTTTCATTAGCAAACATAGTAAAAGAATTGAGCTTTGCCATGACCAAGTGATAGCGTTCCTTACGCTCACTCTTTGTACCTTCATGAAGCGCACAAATAGTGGTCCACAACTCATGTGCGTCTTTGACATTATGCATTCGGTTGAAGACATCCTTGCAAATGCCACAGAAAAGAATGTTCTTTGCCTTGACATTGTGCTTCTCAAAGTAAGGGTCTTCCACGAAGTAAGAACTCCTCTTTGTGGCGTCTTTGAGCACGCCAACGTCCACGACCTCTAGATAGGCCTCTATACGAACCTTCCAATAAGAAAAGTTGTCTCCATCGAACATAGGAGGTGGTCCATCCCCATGGGACATCTTGATCTAGGCGGTGAAGCCTAATTTAAGAGCAACCTTGCTCCGATACCAATTGAAAGGATCAAGATGCCCAAGAGGGGGGGTGAATTGGGCTTATTTCAAATTTCTAATACAATATGAAATCCTAGCAATGCTAGTTACCCCCTAGTGCCTACCGATTGTGTGTCCTAGCTAGAAAGCGGTAGCAAGCCAAGAAAAGAGAAAACACCCTATACAATTCTAGTATGAAATTAAGAACAAGTGCGGAATGTAATGCGGTATGAAAAAGCTAGGGAAAGAGATTCTTGACACGACGACGTTTTGCCGAGGTATCGAGTAGTCGACACTCCCCCTAGTCCTCGTTGGAGCACCTCGTAAGGTATTGCTCCCCCTCAATCCCACGCAAGGGTTGAGTGCTCTCTACGGGATGGTTCTTCGCCACTCCGGCTCGGTGAACCGCCCACAACCGATCACAAGTCGATGAAGAAGGGCCGCCGACAATCTCCCCGACGATCACCTTCCTCCAAGCACCACCGGACCGTCTAGGTGATGTCGATCACCAAGAGTAACAAGCCTTGATCTTCACTTGACTCAATTCAGCCTCACAACTAGAGTGGATGCACACTTGAACTCTTGGATGAACTAGAGGACAGGATGGATGGATTCACGAATCACTCTCTCTCTCTCTCTCTTTAGGGCTCTTGCTCTCTTTCCAACCTTCTCAAGCAAACCAACAAATGAAATGAGCAAAGGCAAGGTGGGAAGACAAGGGGTGGGCTATAAATAGCCCCTCTCAAAAACTGTCTCGGGCTAAGAAAACTGTCTGTTTTAAGTTGGCGACGGACGCTCCGACGCCCTGCCCAACGGCTAGTTCCTGTTCACGTCAGCAGGCGACGGACGCTGCGCCTCAGCGTCCGGCGCCAACTGGCTGCTCTCAGGTTTCTGGGAAAATATTCTCGGACGCTCCACAACGTCCGACGCCCATGCGACATACGTATCCGTCGCAAAATGGACATCTCTAGAGCTCTCTGCTGGGTCGACGGACACTGCTAGGGTTTCACCCCAGCGTCCGTCGCCAGCGTCCGGCGCGCCAGACAACGTCCGGCGCCTCTGGCCTTAGCGTCCGACGCCCAGAAACTGGCTCTCTCAGCTTCGGTTTTCGTCGCGATGAATATGGAAGTGTTCTAGGCTATCTTACGGTCGCCATAGGCTTGCTTAGAGCTAAGGTTGTCAAGTGTGCACCACACCTAAGTCAAGCTACTAGTCTCAACCCCTCTTAATAGTACGGTCAAAGATCAAATAAAACCCTATCTATTTCTACGTGTCATTCATCTCCTTATGGCACTTAGCCTATCACTCTAGGGTCTTCATCATGCCTCTTTGAAATCCGAAACGATATCATCTTGGGGGCTAAGTGATAACCATTGATGCCCATTCTCTTTGATCACTATGGCTAAGCTACGCATAGCCTGTGCAAAACACACATTAACCAATAATAATCTTTTACTTGTCATTAATCACCGAAACCAATAGACCCATGATTCTTTAGGTTAGTTTATGCCTCTCTTGCCTCATTTTGTCCATTCCTTGCTCAATTTGAGTCTTTTTTGGATCTAGGGTTTCATCATGAGTGAGAGAGAAGGGTAGCTAGGTTATGGGCTAGATGTTTTTAAAATTTTATGCTTAATATGGTTAGATGATGTCTCTCCACTCTCCCTACTCATGTTTTGTTGTCAATTTAGTTTATCCAAGATTTTTTTAGTTGTATGTATATAGCTATAGCCATGAAAGGTATGTTCATGTAGAGAGCAATATAGGTTCATATTATGTTAAATATTTACTATTTTTTCTTTATTTGCATAAATTGTTTAATGACTAGTTTGTTTGTATGGAGAGACAAATATAGGTTTAAAAATGTACCTTATGAAACCACTTTTACGAAATATTTAAATACTATATGGCTATAATTGAACATCATCGAATAGGTTTAGGGTAAAATATAGGGTCTGGTTTAAATTTAAAAAATAAAAATGGGAGGGGGGGGGGGCTATTTCCATATGCGGTTGACTTAAATAAGCCGCCTGTGGAATAGGATTTCCACATGTTGTTTGTTTAAGTCAGCCACCTATGGAAATAGATTTTCACAAGTGGTTCACTTTAGTGAACCGCCTGTGTAAATCGATTTCCATAGTGTATTGTGGTTATATTTCTACTGGTCTCCGACGTAGGCAGTTACGAAAAACACATGTACAAATAGGTTTTCAACCGCCGCTATAGTTGCTCTGTGTACTAGTGTGTCTCGGACCCGATCATTAGATCGAATTTTCCCTTAGGATTTATGTTGACAACGTCACCTGTTGCACAATGGCGTCATAAACTAATAATGGTGTCTCTTACCGCGTCATATAATACTATAGAAGTGGTTGTATGTTTAGTTCCACACACACACACATATATTCATCACGGCTTAGCTGATCGATTTGGACCCTAAGCATGGAATTCCAAGGACAGAAAAAGATCGAACACATAGTAGTAGTGCGGGCCACCAACACTCACCTTTCACGCGCATTCGGTCTCTATCCTCGTAGGGGAGCCTGGTCTTGCATGCTTTTCATGGTCAATAGTCAATACTCAACATAGTACAACTTCATTTACTTGACTTTTTTATATCAAGTTTGATTATTCGTCTTATTGAAAATTTATATAAAGTATTATTTTTTATAGCTTGTTTTAATTATAAAGATTCTTTAAGAATGATTTTAATTTGATTATATTTATATAATTTTTTTGAATAAATGAACAATTATATTTAGATTAAAAACGTTAAATGGATTATAATTTGAAAGGGAGGGAGTACTAGCAACAAATGAACTGTAGAAGCTGACCACACATTCTCGGTGAGCCGGTGACCACCATTTACACGTAAAACAAGCTTTCACTCTGAGAGGGTGTACGCTTTTGGCCCCCATCAATCCGTCGCCAATTCCTCTCCTCTCCTTTGAAGCAATGTAATTCAGCAAAATTAGCCGATCTTGCAGAACACAGCACCCCCAACGGCGCGGCTTACATACTGCTCTTTTGTCTTTTCTGAAAGCTAGCCCTGCTGTCTTAAAGTGAGTCATGCCACAACATCAACATCATATGCGTTATTGCTCTCACCGCCTATGTACGCGGTTGACACGCCAATTATTAATTACCACGAGTGCTCGCTGCGGCGTCAGACTCGTCACGTGCAATGCAACGTCTTTGTTCTTCTCCTTATTATTATACTCCATTTGTCCATAAAATATGTAATTATGAAAACATGTCAGTTAAACTATCTCAACTTTCATCAAATTTAAATTAAATAGTATTAATATTTATATCTATGAATTAATCTATTAGAAAAAAATATTTTATAACTAATCTAATGGTACTTATTCTATCTCATTAGTATAATTTTTTCATATAATTTTAGTCAAAAGTGTTTGACTTCTCAACATGTGAGAATTGTATGTTTTTTTTACATAAGGAGTATATAATTACTGGGAGGAAAACAAAATGAGTGGCCCAAGAAAAAGGAAAAAAAGAAAGAAAAGTCTAATTTTACTCGCTCAACTTTGTGGTGCATCCGTTTTTCCTCCTCGAACTATAAAACCAGAAATCTTTCCTTCTTTAACTTTGAAAACCGTTCGACCTCCCTGACCGGTTATGAACAGTGGTTTTAGTGGTTTTGTACTTTTCTTTTTTATTTATTTTGGCTAAAACTTAAAAGAATCATATTAAATCATAGAAAAATCATAAAATAGAAAATCCAGTTTTATTGGACTCTGATGAGTAGATATATATAGTGAATATATAATATGGTATACTAAATTATATCATATTATGGTATACTAAAGCATACCATATTATATATTCATTGTATAGATCTACTAATTGAAAACATGTAGGCCCCTAGAGTTTCGGTGATTAACGATAATGCAAGATTACTATGACTAATGTGTGTTTTGCAGAGGCAAATAGAAAGTTAGGTCATGGTAATGGAGATTGATTGGACGATAAATGGTATTCATGCCCCTTAATGGTTTTGTTTCGGTTTTCAAAGGATTTGCGAGAAGGTTGAAGCATAGACTAGTTCTAAGTGTCGATTGGAGTTAAGAGACACTTAGAGTAGTTCTAGAACCTTTATTTTTCTTTGGTCATACTATTAAGGGGGTACTATCTAGTAGTTTGACCTAGGAGAGGCTAATGGTGTAGGTGTGGTGCACACTTGTCAAAACTAGCACTAGGTAGCTTTAGAACAACCCTTGGATGATGGTGAGCAACTTCTATTTTCAAAGTTTGCAAATTCGAAGAAGTATTGAGCTTCAGAAGAGCTTCGGATGCTAAGTCCCATAGGGTCCGGACCAATGGCTATGCGTTCGGATGCCTAGGGTTTGGTCCGACTAAGTCAGAGTGTTCGAATGCTAGGAACAGTATGTGTCCGGACTTATGAGTAAGCGTCCGTACCTACACAGAGAGGTTCCAGAGAGCTCAAAAGACTATGGACGCTGTCCGGAGAGTAGTGTCCAGACCAATGTCTTGCGTTCGGACCTACACAGAGAGATTTCAGAGAGGTTATTTGCCTTCGGACACTATTGGGAGTGTGGTGTCCGAACCAAAACGTTGCGCCTGGAGCTACATAGAGAGGAACCAAAGAGCAAACTTGCCTCTAGACGCTGTCCGGAGTCAGGGGTCCGAACTATAGTTGATGCGTTAGTGAAAGGATCAAGATGCCCAAGAGGGGGGGGGGGGGTGAATTGGGCTTGTTTTAAATTTCTAAAGCAAATATAAAAACCTATCAAATGCCAATCACCCCCTAGTGCCTACCGTCCGTGTGTCCTAACCAGAAAGCGGTAGCAGTTCATAGGAATTAAAAACAACCTAAGCAATTATAGTAGGAAATGTAAAACACAACGGAAAGTAATGCGGAAATGTAAAGAGCTAGGGAAAAGAAAATCTCATTGACGCAGCGATTTTTTCCCGAGGTATCGAGGTGTCGACACCCCCCCTAGTCCTCGTTGGAGCACCTCGCAAGGTATCGCTCCCCCTCTACCCGCGCAAGGGTAGAGTGCTCTCTACGGGCTGATTCTTCGCCACTCCGGCTCGGTGAATCGCCCACAACCGATCACAAGAGCTTGGAGAAGAGCCGCCAATAATCTCCCGGCGGTCACTTCCTCCGAACACCACCAGACCATCTAGGTGCTGTCGAACACCAAGAGTAACAAGCACAAGACCTTCACTTGACCCACTCAAGGCTAGGAAGGTGGATGGATGCACACAAGTCACTCCTAATCACTCTAGGAGGGAAGAATAAGATGAACTCTCTCTAATCTCTCCCTCACTAGCCTCTTGGCTCTCCAAAAGATTTCTCAAGGTGTCACCAGCTGAAACAATGGCCAAGAGTGCTTCTAAGGACCAAGGGGGCAACTATAAATAGTCCCCACCTCCAAAACTAGCCGTTTTTCACTTTTTCTTCTCTCCGCGTAGCCACCGGACTAGTCTGGAGCTCACACCACCGGACCATGCACACTGGTCCGGTGCTCACACTGATTTCAGACTCAGGCACCGTCGGACTACTCTGCTTGGTCCGACGCACTGGTCCGGAGCCTCGGTGCTCTCTAAGTGAAATCCTTTCTCTCTTTTACACACCACCGGACCACTCTCCTTGGTCCGGTGCCCTGGTCCGACGCTCTGGTCCGGAGCCAGGGAGCTCTCTGCATAGAACCAAACCCCTATCATGAGGCGTCGGACTAGCCGTCGGACGAACCGTCGGACTAGTCCGGAGCCTTCTGACTGTCTGAACCAAGCCACCGGACCACTCTCCTATGGTCCGGTGCTTACCAGACAGGTGGTCCGGAGCTCCTCGAGCTGGAAAACTGCCAAGTCAGGGACCACCGGACCACTCTCCTTGGTCCGACGCCCACTTAGCAAAGTGGTCCGGAGCCTCTTTCTCCCTCTTTTTCAACCGTTTTCGCTGTGGTTTCTTAAGGGATTTTGCTCCTACCATTTCTAGGGTTTGTCAAGGGCTGAAAGCAAGGTCTCTAGGACTAGTTGTGACAAGTGTGCATCTACCCACTTTCCTAAACTCTCCTAGGTCAAGCTACTAACCTCATACCCCCCTTTATAGTACGGTCAAAGGAAAAAACAAAAGCCCTAGCTATGCTTAGTGCCCTTCTTAACCTTATGGCACTAAGAACTAGCCTAGTCTTCGTCGTGTATCTCCATCCTTTGCAACCGAAACGATTTCCATCTTGGGGGCATGAATATCCATTAAGCCTATTCAAAATACATCACTCATGACCTAACATAAATGACTTTGTCTCTGCAAAACACACGTTAGTCATAGTGATCTAGTATTGTCGTTAATCGCCTAAACACAAGGGTCCATGATTCTACAATCTCCCCCTTTTAGGTGATTGACGACAATACAAGCTCGAGTAGAGAATAAAGAGTGAATTTTGATAAGAGAAAACATGACTTGACATGAGATAGGCATGGGTTAGTAATAAGAAGGACAAATACATGCCTAACCATTCAAGCCATGACAAGCACAATAGATATGAAATGAGCATAGTACTTGATTTCAAAAAGGATATGCTATAGCCAAAAGATCAGAGATTAGCGCGGAGGCAATATAGCATAACCAAGTGACATGATATATAACGATGAAAGTCCACACATGTCACACAACCATCAAGTCTCAACCATCACACATATCATACAATGCAATAAGACGGTAAACGTGATGAAATAGAGTTTATACACAACAAAAGAGCGAGTCCTACTAGCTCCCCCTAAAGCTAGCCCATCTACTCGACTCTCCCTCTCCCCCGTTGGCGTCGAAACACCTAAACTAAGCGTCTGGAGGTGGAGTGGAAGCAGCCGTGGACCGGTCGAGCACCCTGAAAGCTGCCAGATAAGTCTCATCATCGGAATCCTCCCCTTGAGTGTCGGTAGCTGGTAGTGAAGCGGTCTGGGGGTCGGAAGCTGACAGGTCTGCTGCGGTTGAAGACTCGGGAGCAGTAGCTGGAGAAGCAGTAGGAGCGGTAACCGATGCCAGTGTCTCTGCGGGAGCCTCAGGAACTGCGGTGACCGGTGGTGCCTCATGCACTGACTCGTCTGGAGTCTGAAGAACCGGAGACTGCTCAGGCTGGACTGGAGTAGAGGTGACAACTGTGGCATCGGTAGCGACTGCAGCTGTCGGAGGGGTAGACACGGCTGGAGCCCGACTGTCGTGTGTAGCCTCTGAGGAAGCTACTGAGGAGCGGTGCTGATCGGCTGTCGGTGCTACAAGCTCGGACTCAACCTCTGCTGCTATCTGAGGACCAGTGAGGGACGGCTGCCCTGTAATGTCACTGAAGGACGCTGAAAGATCTCGAGCAGTAGCACCCATCGTAGCAGAGAGTGGAGTGAAGCCAGTAGTGAGAGGGGTGAACTGCTGAGTGGGGCCAAAAGTATCCAACCACTGAGTCATCTGAGTTGCCGGTGACTGGAACAGGGTGGTCAATCCAGCACCCTGAAGTCCACTGGACTGTATGGCTAGGGTGGGAGTGACTGACTGACCGGCGGAGCTCGTAGGGGCCACTGAGGGACCGACTGAGGGTCCAACTGAGAATTGTGGCCCTCCTAGCTGCCCAACTGACTGTGAGGGCTGAGACGTGCTCATCATCTGTATCTGTGGAGCTGCAGGGAACTCTAGAGGAGGAGCGCCAGTCCATTTCATCATGTGGGCCATAAAGGCCATGTTCTGCTCCTGCAGCGGTTGGGACTGTAACTAAAGGCGCTGAGACTCTAGCTGCATAGCGAGCATCTGTCGCTGCATCTCGAAGTGACGCTCCTCTGACTGTCGCTGCATCTCGTCCTGTCGCTGTTGGACCTATGTAACTGCAGTGACGAGAGAGCTCTGCTGCTCATTCATCCTGTCAAGGAGCTTGAGCATCATCGTCTCAGTGGCAGAGGCAGAGCCGCCAGCCTCAGTGTCGTGAGCCCGTGGGGGCATCTGTGGAACTGGCTGGAAATCGGCGTCTGAGTTGTCTGAAGTATCCTTAGGAGTCACATCAGCTCTAGTATCTAGACCATGGAGCTCCTGTTGCTCAACACCACGAATCGCCTCACCCTGAGTATCAACCTCTGCTCTGTCAGCTGGTGTTGTCCTCTCTCTGACAAGACGGAGGACCCGGTTTCCAAACCGGCTATCAAACGACCCCAGGACTCTGTAATCTGGGAAAGTAGTCGGTGACTGATCCAGTAGAGCGCGGAGTCCAGGGTGCGCTCCCTCAAGCTCAATAGCAATAATCGATGAAATCCAGTGAGCATAGGGAAACTGTCGTCGGGCCCTCATGCCATCTGCTATGACATCCTCTATCTCTGACACAAGAAAGTCTACAACATCGAATGGTGTCTAAGATACCAGGGCCTGAAGGAGAAGCTGCTGCATGTTGGTCAATCCTTCTTTGTACCCCGTGCGAGGTAGCAGAGTACGACGGAGCACCTCGTTCAACCTGTGAACTGTAGGCCTGAGCTCTGCTGGGCTACGCCTGGAGCCCTCTGAGAAGGGTGGCTTGAAGAGAGGAGCCACCTCCTGCACTGACAAAGTACGGCCTCCTCGAGCTCTGCGAGGCACTGAAGCTCCTCGGTAGCACTCGTAATGTAAGTCAAACTCACCACCCTGCTGACGGAAGCGAAAGATCTCTCTGAGTCTGGTCAAGTATAGCCTGTACCTCTCGCCTCTGAAGGTGTACTGCACAAACTTGTGCTCTGGATCCACCCAAACTGAAGCATAGAACTCTTTGACCCATCTTTCTATATAGTTACCAGAACGCCCAAGTAAATCGGCGAGTCCAGGTTGGTAAGTCAAGAACGGCCTGATCTCTTCACCTGCTAGCTCAACTATGCTCTCTAGGAGCAAACCCTGTGTGGTCGTATCTGAATGCTAGTCAACTGAGTTGCTCGTAGAAATCTTCCATGAGAGGTGTATGCCAACCTGGTGAGGCTCTGGGGTCTCTCTGATCCGGACACCACTTCTCTAGAGCAACAAATTTGAGCTTCTTCACTTGCTTTGCTGTAAGATTCCTCAGATCGAGGTGAACTGAGGCTGAAGCTGCTGTGGGAGCCGCTGACTGAGGTGACTGAGCAGACTAGGAACGTGTGGAACGCCCCCAAGAACTAGGTGCCAACGGTGTCCCCAGAGCTTCAGTGACAAGCTCTGGCTCCTGTGGAGTATCCTCAGTGTGTGACCCAGCTGGAGGTGTAGAGGGAAGATCTCGCGGAGGGGTGCCGAGTCTCACGGTACCTCGGCGACCGCCTCGCTTTGCGCGGTCCGCTGCATCGGCCACTGCCTCGGCTTTCTCAGCCTCTGTGAGCTTACACTTCTTCTTCTTCGCTTTCTCAACCACTGGGCTCTTGCCCTTATCTCTGGAAGGACGTGGAGGAGGAGGAGCATCACCACCGGACCCAGCTGCGTGAGCACGAGTACTGCGAGTCATACTGATCAAGCAAAGATTCACTGCTCACTGCCAATCACAAGATCAACTATCAACTGTCAGAACCACTGATCAAAGAAAGTACCACTGCCCTCTGGAAGAATCCACTGTCAACTGATCAAGCAGAGCACAACTGACAGAGAGTCCTCCAAGCCACTGGACTGAACCTCTGAGGCTTTGCCTCAATCCTTACTCGCGAGCTTTGCCCCGAGTTTAACTGCCACGGACTGCTGCGGGATAGAATAGACAAGGTATACATAAGCATATATAACATCTAGAGATAAGAAACCATATAGAAGCAAGCATCTAGATAAGTGATAGAATGAAATCTGACTGGATACCTGAAGTAAGAAAGCGTAGCTATTCAGAGCAATCTCAAGTACCAAAGCACTCGCCGAACAGGATTTACCAGCTGCGAATTACAATTGGCAATTGAATTTAGTGAATTGGATTGAATGCGGATAAAGGATTTTCAAGGAATGATCCTAGGTCATGACTCAATCTCGACTCGATGAAACACGATATCGAAAGAGATAGCCATACCCTAGTGAGACGTAGCGGAGTCGACGACGACGGAACGAACTCGGTCACGAACAAAGACGTCGAAGATGGATTCGGTCGAGGGCGAACGTCGAAACCCCGAACCCTAGGGTTAGGGCAAACCCTAGGTCCTTTGATCTTGCTGAGGCAATGGAAGGAGGGGATGAAACCCTACGTTGCTTGCACACGCACGGAGGTGGTGGAGGCGTGGGCGTGGAGCTTGGCCGCCGGCAAGCAGTTCACGGCGGCGAGGTGGAAAGCGATGGTGGAGCTGTGAGCAGCGGCGGCGATGGAAGGAAGTGGCGGTGGAGAATGGCGGCGCAGCTTGGCGAGGAGAGCTGGAGCTCGGTGGAGGCACACCGGCGGCGAAGTGGGCGCGGCGGCGAGGGTAGGGCAGAGCGGCGGCGGAGCAGGGCGGTGACGGCGTACGGATGGAAACAGAGGAACTGCCGAGACAGACGCGAACGCGGGGGGTTATCCGGAAAAATTCAATGCGTCGGACCACTCCGCTTGGTCCGGTGGATGGTCCGACGGGTGGTCCGACGGTACCAGAAAAGGGAATACAGTGAGCAACCGACCACCGGACTTCTGCGCCGGATGACTCACCGGACTAGTCCGATGGAGCACCGGACTGGTCCGACGGTGAACAGATCGATATCACAGAGGCACCGGACAACTTGTCATTGGTCCGGTGCAACGTCAGACACTGGTCCGACGGATTCTTTGGCTGGAAAAAATTTATGCAGTGAGGGACAGGGCGTCGGACCACTACGTCGGTCCAATGCAGAGTGGTCCGGAGGGTGGTCCGGTGCTTAATATTGCTCTAAATTTTCCTATTTTTCTCTCCAATCTTTTCTCTTAGCCAAGTACCAACACAAAAGAGCAAAGAGGAACACTTGTTGCACTTAACATAAGAACCATCTCTCAAACCCTCAATTTTAGAAGTAGTTTGCCATAGGCTAGAATTAGTTTTCATAGGAAAATAGTTCAATAAAGCTCCAAGGGTCACCTTAGGGGCACAAGAGGGGCATTAGCTGAAGCTAGAGTGTTGAATTGCTCCCCCTAAGTGTTGAACCTAATGATGACCAACAAACTTAACCGAAAATAAACAAAGAAGCAACACTTATGCATATGCAATGCAAACCGAAATTTGAATCTAGGTTGCTTGCAAGTTTAAACCGCGGTTAAGCTTTGTCACACGCTTTGAGGGCGGTTATCTTAACCGCGTTAGCCAAGCCTATGTGCATTACCAAATTAAACATGTTATATTACATATGAATGCATGATTCACACAAGCTCATCTTTTAGTGAAGTTAGAGTTATCAAACACATTCAACTCGCTTCTCAACCTACAAAAGGTTGTTTCATCGAGTGGTTTAGTGAAGATATCCGCCAATTGATCTTCGCTCTTAACTCCAACTAGTGTGATGTCTTTCCTAGCCACATGATCTCTAAGAAAGTGATGGCGAATATCAATGTGCTTGGTGCGAGAGTGTTGAACCGGGTTGTTTGCAAGCTTTACGACGCTTTCATTATCACACAAAAGATGAACTTCTTTTAAAAACACGCCGTAATCAAAGAGTGTTTGGGTCATGTATAAGATTTGTGCACAACTTGCTCCCATGGCAATGTATTCCGCCTCGGCGGTTGACAATGCCACACTGTTTTGCTTCTTTGAGGACCAAGAAACAAGTGATCTTCCTAGCATGTGGCACCCGCCGGAGGTACTCTTCCTATCAACCTTACACCCGGCGTAATCCGAATCGGAATAGCCAACTAGTTGGAAGGGAGCTCCTTTGGGATACCAAAGACCCATGCTAGGGGTGTGCCTTAAGTACCTAAGGATTCTTTTAACCACACAAAGATGCGACTCCTTAGGGTTTGCTTGAAACCTAGCACACATACACACACTAAACATGATATCCGGCCTAGAAGCGGTGAGGTAAAGTAAACTACCGATCATAGAACGATAAAGAGTTTGGTCAATCGGTTTACCTCCCTCATCGAGATCGAGATGCCCATTAGTTGGCATTGGGGTCTTGATTGGCTTGCAATCCTCCATCTTGAACTTCTTAAGTAGATCATAAGTGTACTTTTCTTGAGAGATGAAGGTCCCTTCTCTCATTTGCTTTACTTGAAAGCCAAGGAAGAAGGTTAGCTCGCCAATCATTGACATCTCGAACTCCTTGGACATCAAGTCACCAAACTCCTTGCAATGGTCTTGGTTTGTTGACCCAAATATAATGTCATCGACATATACTTGGCAAACAAAGATCTCTCCATTAAGCTTCTTGGTGAATAGTGTAGTGTCGACGATCCCGATCTTGAAGCCCTTCTTGATTAGGAAGTCCCTTAGCCTCTCATACCAAGCTCTTGGAGCTTGCTTCAATCCGTAGAGTGCCTTGGACAACCTATACACATGATTAGGCAAGTTTGGGTCTTCAAACCCGGGAGGTTGTGAGACATAGACAAGTTCATTAATGAAACCATTTAAGAAGGCTCTCTTCACATCCATTTGAAAGAGCTTCATTTTGTGATGTGAAGCATACGCCAAAAGGATACAGATGGCTTCAAGTCTTACAATCGGAGCAAAGGTCTCTCCAAAATCAAGTCCTTCTACTTGAGAGAACCCCTTTGCCACCAATCTTGCTTTGTTCCTCACAACCACGCCTTGATCATCTTGCTTGTTCCTAAACACGCACTTGGTGCCAATGATTCTTGCATCCTTCGGCTTCTCTTCAAATGTCCACACTTGGTTCCGGGTGAAGTTGTTGAGTTCTTCATGCATGGCATTTACCCAATCCGGATCCACAAGTGCTTCTTCTACACTAGTAGGCTCAACAAAGGAAACAAAAGAGTGATGTTCAACATAAGATGCAAGTCTAGAGCGAGTCATTACTCCCTTTGATGGACTCCCTATGATTTGATCGTGGGGGTGAGCTTGAAGGATGGATGTTGATTTTCTATTTGTCTCTTGAGGAGGAGGATGTGGTGCTTCAACATTGCTTGCTTCGGCCTCGCTTGATCTTGAGGAATGTGAGTGTCTTCTTGAGCTTCTCTCACTTGATCTCCTTCATCAACTTGAGGCGTGTGAGGTGGAGAAGGATCTTGATTTGCTTCATCTTCAACTTCTTCCACCTCTTGCGGGTTGATAGCACCAATTGGCATATTCTTCATTGCCTCCCTCAAGGGTTCATCACCTACATCAATATCCTCAAGCGCTCCTTGGGAGCCATTAGTTTCATCAAACTCTAAGTCATACGTTTCTTCAACTAAGCCGGTGGCTTTGTTAAATACACGGTATGCCTTAGATTTAAGTGAATAACCAACAAGGAAACCAATGTCACACCGCCGTTGGAATTTACCCAAGTGTTGGCGCTTCTTGTAGACGTACACCTTGCAACCAAACACCCGGAAGAATGAAATATCCGGTTTCTTCCCATTGACAAGCTCATAGGGGGTCTTCTTTAATAGCCTTTGGACGAAGAGACGGTTTGCCGCATAGCAAGCGGTGTTGATTGCCTCCGTCCAAAACTTCTCGGGAGTGTTGTACTCATCAAGCATAGACCTTGCTAGAGTTATGAGTGTCCGGTTCTTCCTCTCTACGACATCATTTTGTTGTGGAGTATATGTGGCGGACACCTCATGCTTGATCCCAACTTCATCACAATAGTCTTCAATCTTTGTGTTCACAAATTCGGTGCCATTGTCACTTCTAATCTTCTTGATCTTCACATCAAATTCATTTTGAGCTCTTGTAGCAAACTTCTTGAAGATGCCTTGTGTCTCTCCCTTGTCTTGAAGAAAGAACACCCAAGTGTACCGAGAGTAGTCATCCACTACCACTAAGCAATAGAGATTTCCTCCAAGACTAGCATATGTGGTAGGGCCAAATAGATCCATGTGTAGCAACTCTAGTACTCTTGAGGTTGACATGAAAGCCTTGGTTGGATGAGTGTTTGCCACTTGCTTGCCGGCTTGACATGCACTACAAAGTTTGTCCTTCTCAAACACCACATCCTTGATTCCTCTAACCATTTCCTTCTTGACAAGTTTCTTTAAGATTGACATGCCCACATGCGCTAATCTTCTATGCCATAGCCAACCCAAAGAATTCTTGGAGAATAGATACGCTTGCAAGTTTGCTTCATTGGAAGTGAAGTCCACTAAGTAGAGGTTGTTGTGTCGGAACCCTTTGAATATCATTGATGAATCTTCAATCTTGGTCACAATCACCTCATTTGGTGTGAAGAGACAATGAAACCCGAGATCACAAAGTTGACCAACCGGTAGCAAGTTGAAGCTCAATGATTGTACTAGCAAGACATTTGAGATTGATTGATCTTGGGAGACAGCCACTTTGCCTAAGCCTTGAACTTTGCCCTTTGAATTATCCCCAAAAGTAATCTTGTCTTGATTTGCACAATCCTCATCAAGTGTGGTGAACATCCGGGGGTCGCTGGTCATGTGTTGAGTATAACCACTATCAATTACCCAATGGCTCCCACCGGTCTTGTAGTTCACCTACACACAAGCAACTTGGAGTTAAGCTTGTTGTTTGGGAACCCCCTTAGTGCAGGGCCCCATTGCCTTGTCAACCAACTCCTTAGCAACCCAAAGAACCCTAGGCTTGTTCTTCATTGGTGGTCCAAGAAACACCACAAGTGGTCTACCCTTGGAATCTTTGTTGATGACATAGTGAGCATCATGAGCAAATGGCCTAGTGTGCTTGGGCAAGGTCTTGGGAAGTGGAGTTTTGCATTGAAATGATAGATGACCAATTTGTCCACATCCAAAGCACCTCTTAGGCTTCGGTTTTGGCTTCTCTTGATTGTAGCCATTGTACTTGTTCTTGTAGTAGTTCTTGGCTTCAATCTTGACCTTGGCCTTCATCACTTGGTTCTCCTTGTACCCAATACCGGTCTTGTCACTCTTCATGACGGTGCTCATTAGAAGCTCACTTTGGAGATTATGGCCTTTGGTGAACTTTTCAAGGCCACTTGTAAGCTTGGTCTTGTCATTCTTGAGCTTGACAATTTCTTCTCGAAGAGAGTTGATCAAGGTGATAGCATCTTTGTCTTCTTCTTGAGCCGGCTTGATGGTGAAGGGATTGTTTGCCTTGAGGTTGATTAGCTCTTCCTTGAGCTTTGAGTTCTCTTCACTCATCTTCACATAATCATCATACTTGTCGGCTTCTACAACTCTCTTGCCCTTACACTTTGCACTTTGCTCAAGAGCCACATCATCAAGCTCGATATCACAAGAGGTAGCACTTGCACACTTAGCACATGGGTTAGTAGCAACATGTGTAAGATCTTGAGTAAGTAATTCATTTGCTACCACTAGTGTGCCATGATCACTTTTCACTTGATTGTAGTCATCTTTTAGCAAGTTAAACCTTGTGAGAAGCTCTTGGGATGACCTCTCAAGCTTATCATGTTTCTCATTGGCTTGCTTAAGAGAGGCTTTGAGCTCCCCAGTGCTAGATGTGAGAGAGTTAATCTCAAGCTTCAAATCATCATTAGCACTAGACAAGTTATCAAGCTTATCATGCAAGTTTTCCTTGATTTCAAGAAGTTTGTCATTTTTACTCTTGTACTTCCTTATGATGCTAGCATATTTGTTTCAAATTTTAATTAGCTCATCATAGGAGGGTGCTTCTTCATCATCACTATCATCACTAGAGAGGTCATCACCATCATCCTCTTTTTGTACCTTCTTGTCACCTTTAGCCATAAGGCATAGGTGTGTAGAGGATGAGCCCGGCGATGAAGGAGGAGGTGGCGGTGGAATCGAAGAACCAATCACCAAAGCGGCCACCTTCTCTTCTTCACTCTCATCATCGGAGGAGTCGCTTGAATCATCAATGTCGGTGAGCCAATCACCCACAATGTAAGCCTTGCCATCCTTCTTCTTCTTGTGGAAGTTGAAGTTCTTCTTCTTTTTGTATGGCTTGTCTTGCTTCTTGTTATCATCACTTGAGTCATCATTGCTGCCCTTGTTCTTCTTGAAGTTCTTGAACTTGTTGTTCTTGAACTTGTCTTTCTTCTCCTCGGGACACGCATGGGCTAGATGACCAAGAGTGCCGCAATTGTAGCACTTCATTTGGGAGATTGGCTTCCTTTGAAGAGCTTGTGAAGAATTTCTTCTTCTTTGAGTCAAACTTGACTCCATTCTTGTTTAGCCTCTTCAACATCTTGGCGGTCTTCTTCACCATGAGAGTGATGTTGTCTTCATCATCATCATCACTTGTACTCTCAACGACATATTGAATCTTGCACTTCTCCTTGGAAGATGCCTTGAGAGCCAAGTCCTTCTTCTCCTCCTCCTTCTCTTTCTTCTTGGAGGATGATGAAGTTCCATCATTGATCTTCATGTACATCTCATGAGCATTGATCTTGCCCAACACTTGCGTTGGTGTAGTTGCGGAGAGATCGCCTTGATGAAGGACCGTGACGATGTGGCTATACTTGTCTATTAGAAGGACACAAAGTATCTTACGCACCACATCGGCCGGTGTCATTTGAGAGAGTCCAAGGCCATTCAACTCCTCTACAAGCACATTCAAGCGAGAGTACATTTCATTAGCATTTTCATGAGATAGCATGGTGAAAGCATTTAACTTAGCAATGATAAGGTGATAGCTCTCTTCTCTTTCACATTTAGTGCCCTCGTGAAGAGCACAAATGTTTGTCCAAATCTCATGCGCGATTTTGCAATTCCGCACACGGTTGAACACATCCTTGCAAATGCCACGGAAAAGAATATTCTTTGCCTTGGCATTGTTCTTCTCAAAGTATGGGTCCTCGGCGAACACCGATCCACCTTGGGTGGCGGCTTTGTGAACGCCGACATCCACGGCATCAAGATAGGCCTCCATCCGCACTTTCCAATACGGAAAATCATCCCCATCGAACATGGGTGGTGGTCCATCCCCATGGGACATCTTGCTCTAGGCGGTGAAGCCTAAATTTGAGCAACCAGGCTTTGATACCAATTAAAAGGATCAAGATGCCCAAGAGGAGGGGGGGTGAATTGGGCTTGTTTTAAATTTCTAAAGCAAATATAAAAACCTATCAAATGCCAATCACCCCCTAGTGCCTACCGTCCTTGTGTCCTAACTAGAAAGCGGTAGCAGTTCATAGGAATTAAAAACACCTAAGCAATTCTAGTAGGAAATGTAAAAACACAACGGAAAGTAATGCGGAAATGTAAAGAGCTAGGGAAAAGAAAATCTCATTGACGCAGCGATTTTTTCCCGAGGTATCGAGGTGTCGACACACCCCCCTAGTCCTCGTTGGAGCACCTCGCAAGGTATCGCTCCCCCTCTACCCGCGCAAGGGTAGAGTGCTCTCTACGGGCTGATTCTTCGCCACTCCGACTCGGTGAATCGCCCACAACCGATCACAAGAGCTTGGAGAACAGCCGCCAACAATCTCCCGGCGGTCACTTCCTCCGAACACCACCAGACCGTCTAGGTGCTGTCGAACACCAAGAGTAACAAGCACAAGACCTTCACTTGACCCACTCAAGGCTAGGAAGGTGGATGGATGCACACAAGTTACTCCTAATCACTCTAGGAGGGAAGAATAAGATAAACTCTCTCTAATCTCTCCCTCACTAGCCTCTTGGCTCTCCAAAAGATTTCTCAAGGTGTCACAAGCTGAAACAATGGCCAAGAGTGCTTCTAAGGACCAAGGGCGCAACTATAAATAGTCCCCACCTCCAAAACTAGCCGTTTTTTCACTTTTTCTTCTCTCTGCGTAGCCACCGGACTAGTCCGGAGCTCACACCACCGGACCATGCACACTGGTCCGGTGCTCACACTGATTTCAGACTCAGGCACCGTCGGACTACTCTGCTTGGTCCGACGCACTGGTCCGACGCTCTGGTCCGGAGCCTCGGTGCTCTCTGAGTGAAATCCTTTCTCTCTTGTACACACCACCGGACCACTCTCCTTGGTCCGGTGCCCTGGTCCGACGCTCTGGTCCGGAGCCAGGGAGCTCTCTGCATAGAACCAAACCCCTGTCATGAGGCATCGGACTAGCCGTCGGACGAACCGTCGGACTAGTCCGGAGCCTTCTGACTGTCTGAACCAAGCCACCGGACCACTCTCCTATGGTCCGGTGCTTACCAGACAGGTGGTCCGGAGCTCCTCGAGCTGGAAAACTGCCAAGTCAGGGACCACCGGACCACTCTCCTTGGTCCGACGCCCACTTAGCAAAGTGGTCCGGAGCCTCTTTCTCCCTCTTTTTCAACCGTTTTCGCTGAGGTTTCTTAAGGGATTTTGCTCCTACCATTTCTAGGGTTTGTCAAGGGCTGAAAGCAAGGTCTCTAGGACTAGTTGTGACAAGTGTGCATCTACCCACTTTCCTAAACTCTCCTAGGTCAAGCTACTAACCTCATACCCCCCTTTATAGTACGGTCAAAGGAAAAAACAAAAGCCCTAGCTATACTTAGTGCCCTTCTCAACCTTACGACACTAAGAACTAGCCTAGTCTTCGTCGTGTATCTCCATCCTTTGCAACCGAAACGATTTCCATCTTGAAGGCATGAATATCCATTAAGCCCATTCAAAATACATCACTCATGACCTAACATAAATGACTTTGTCTCTGCAAAACACACGTTAGTCATAGTGATCTAGTATTGTCGTTAATCGCCTAAACACAAGGGTCCATGATTCTATAGTCAGGATGCCCTGGAAACAATATGAGTAGAGTGCATTTTGTGAGGTTCAGATGCATGCCAATTGGTCCGTACTTCTCACACTGTCGGCATCCGGAGTGACGCAGAGAACAACTTTTTGAGTGTAACGACTAGGTGGTTGCTTGGGAGTATTTATACTTCCCCAACTCACCCATTCTACTACTCTTGCTCATTTGATCCTGATGATTACTAATTTACTCTTTGTAGTAAAAGAATAAAGCACTCAAGAGTTGTGATCTTGATGAACAGTTTAAACATAGAACTTACTAGAATCACAAATATATTACAAGAGTTATCTCAAAAGGAAGCTCTGGTAGAACTTGAATCTACCACGGTACAAACCATAGAGAGAGCACCGATAGGCAGACACTTCCTTCAAACTCTTCCCTCACCCTCTATCTCACTATTCTCTAGTTACAAGGGATAAATCGTACATGGTGATCTGTTCCTCTCTTGATGGCTACAACTGATCCTAATGCTAGATTCTTTGATTTGGAATGATGGATTAGAGTTTCTCCTCTAAATCAGGATGGCCTCTGGAAGGGGCAAGGGGCTGACTTTTATGGCTGTAATGGAGTCAGTGCAGCCCTCGGATCAAATCAACTTAGAAATATGGCATAGATGCAAACCCTAAGGCAGTGCAAATTCAACCTCCAAAGCGGAGATGTTTTGGTGGGACTCAAGGGTCGACCGGCCTCCTCTTGTGATAGATGGGCTCCCCTTCGGTCGTACGCCTTTTGGTGTCTTCTAAAGTCTTCACGTGTATGTTATCCTATAATTGATCGTATTTTCCTTTGACAAATAGGTCGTCCTTGCTGGTTTTCTGGATAAGTCTCGTAAAAACACAAATACACCAAAACTTATGGAATTCATTTGTTTAAACCCCTATACTTGTAGAATTAAGCATACATGTAGCTACGATGGAAGCCTGCACCGCTTCTTCAGCACCACCTAATTAAGAATGGGTCGAATGCAGGCTGCTAACTTCCCACATATATATAATACACTCCAAACCCTAGCTCCTTCCTCCTAGTCGTCTCTGATTCTTCTTCCAGCTGCCTTACATTTTCCTAATGTCGATCGTGTCCCCTCTCTTCCCCAATTTTGCATCCCCTCCCACTCTGATCTCCCACATACTGCTCCTTGACCTCAAACTCCCACATCAACTACTCCCTGATCTTGCTCCCTTCTTGGTAGGATCTCCCATCCAACGAGCAGGTTTAAGGCGCACTCATCCATGGTGGGTGGTATGTAGGGTGGAGGTGCGCTCGTCTGAAGTGGGCAACACACGATAGTTGTGGTGGAGCAGAACATAGGGTGGAGCACTCCATGATGGCAACAATGGAGCAACACACGGGACTAGCACGTGGACCCAGGCGGGAATGACAGACTCGATGGGTCAACGGTCTAGCACGGTAGGATCTGAGCCTTATAGAGGGCCGTGTTGGCAGAACTCCCATCGGGTCGTGCTCTTTGCAGGCCCGTATTGTGCTAGACCGGATTGCCCAATTGGCCATCTATAGTGGAAATCGACTAGGGTGGTTTCAATCTAGCTAAGTTTATTTTCCTTTTCAGAGTCCAGTTTCAATCTAACCCAATGAAAACTTGCCTTTTGTCATGGGAATATTGTAGATTTCATTTTGGGATGTTTTTCTAGAAGGGATAAAACCACACCTCCATGTATGTTTGAGGTTGATGATTGAATGAGCTATCCAACATCTAATCTTAAAAAAAACAATCTACTACCTTTTCTTCTACCTAAAGCTTTTCCAAGCTCTTGCTGCCAGCATGTCTCTGGACAAGGATTTGTTTAGTTCTAAGTGATCTTGCCGACCCAAAAGCAGTCATGTTGTGCCCCAGTTCAAATGGTTTTCCCTAAAGGTGTTCACGAGCTTTGCATACGAAGAAGGGACGTCTGATCGGCTCGACCATCTTACTATTGGCCAGTCTTGTTATTATAGGGCATTCTTCTTGTGTGCTAAGCTTTGCACGGCCTTACTCGGACATGCTGACTCTCGTAGATGTGTGACCCGAATCAACATCAAAATCATGTATTTTTATTCCATTTTTTTATATAAAGTATGTTAAACTTAACATAATTTTAGAAGTTGTTATATTTTTACATGGAGAGAGTATAATAAGACAATAATAAAGATAGTAATAATACTGAAAAGTGTCGTACGCGCAGTTGCATTTTAAAATGTGTATGTCGTCGTTAGTTAAATAGCAGACATATTAATTGATATGTTATAACACAAAGACAAATAACAAATCATAAAACTCTAAACCCGGCAGTGAACAAAGTGATGGGCCCGGCAGTGAAGATTCATCACTGACGGTTTTGCGAGACCTGACAGTGATGGGCCGGCACTGATTTGCAAATCCGTAGTAGTGTATATTAAAATTAAAACACGTGGAATAGATAGAGGACGAAACAAAGTAATCGAATGGTGAAGAATGCGACAAGCAAGAGTAGAGGGCTCAACGTGTTGCTCCAGCGACCCATGAGGGCCAGGGCGAAGGGGTAGAGGTGCACCAGCACGTACGCGTTGAACGCCAAAGCGAACACCTGCATTGGGCCATGGTCCCTCCACGAGCCCCGTTCCATGGCTGCAACCATGGACGTCAGGTTCACCGCTAGCACCGCGGCCGTCGGGACCATCAGCACCGTCCACCTCACGGCGTAGAGCTCAGCGAACGGCCTGTCTTTGACGACACTGGCGGCAACAGTAGTGCTCGTCGCACGCTGCTGCTTGGACGTGAGCTTGAACGATATCTCCTTCCCTGCCGCGACCTTGAGCGCCACCTGCGCCACCGCCGCCAGGTACGCGCTCGTGGCGGACACCATCCAGAACTGCTGGTTCCGCCACCAGTCGACCAACGCTATGCCGGACCACCGGGCCTCAAGGACGGCCACCGCCGCGAGCGTGAGCATCAGAGCTGCCACAAAGGCGATGTACGTGGCAGACGGCGGCCTGATGATGATTGAGAAGCCGGCGCCGGTGGTGGCGCCGTCGTGGCCAGCCAGGAGCTGGATCGCCGGGAAGATGCCGCAGTAGGCTATGAGAAAGATGGAGGTGAACGGGTACACCGTGGTGTTGAGGTACGCCAGGCGCTGCAGCGGGTGGAGCCGATGGCCGCCTAGGACTAGGAGGGCGTTGTTGCGGGAGAAGAGTATCTCGAGGGAGCCCGCCGCCCAGCGGAGCACCTGGTACAGCCGGTCTGTGAGGTTGATGGGCGCGGTGCCCCGGAACGCGTCCGGCGCGGTGGCGCAGTAGGCGGAGCGCCACCCACGCCGGTGTATGCAGAAGCTCGTGGCCACGTCCTCTGTCACGGTGCCGTACATCCAGCCGATATCCCGGCCCCACGCCGTCCCGTCCTCGTAGCCGCACGACACGAGCGCGGTTGCCGAGCCAATGGCAGCCGCGCCGAACGACGAGGACACTGTGTCCCATTGCTCCGCCTCCGACTTCAACTTCAACTTGTCGGCCTCATCAGTGCCTGCAGCGTGTGGCCTCCAGAGCGGGAGCGGCGGGTCGACGCCGTATAGTGCGGACCGGCGAAACATGCAGCCGGTGCCCACGTAGATGGGTCCCTGAAGTCCGTCGAGGCCGAGCTCAGTGCAGTCGAAGAAGACGCGGTTGTGGTTCGCGTAGCGGTCCGCGGGGTCGACGCCGTCGAAGCGCTGCGGGAACTGGACGAACGCCACGTCGCTGCCCTCGCCGCCGTCGAGCATGTGGCAGGCGCCGGCGCGGAGAGCCTGCGAGTTGTTCACGTAGTGGTCGCAGTCAAGGTTGAGGACGAAGGGCGCGTTGGAGAGCACGGCCGAGGCACGCAGCAGCGCGTTCATGGCGCCGGCCTTGCCGTGGTGCACGCGGCCGCGCCGCTTCTCCCGGCACATGTACACGAGCGCTGGAACCCGCACGTCGACCAGAAGTTGTGGCGCGCTTCCGCCGGGAGTATCGAGTACCAATTCAACAGCTCCGGCGTGATCTTCCGCGGTGCCAGTGCCACGCCGCTGCTGGCGCCGCACGTCTCCGGCCTGAAGAGCGTCGATCCGCAGCCGCAGCTCTTCGTACTCTCGGCGCACGCGCCTCCGGTCCCTTGCCAGCTCCGCCCACGCCCTGCCCTTATAGTCACCCCTCCTCGCCTTGGCGATGAAGAAGTAGGCCTCTGGGTTCCTCGGCTCCACCGCGTGCTTCCGGCAGAACGGCACCCACAGTCCAGCGAACCGGGCAGCCTCGGTGACCGTGTCGCGCGTGAGCAGAGCGCCACCGTCGTCCGACACGTAGCACGTGAGCTTCTCTGCGGGGTAGTCCGCCGCGAGGACGGAGAGGATGGTGTTCACGGTCACCAGCGGTGGCTCCTTCTCGGTGTCGGCGGTGGTCACGAATACATCCATGCTCGGAAGCATCGAATCATCGAGTGCACTGACGTACACGGTGCGCCGGACAGGCTGCATCTTGGGCAGCTGCTCCAGCACCCACATCACGGCAAACCAGAGCTCCCCGCCGATGGACACCATCCACGTGCCAAGAACTCTGCTTTTGTCGTCCGTGCCGGTGGAGCGAATCATCGCAAGAGCAGAGCTGATTCGCCACTGGAAGAACAGCACGAAGATGCACATCCGGACGATTATCATCAGCCTACAAAACACCACCATGCATGGTTTTCACACGACTTTTTCTAATGAAGCATCGTTTACTGATTTAATTTGCAGGTCAATGAATGAAGCTAAGTAGAATTCATTTTGTGCGTGTTATCTACGTAGAATGTACGGGTACTACATTACGTATGCCATTGCCACTAGGGTTCATCTCGGCAATTATTAAAATTTCTAGGGGTCCAAACATGAAATATTTTTTTAAAAAAATAGGCTGAAAAGCAAAAAAAAAAACAACTAAATTGTAAGTCATTTTAGTTTGTTATGTTAAGCTTCTCTATTTTTTTCTCAGTTTATAGAAGTATGTAATATAGAAACATCAACAATATCAAAACTAGATTAATTATATAATAAAATATATTTTTTATTATACATATTATATATGTTAATATATTTTCAAATAAACTTACTCAAAGTTAAATAAATTTGACAATTTGAAACCGAGAGTGCCTGGTTTAACTTTAACCAAGTGTGCCCCTGCCACTCTAAAAGACTTTTAGGAATACAAATTTTGGTGGAACTATTATTCTGTCCTCTAACAATAAAGAAATATGAAAAGCATGCCCCCCTCTATTTGAAATATATTACTGGAAATAGCTTCTAGTTGTTGATACAAACACCAATAACATGTTTGAATAAATGTGTACCTATACAAACACCAATTACCTGTATAGCTTGATGGTAATTGTAGAAAGTTTTGTGGTCCGGACAAGCAGCAGTCTCTCGACACTGGCCGACTTCTTCACATCTTTCGGCGACTCCATGTTATCGGAGGTGCCATAGGCATCGCTCATACCTCATGGTTATATGTCTTCGACATACTCGCACTACTCGTCAAGCCCCTATTGTTCTTGACAAGAAGGATGCTGCGTGGAATCAACCGTATATATGGAGGATTGGTCGCCCACTGTTGCCTATTTCTGATTCTGCTTCAACGACTTTATTTGTGCATGGTTTTCATACTTATTCCTAGCTTATTATTACATTTTTTCATTTTGGAACTGGTCGCAATATTTTATTTTTAATTATCCCACCAAATTGTGCAAGAATTATATATATCTATATATGCTTCAAAAAGTTTCATGATGCACATTACGGCTGGTTAGTGGGTCTACCACACTTGACCACTAAATTCTATTGGTTAGTTTGGCCACTACTGCACTAAGGTTATCATCTATAGTTCGTAGAGTCCCCGTCACCCCGACTCACGGTTTGGCAGCCATAGACTGCTATAACCATATCTTCTAGAGACGTGTCCAAATTGTCGAAGTTGACGATCGATGATGTGGTTGGATGGTATGACAGGCTCAATGGCAGCTTGCCAAATATATATATATATATATATATATATATATATATATATATATATATATATATATATATATATATCAAAAATATTGTCTACAACCAATGAATTCTATCACCCAAAGTGATAGCTACCACCCTCTCAAAATAGTCCCGGCAGTGTCTAGCTGGAAGCCATCTCTGATCTCAGAACTGACATACTCCGTACAGCAGGAGCAGCACAGCAGTGCACCATCTCTCACATTTCTCTGACCTCTCTCGCTCACGTCACTTGAGAGTGGGATTTTTTTGGCTTTCAAAATGCAATATCACATAAATCATAAGTCCATTTAATAAATTGTTCGAAGATTATAGTTGGAAATAATATGCAGAACAAAATGAGATCCATCAAGGCTACGTTTTAACAAAGTTTTTAAATGTGGGACCCATGTGTCACTTATTTTTAGAATAAAAATAAAGTCAATATGAATCTTGTTTTATAAATTTAATTACAAGAAATATTCTAGCGTAAACAAAATTCTAAGCATGACTTAAAATATGGTCAAATGAGATCTTGTTTCGTACATAAAATTATAAGAAATATTATGGTAAAAATAAATTACAAATCCGATGCATTTTTAATTAGATGTTAGGATTTGAAGCTTGAGCATGTACAAGTTTTGAATTTCGTCTATGTAAGCATATGATTGGGACCACATGTCCCACCACAATTTGTTCTCAGATTCCCTGAAGCTACAAGTTTTTGCTCGCATGGTTCAACTTTTATCATGTGGTCCAAATCCAAGAAGACAAAAATAGCTAGACACGGGTAAGCAATGTCCATTGTTTGCCAAAACAAAACAGTACAATCCAACCGTCCACAGCACTATGTGTCAAGGATCTAAAGGATGTGTAGCTATTACCCCTGGGGTAGCTACCCCTATGTGTAGATATATATATATATATATATATATATATATATATATATATATATATACATGTGTGTGCGCGCGCGTGCGTGTGTGTACGACGCACGTGCACGCACTTTTCAAATCAAGTTTTAGGATGCGCATCACGGCTGGTAAGTGGACCTATCATACTCGACCACTAAATTCCATTGGTTAGTCTGGCCACTACTGCACTAAGGTTATCATCTATAGTTCCTAGAGTCCCCGTCACCTTGAGTCACAGTTTGGCAGCCATGGACTGCTATAAACATAACTTCTAGAGGCGTGTCCAAGTTGTCGAAGTTGACAATCGATGATGTGGTTGGATGGTGTGACTAGCTCAATGGCAGCTTGCCCAAACGGTCGACCAAACTCAACGACATAGTTGGTGGAAACATGACCGGCTTGATGGAGCTTGGCGGCGGTGTGCTCAAGTGGCTGTAGTTGACGAGTGTAGGTGGATATATGACGTGACCTGCTCGAGGGAGCCTAGCGGCAGCGTGCTCAATTGGTCATAGTCGACGACTAAGTTGGAGACGACACATGACCAACTCGAGGGAGCCCATCAAAGACATGCTCAAATGGTCGTAGTCAATGATGGTGTGACCAACTCCACAAAGCCTATCACGTGGGTGTGCTCGAGTGGTCATAGCTGAAGATGGTGTCATCGTCTAAAAGGAGCCTATTGATCTTGAGGGCATTCTCAATTATTCCAAGTCCATGATGTAGCTCGTAAATGTTCATATTGTTAGGTGTAGCCCTAATTATGTTGGCACCGTGAAACATCAAAAGATTTAGTAGTGATGTCGATTTGAATTGCGAGAGATCAAAAGATGCCACAGTGACGCCGAGTCGACCTGCAGGAGATCGAGTGATGCCGCTACGACATCAAGTCAATTAGATCAAGAGATGCCCTGGTGATGTGGAGTGGAACAGAAGATCAAGACATGTGATGGAAACATCGAGTCGAAACACGGAAGAATGACAAATTTCATAGCAATGTCAAGTCGGATTGTGAGAGATCGAGAGATGTCGCAGTAGCGTTTGAATTGCATCATGGGAGATTGAGAGATACCATGACAACTTCAAGTCGAACCACGGGACATCAAGAGTTGTCGTGGAGACATTGAGTCAAACCGCGTTCATCGACATATGTCATGGGGACGTCGAGTCATACCACAACATACCAAGAGATGCCGCAGTAACATTGAGTCAAACTGTGGGAGATCGAGAGTTGCCACAGAGACATTGAGTCAAACCGCGGATCGTCGAGAGAGTCTACTGCGGAGATGCCGAGTCACACCATGGATTATCAGTAGTGTGGCTTTGTCATAAGGACTTAGTCACACCTCATCACGAATAATGCAGTGCAAGTTAGATTGTGCAGGACCTTCACTGAGGATTGTAAGGGGCTCTTGTGATCATCCTTAGAGAAGGCTCGTGGAGTGCCTAGATGATGAACCGGCTCATAGGCAAGCACTTACATTAGAGCCCAACCTGTGGGCTTGTGGAGCTTGTGGAGGTCAATGGGGGTATCTGCCAACAAGTAATCAAACCTCAAGAGAAAAATCACTGTGTCAACTTATCTCCCTTGATTTGCATTAGTACACTTCTACTCTTTACTTTGTGCATTCATAGCTTGTGTAGGCTCTACTAGTTAAGTAGCTTAGTTTGAGTAGTTTGTATGCCCTAGTGTTTACTTATTGCTTATCTTCTCAGTAGAATTGAGTAGAGCTTGCTTCTTTGTTATGGAAGTTGCTTAGCTTTATTCCTAGATTTTGTGTAGTGGTGCTCTTGTTAAACTAGGCCGAAGTAGGGGTTATTAGGGCCATCCTATTTTCTAACAAATTTCTTTAGTGTTGTGTCTTGTAGAAATTTTAAATAAGCTATTTATCCCCTCGTCAGCCTATAAGCATACCCCGAGGATGTAGGTTTTTGGTGTCGGATGTGTGGGCACCTAGGTAGATTTAAGCAATTGCTTCTGTGTCTGGCCCCGGTATGCTGTATCTCAACAAAAACTTTATACCTTGAAGATTAGAACAAAATATCTAAGGCATCACAGGTATATCTTCGTCAGGAGTTAGGAGATGTGAGCATAAAGACAGCGACAAGACACACCTTTGTGCATTCCAATTCTATAGCGGATATAACATGCTCCCTCCATCCGAAAAAGAATGCAATTCTAGCATAGTAGTATGTTTTACTCCGTATATCTTAAGTTTGAGTAATTATAAATTTAAAAGGTAACAATATTTATAATATCAAATAAATATCATTAGATTAATTATAAAATATATTTTCATAGTTGATTTGAAGCTATAAATATAAATAGTATTTATTAGAACTTAGTCAAATATAAACCGCTTTAACCGATATGCAATCCGTAGTACATAATTTTTTTAACGAGCCAATCATCCTCTCGCTATCATGGATGGACGATGAGGATATGTAACCTACCGAACACAGCTGTGACGATGACTCGATCGTATATACAGGTGATAGCATACATCACAACAGCACCGGTTCGGTGTTTGGCCCAGTCGGCTGTATGGATGCCTAATTAAACTAGCTTGCTAGGAACATTCCTGGCCAAAATGCATTGCTACATATAAACGTACATGTGCAAGGGGGGAAAGACGTACTAAATCAAATGTGTAGCCATGAGGTCTCTTCTCCACACCACCAGCAATGGCGGCAATAATCCCTCTGCTGCATCTGGCAGGAAGCAGCAGCACTGCAGCAGCAGATGCTTCGTCGTGTCCCTTCTCCTGCTCCTGCTAGCTCTTGTAGCTTCGGACGTGTATCTCAGCCTCCCAAACCGACGGAACCTTCTTCTTCCGTTATTCCCGCATCAGCCGCTGTTGTCTCGCCGACCCAGCAGACAGCGAGCCGGCGGCGGTGGCTGTGACATTTTCAGGGGCGAGTGGGTGCCGGACCCAGACGCGCCCTACTACACCAACGACACCTGCAAGGGGGTGATCCACGAGCACTACGACTGCATGCGTTACGGCAAGCCGGACCTGGGCTTCGTCAACTGGCGGTGGCGGCCTGACGGCTGCGACCTGCCCCGCTTCAACCCATGGCGCTTCCTCCACATGATGAGGGGCAAGTCCCTTGCCTTCGTGGGCGACTCCCTCGGCAGGAACCAAAAGGACTCGCTCATCTGCCTCTTGACCACAGTGAGTGATGATCGATGAGTTCATCATCTCGATTCATCCATCATCGATGAGTACATGCTGTGTTGAGAACTGAGATCATGATGCATGCATATGCATGTAATGATGTGATGCAGGCCGCGGAGCCTACGACAACGAGCTGGCCCAGCAGCAAGCACACCGTGTACTACTACGGCGACTACAACTTCACCGTGTCCCACTTCTGGGCGCCGTACCTTGTCCGGCACGAGCAGATCGACGAGGACGGGCCAGCGCACACGGGCGTCTGGAACCTCTACCTCGACGAGCCGGACGACGTGTGGGCGGCGCACGTCCCAGAGTTCGACTACGTCGTCGTGTCGGCGTCCAGCTGGTTCTACCGCCCGTCCATGCTGTACGAGGCCGGCCGGCTCGTCGGCTGCCACTACTGCAAGCTGCCCAACGTCACCGACCTCACGCCGCGCTACGCGCTGCGCATGGCCACGCGGACCGCGCTGCGGGCGCTGTCTGGCGCCGACGGCAGCCGGTTCCGCGGCACGGCCCTGCTGCGCACCGTGGACCCGTCGCAGTACGAGGGCGGGGAGTGGAACGGGGACGGCAACTGCGTCCGGACGGCGCCGTACCGGCGTGGCCAGAAGACGGTCCAAGGCTTCGAGCTTGATTTCCGCACGCTGCAGGTGGAGGAGTTGGCGTCGGCGGCGGCCAAGGCGGCGACGGACAGTGGCGGCAAGGTGAGGATGCTGCTGATGGACACCACGGAAGCCATGATACTGCGTGCGGACGCGCACCCGAGCAAGTACCGGGGATGGACGCCGGAGAAGCACTTCACCCTGCACAACGACTGCGTGCACTGGTGCCTGCCCGGGGCCATCGATACTTGGAACGACATGCTGCTCCATATGTTGAAATAAACGATCATCAATAAATTCAAGAAAATTAATAATGTCAACCCAGTGTGGCTGTGTAAACTTATTACACACACATTGTAAGATTGATTGGGCTGTAGCCTCTTGGTCGACTGCCCGACCATTTTTCGTGGTATTTTCACGCAAAATTCCAGTTACCGGAAACCGGCTCGTTGCCGAGTGTCCTAGGGTTTACCGAGTGCTTTCCCTCAGGCACTCGGCAAACGGCTCATTTGCCGAGTGCCACACTCGGCATAATCAAACACTCGGCAGTTTGCCGAGTGTTGGACACTCGGCATATTCTAACACTCAGCAGCATAGCCTGTGCCGAGTGTCTGTCGGACACTCGACAAAGGGAGACACTCGGCAAAAGGGTCGTTTACCGAGTGTCGGGCACACGCCAACGCCGACACTCGGCAGACGGCGTTAGGACCTAACGCCGTCAGCCGTTTGACGAGTGTCTCCGTTAGGCCCTCGGCACAATAAACCGTTTGCCGAGTGTATTCCCATATACACTCGGCAAACCATATACATTTGCTGAGTGTATTCCCTAACACTCGGCAAAACATATTTTTTTCCTTCTTAGTTTGGTCTCCAAACTTTTTCTGCTGTACTTCAATAGTACCTAGAACTACATGTTTAAGTATGGCAATTTTGTCGACATGTTTGCTATATTTAGTTAGTTGTTTTCAATTAAGTGAATTATTTGACTCAAATGAAATTTGAACTAAAAGTGATTGAAATAATGGAAAACAATGATTGAAAAAATATTATCCATATTATTAAGCATAATTTGAGTTCATATGTGGTAAAGTAAAACCAAAACTCCACATATTGTTTACAAAACATGATCTCAAACTTGTGCTAGAATTGATTAAAAAATATATAAATATCAAATGGACTCCAAAAATGTTAAAATTTATCATGGAGCCATTATATCATACTTAGAACATGTGATAAAAAATTGGGATAATTTCGCAAAAGTTGTTACATACGTGTCTTACAAATCCAATCATCTCCGATAATGTTTCATATCACTTAGAGGGATTGAATAGGATTTGAATTGAAATCGAAACTAAAATTCAAATTTGACTTCAAAACTTTTCGTACAGACAATACAAAACATATATGGTGTGATGTCAAGATTTGGTAATTTTTTGAAACCGTTTGATATTTTTTTATTTTTAGTAACATTTATGTAACGTTTGCCGAGTGTCAATGGGGAGACACTCGGCAAAGGGGGACGTTTGCCGAGTGTCGACCCTAGGACACTCGGCAAAGGGTGTCGTTTGCCGAGTGCCAGATCGAAGACACTCGGCAAACGATGGCAAAGGGATCCGGCCTTATCCGGACTTGATCGTTTTTTCGGCCGCGCGCTCACACACACAGAAACACACGCACACATGCCAGCCGCCGCCGCCGCCGCGAAGCACCCCGCCCGCTGGTGATCTCGCAACCGCCGCCGCCCCCATCCCCACTCCTCCCCCGCCGCCGCCCCACCCCCATCCCCTCTCCTCCGCCGCCGCCGCCCTGCCCCATCCCCTCTCCTCCCACCGCCGCGCCGCCCCCACCCCACTGCTCCCCCGCCGCAACCCCCACCCCCACCCTGCCCGAGCCCCGACACCAGCCAGCCCCGTCCGAGCCCCCTCCTCCACCCCATCCCCTCCCCTGCCCCCTCCCCCACCCCTCCCTAGCCGACGCGGCCCCCACCACCCCACCCCCTCCCTAGCTGGCGCTGCCCCCACCACCCCACCCCCACCCCCAGCCGTACCCCCACCCCCACCGAGCCGGCCATCCTCACCCACACTCCCACCGATTCGTTTTACAGAGAAGGAAGAGTAGGGGAAGAAGAAGAAGAAGGATAGGCAGGGAGAAGGGGAAGAGAGGAGGAGGAAGAAGAAGGAGGCCGCCCGTCGCCCAAGGTATGAATTAGAAGAGATATTAGTTGTAGTTGTAGTTGTAGTTGTGGTAGTGGTAGTGGTAGTGGTATAGTGGTAGTAATATAGGTAGCGGTAGGGTTATTGGTAGTGCCCATCTTTATTCGTTATGAGCATGAATTCAACCTATATATGTGTGTGGTTGTCGGCCATCGAGCCTTTGACATAAACGTGGTTGCCGACCATTGTGCCATTGTTTTATTGTAGGTTTTGGAAACCTCACTGTGCAGGGGAGGTTCTGCCGAAATTTTTACTTATGTTATTCTTTTTTCTTTTGCAGAAGGAAGTGGAGAAAGGAGCAGAGGCGATCTCTACCCGCACCGCTCTGGAGTGTTTACGAGGCGAGTCGGTCCAATCGAAGAACCACATGCTCTGGAGTGTTTACACCCGGCCTTGATGGGGTCAAGTATTATGGAAGAATTCTAGAAATATACGAACTCCAGTTCTATGGTTGCAAACCTCTTAATCCTGTCATTTTCAAATGTCATTGGTTTGATCCTGCATTAACAAGACGGACCCCTAACCTAGGGCTAGTTGAAATTCGACGAGATTCCTTCTATCCAGGCGATGATGTCTATATTGTTGCTCAACAGGCCACACAAGTATATTATATGTCATACCCATGCCAGACGGATATCCGTCTCAAGGGGTGGGATATTGTGCACAAGGTATCATCACACGGTAAATTACCTATCCCAAATGATGAAGATTACAATTTGAACCCAAGCACATATGATGGAGAGTTCTTTCAAGAAGAGGGTCTAGAAGGTAGGTTTGAGATAGACTTAACTGAAGCCATTGAAATGGAAATAGACAATGAAAGGTTATCTGCCGAGGATGCTGAAGATGAGGTGGAAAATGTAAAGGACTTACAATTACTTGAGAGATTAAGTTTAGGCAATGGAAATAAGGATAACATCGCTCCTTCGGATAGTGTTGAGCCTTTAGACATGGTTGATAGTGATGATGACACTTATGATCCCGCTACTCCTGACCATGATGAGTATTTCTAATACATGTAATACATTGTTATTTTGTTTATTATTCTGCATGTCTTTCATAATTATGTTATTATACTAATTGATATACTAAGTATTCTTTTAAATGCAGGTAATTCAAGATGGTCGGTGGCGGAATGAGGTCTCTCTCCTTGGTTTACGCCGGGTCAAGCAGGAGGCGGAGCGCCCGCAGGAGAGCCTCGGATCCTACCCCGCAGCCAGAGGCGCAGGCACATCAGGAGGAGGAGCAGGGGGACAAAGAGCAACAACAGCCGCAGGAGCACGAGCAGGCGCAGGGGATTGAGGCGGAGGAGGGGGACGACGACGAGGACTTGGCACCTGCAGGGGGTTCCACTTCAGCTGCTCCGCCGGCTGTCTACTTGCGAAGACCGACGAGCCTCCCTCTACGACCCATCCCACTGTCGGGTCGTCCGATGATTCGACCCGGGGTTGAAAAGTAAGTACTTTTGTATGGTTTCTCTATTTCATTTAATATGTTTAAAACCACAATTACAACTAACATTCTTGGGTCTCTTGTGCAGGAGTTGGTCGTTTGTGAGTCCAGATACTCACAAACGCTCGGTGAATGGGATCTTGGGACTCTTGTGCAGGGAGCACTTCCCTGACTTAGTTGAGTACGCTGGCGTCGTAGGTCCGGCGTACACGTTTGACCACTACACCGTGGCAACCGATGCTCCAGATCGGAATGGCAGGACGTTTGCCAACAAAGCGGAGCGGGTAATCGGCGAGCTGTGGGTAAGTTGTATCGCACATATTTTTTGTAAAGTCTTAAAATACATAATAGATGCATCACGCCTCTCTCTATATGTACGTGTGCATGATTTCTATAGATGCCAGGAGGGACACGAGGCCCACGCCGACACTGTGGCTCGCCGAGTTTGCAAGAAACTCATGTCGGACATGCACTACGAGTCGCGTGTCTAGTCCATCATGACTTACCACGGCGACATCCTTAAGGAAAAGGTCTCCCAAGCTGACGCCAGGAACATTAGGATGACACGACAGCAGTACGAAGATGTAAGTATACAACTTTATTACTGATTTTATTTAAGATTTAGTTGGCTAAATATGATATTCATATATGTCACTTGATGTGTCTAGGCGATTCCATGGTGGTGCTCCCATCATACCGAGTGCTGGAAACGGATTGTGGATAAGTGGTGCGGCCCCGATTGGGAGGAGACGCATAACGCTTGCCGGGAGCGGCGTTTGATGAGGCCAGGCACAACACACTACCAAGGAAGCCAGAGCCTAGAGGCATACGCGGCCACTTGGGTACGTCAATGACTACAATTTAGTGCAACAGTTACTTTGCATGATTTCTAATCATCTTGTTGATTTGCCTTAGCTTTGCATTCGTCTAACATTTGAATGAAATGGTGTAGCCCAGCTGGAGGATGAGAGGAGGCGACGAGAGGAGCTGGAGGCGAGGATGGAGCCTGATCGGCAGGCGGCGAAGCTTGAGCGGCAGACGATGGCGGAAGAGCGAGTACTCAACCATCAGAGTCTGCAAAAGATGTTTGAGTACATGCAGAGCCTTGGCGCCGCTCAGGGTATGGCTCCTCTGGCTTTGGAGCTGCCTCCACGTCCACCTCCACCTCGACCTATCTACTTCGGCACTTCTATGAGTATAAATGTTTTTGTTCATATGTTTACGATTGTGGTCAAAGCACAATAACACTTGTAACCTAGCATACTTTGAATGTTAGAAACTTATAGTTCACTTGTGTAACACATGCAACCTCTTTTATTTTGTGCAGAATCAATCGGCGACATCAAATAATGCTTCGCCTGCTAGCTTGGGAGCTTCGCCGGTCTATGGACCTTTCCAGGGCTTGGGAGGGTCGCCGGGCTATGGAGCTTCGCTGGGCTATGGAGGATCGCCGGGCTTGGGAGGATCGCCGGGATCAGGTTGTGGGCCTCGTGCCCCTGGATCCTCGTCGTGAACGCTTTGGATTGAACTTTGAATGTTTTGTGAACCGTGGATGCACTGTCGTGTTGAACTATGGATGAATTGGCACTTATTGTGAGATATATGTGATGTTTGTGATATTTGTGTTGTTTGTGATGTGATACGTGTTGTTTGTGATATATATGAGTTTCTTGTGATATATATCTTCTGTTTGTTTGGATGAAATTGAAAAAACAAATAAAGAAGACTGTTTCTGGTCGATTTGCCGAGTGTAACACTCGGCAAAGGCTTGATTTGCTGAGTGTGATGGTCATGACACTCGGCAAAGGAACCATTCTAGAGCACCTGGGAACAGCCTTTGCCGAGTGCCATGGTTGTGCCGAGTGCTATGGTCAAGGCACTCGGCACAGGGTGCAGTTTTGCCGAGTGTCCTGCATGGGGACACAAGGCAAAGGGTGTGGTTTGTCGAGTGCCGTGCATGGGGCACTCGGCAAAAGGCTGACGTTCACCGAGTGTTTCAGTCAATGCCACTCGGCAAAGGCTGACGTTCGTCGAGTGTTTGACTTGACACTCGGCAAACCTTCCGTCACCGCGCCAACGGTCGTTATCGTGCACTTTTTTTGCCGAGCGTCGCTTTGCTTTGCCGAGTGTCTCCGTACACACGGTAAATCATTTGCCGAATGCCCGAAAAAAAAACACTCGGCAAAGAATCTTTACCGTGAACATCGTTGTCGTGTGCGTTTTGCCGAGTGTTACACTCGGCAAAGCGTTTGCCGAGTGTATTATGGCGTTTGCCGAGTGCCGTAGGCACTCGGCAAAGGGCCCGTCTCCAGTAGTGTTACACTGTAAGTCGACCCTGTGACCCCTCCCTAGCGCGTCCTCTCCTCTAACCACTGCACCACACTATTACCTACATCTATAATCCGTTTTGGTTCCTCACATATTATACCAAATTGAACCAAACTGTGTAAATTACTTGTTTGAGGTTCTAAACAAATTCAAATGAAAAAGATATAAACTACAAAATTTCATAACTTTTTGAGATCTTCACTTTTCATTTATAAAGTTTTCCCATCTAAGGTGGTTTACAAAAATTGAATTTTGAAATTCAAATGCAGTTTTGCACGATAAGATGATTTTAAATAAAAAAGTTGTCAACTACAATGTTTCATAACTTTTCAAAATCTACAATGTTTATTTCGTTGTTTGGTCATATGTTTATTCGACATGGTCGTTCTTATATTATTTACAAATTTTATATATTTCTCTTGTAGTTTCATAAACTACAAAAGATATGTAAGATTTTTGAACAAATTTACTTTAACTTTGTCATATAAAAGAAATGACCAAAATAAACATTATACATCTCGTTAATTTATATAACTTAGTAGTTCAAACCTTTTTCATTTGAATTATATTACTGTTTTATAAAATGTTTTGAAATTTATTTGCTTAGTGTAAAAAACACTCGGTAAAGCTCTTTGCCGATTGTAAAAAAACATTTGACAAAGTTTTTTTTTGCCAAGTGTTTTTTTCTTTGACACTCAACAAAGTGGCCAAAGAAAACACTCGGCAAACCTCAAAACACTCAACAAAGAACCGTTTTCAATAGTTAATTAGACCGACAAGAGCTTCACATAATGAATATATGGCTCCTTTACTTCATTGCTCAAACCATATACACTATTAGAATCTAAAAGTTCTTCTAGTAAAGTGAAGTTCTCCTAATATTTTAATATTTAAAATTTAGTACAAATTTTCCTACTAATATCTCGTAGTGAGAATTCCTGATATGATGTTTTATTACTACTTAGAAACACTGAAAATAAAATCGGAACTCATTTCTGCGGAGCCAGGCTCCCGCAGCACGCACGCTCTAGGTGGCGAGACGCTTCCATGCGGTCCCGGCCCCACGCAATATTTACTGTCAAGCAAACAACTTCTTCCTCTATCCTGTATCTGCCAAACAACCAGACACTGGTACCCTACCACCAGAGCCTAGCCGACGGAAGCCTAGGCCGGATGCAATGCAGGCATGCAGGCTGCCCAGAGAAAACAACCAAACGCGCTCTTAATTTACTCACTCAGAACCGGATGCAATGCAGGCATGCAGGCTGACCAGAGAAAACAACCAAACGCGCTCTTAATTTACTCACTCAGAACACACAACGCACACACGTCACACTGCACTCTCAAAAATAGTAAGTTAAATTGACGCGTGCGTCACAACTAGCTAGATTGCCCATGCCAGTGCTACTTCTCTAGGTATCTGGAAGGATGGAGGATTGCTAATTGAGTTGCTTGCATGCATCATCCTTATGAGTAGATCGATCATGCTGATCAAGATAATCGTGAAAACAGTGGGTTCCAAGCAAGCACAGGTATGTCACGTACGCGATATGCTTGTAATCTGCATCTCTTAATTATTATATATAAGATCCATATGAGCTAGTGTTCTAGCACTACCAGCTTCATAAGAATAAAATTATTCTCGTGAACAAATGAGATATGTATTTGGTGAAGTCATGAAGACGAACTCGATCAGTACAGATGACAGCATGGATTCCATATAGACAACAACAATAGCAAAAGAACACCCGTCTATGACCACTACAGCTGAAATGCTCGTCTTAGTGATCACCTATGGATGATATAATTTCTTTCCCCGGTTGGTACCACCAGGCATGAGAGATAATTTGTTTACTATAGGATTATTTCACCAATTTTATATTTGGTAGTTGATAAATATCTATTGGAGCAAAAAAAAAAAGCATTATTATGTGCTTATCTAAAGCTGGGTAAGTGTAAGAAAAGTAAATGCTTGTTTAGGTTTAGTCGTGAGCTATGAAAAATATGTTGTGAGATGTGAGCTATGAAAATTAAAAGCTGCTTTGGAGCAATGTGATGGGGCAACGTTGTAATCTGTTTGGTTGAAACAACTATATATTAAACCTATCCACTCTCTCTATCACCCTTTAAAACAAGGGTTATTTTGATTGGTGCCATTGTAATTCTTTGAGTTTTAAAAACTACCATTATAATTTATCTATTTGGAAACATATCATTATAATTTAAAGTGAACTAGAGTCATGCCATTTTCTACGCTAGTGAAGACGTTAGGCCCACCTACAGTGTATGGTATATTCGTATAGACGAAAATGCCCCCATGACCTTGTGTACTTCCACTCACTTACGTGTGGACCCTACAAGTCATATCCTTCTTCCATCTCTAGCCAACTCCTTCGGTCCCCTGGTCTCCAATGGCGACGGCCCCGCACCCAAGACAACGATGGTCCTGCTATGGCTGCCATGGCGAGATCGCTGCTGCTGCTCGCGCTCCTGAGCTTGGCCTCGCGGCATGGCCGCACGGGAGCTCCGGCCGCCCAGGTCTCTGCTAACGCCGGCAGCCGCCGTACCGCACGTGCTCGTGCTCGCGAGCCCGACCTCCCGCCATGGCCGTGCGCGGAAGCTCTGGACAGGCCCTCTCCCCGACGCCGGCAGCTGAGAGCTGACCCGCGCCCGCTCGCGCTCGCCGCCGCTCTTGCTTGCGAGCCCAGCCATGGCCGCGCGAGAACTCCGGTCAGGTCTCTCCTCGACGTCGGCAGCCGTGGCCCGCGGTCGCTCGTGCTCGCCGTCGGCACTGCCGCTCCTGCTCGTGAGTCTTGCCGCCCGCTGCAGCCGCTCGTGCTCCCCGTCGGCACTGCCGCTCCTGCTCGTGAGCCCGGCGCGACTGCTCGTGAGCGCTCCTGAGGCCGGCCTCCCACGACCTCGGCACGCACCTCGCCGGCGCGACTGCCGCATGGGGTTAGCAAGGTACGATGCGCAGCTCGGGCTCGGGCTCGTGGAGTTCCTCGTGCTGCACGCGGCTGGTTGCTTGCTCGCCGTCGTCAGCCTGGCACTGCTTGTCGCCGACCATGCTTCTCGCCTCGGCGCTGACATGGGTGCTGGGCTCCGTGCAGGCGTGCATAACTTGTGCGGTCGTGCTAGCCTGCCAGGTGTACGAGCGCGCCGGCGGCCGCTCAGAGTTGCTGCAGTCGAGCGTTGCTTCAGCTGCTGGGGAGTGTATTGTTCCTGGTTGTTCGCGAGCACCATTGGTAAGAGACGGAGTGGAAGGGGATGACGAGTGGGGTTCACGTGTCAGCTAGCAGAGTGAGGAATACAGCTGAGGGCAATATCGTCCATATAAAAATACTTGTATTCCCCGTACACTGCAGCTGGGCCCAGTGATCCAAAAGACGCGTGGTATTTTTGAAAGATGGAAAGAATTACAATGGCGCTCCTCAAAATAGGTGAATAGTAATGGTATTTTTTCAAACTTTAAAAATTACAATGACACCCAACAAAATAACCCTTAAAACAACTATGAAATATCTCTCTACTTCAACCCATTTGAAAAAGCTGAAAGTCGAAAGCCAAAAGCGAGGTCTACACGACTAAAAATAATTTGCAGCAATATGGATCCTATTGTGGTTAGAGGCAGCACCAAGTGCCAGGCAAAAGAAGTTGTCTCTGAAGATTGCATCCTCACATATGGCTCCAAAGCTAGCCGCCTCTACAATTGGCAATAGAAGTGGCTGGTAGCCACATCTACAAATGATTGTATTTTCAAAGGCCGCTAATAACTCAAACCACTTCTATTAAATATCCATTTCTAGAGGTGGTTGGCTTTGGAGCCACCTCTAGTTCTAATAAATGAAATTTGGGCGTAGTCTATAAGCACCATCTCTCAATCCCTCGTCTCTCTTCTCCTAAACCCCATCTGTGCCTCCTCTCCCAAACCCTTGATGCCTCTTCCTACATCGCCCCTCGCACACACAGCAATGTCCACTACCTGCCACGACTTCAACACCAAGACGCAGGCATGCAATGATGCAACTAGTTTGCCCCCTAGGGCGTCCGTCGTGGCGAAGGGTATGGATCCCGATCCATGGTGACATTTTTTACCTCATCGACTCTGATGAGGAGGTGAAGTTGTCTTTCATGCACCTCACCTTATATAGTTGTCTATCACTAACCGTGTGTTTGGTTTGGGGATGACTAGGGATGGGTTGGACCCAACCCACTTTTCACGTTTGGGTCGGACCCATTTCTTGTTTGGTTAGCGGGTTAGAGTGGCACCAGTTTTTTGTTTGGTTGGAGTGCTTGGTTCATAAGGGTTGAGTCATGACACATGGGGTCCACCTGTCATTCTCTATGTCATTCTTCTTCCTTCCCTCTTCCTTCTCTCGTCCTGCTCCGCTCACGCCACACGACATCAGAGCCAGCTCCTGGACCGCTCCTCCTCCTCGCGCCCCCGGTCGCCTCCGCCCCGCCCCGACGTCCGCGCCCCGCCCCGGAGAGCGCGCCCCCGCCCCGACGAGCGCGCCCGCCCAGCCATGGCGAGCGTGCCCGCGCGCCTCCCCGACATCCGCGCCCTGCCCACCCGGCAAGTGTGCCCGCGCCCCCACCTCGACGAACGCGACCGCCCAGCCATGGCGCCCACGCCCGGCGAGTGCGACCGCGTCCCTCCCGCCCTGACGAGCGTGTCCCGCTCTGGTGTCCGTGACCGGCCCCGGCGAGTGCGCCCACGCCGCCCCGACGAGCTCGACTCGCCCAACCCAAGAGAATCCACACAGTCCCCTCGATATGGAGGAATCAAACCAACCCGACCTCCAAACCAAACACTAGGCCATTTGGGTCCAACCCGAGATATCCCACCCCAACCCGCAATCCAAACACACGGTAAGTTCATTGAATGATCTAGCTAGTGAGCCTTGGAATACATGTGTCTTGCCCATATATAGTGACTAGTTATTGGATCAACAAGTGATTATGTCAATGCTGCAATAGTCAAGAACCAACTAAGCCAAAAGTTGGGCAAAGTCTCTTTATGACCTATTTCTAGAAATTATTTTGAGAACTTAGGATCTTTACGACACCTCTCTAGGAATCATTTTTAGAGGTGGGCTACTTTATGTCCCATATATCTATAAATAAAAGGAAATCAAATATTTAATTTATAAAGAGACCTAGAGCTTGTAAAAATATTTGCTCCTATAAACGATTTTAGATTAGAATACTTTTAGCTAAAAAAATTATATCTTGACGAGTACTATAACCATTTTATAATGGTGTCTATCTGAGGTCTTCAAAAAAAATCAAAATTTTGATTTTAAATATCAAAGAACTTGTAAATTGTATTTGGGCCTCTAAAAATCTACAATGTTAATATCTTGTTGAGCTCTATAATTTTGTTATAAAGTATGTCTTCATCTGAAATCAATTCAATGTTATAAATTTATTTGTAGAACGAATCTTTCTATTGATAGGTTACCTTACTGAATGACTTTGAAAAATAATTTCTATATGTGGTTCCTAAGGTGGTCTCTTTGTAGAAATTCTCTGTTTATTAATGAATGATTGATATTACAAATCACCCTAGAAATTAAATTTTAAAGGTGGTTCATAAGAGACCTGAGGCCCCTCCTCTGTTCACTATGAAATGACATTGACGTCTAAGAGGAGGTGGATTAGATAACTTAAAATCTCTGATTTTCACCTTAGCAAAGCCTACGCAAATAACTAAACTATCTAAATGTCCAACTATAGTTTTGCTAGTGTGTTTCTATCTCTACCGTAAAAGAGTTATGCAACCTAGGATCCAATTCTATTAACTAGCCTATCAACTAAGCTAGGAAAGGTAAAGCACACAACTGAGGTACCAATGTAAATGTGGAAGCTAAAAGTGAGGTAGAGATACAAACTCCCGTCAATGATTGATATTTTTACCGAGGTATCGAGAAGCGTTCAAGCCTCCCCATCATCCTCGTTGGAGCCCCTCGCAAGGGCCAAGCTCTTGGCGAGTAACTCCGAGAATATCCCCCGGCCTTCCCCACGCGCAAGTGGGTCCCTAATGTGCCTTTCAGCAAGCCTCTCCCAAACCACTCCCTACCGTCTTCACTATCAAGCTTCTAGCTGAAACACGCCATGGGCCTTGTTCCCTCCAATACATGGTGGCAGCCACACCACAAGCACGGTTGTTGTGGTCTTGCAAGACTACAAGCCCTACTGAGTACAACAATGATGCACACAAGCAGTGAGTAGTAAGAGGTATACAAACCTCGCTAAACACTTGGCCTAAACCTAGAGCAAGCACTTAAGCAGTGGTCTAACTAACCTAAGTATCACAAAACACCTACACTAATCACCAAATGTATCACTCAGCACCTAGCATATGGAGAGCTCCAAAGTAGTGTACCACCCCTAGTATCTTCCATGATCTCTCTTCCACACTTGTTTTGGGCGACTGGAGGCTTATTTATAGCCTCAAAGTTTAGGACTAACCGTTACCTCTTTATTGGGCTGAAAACGTGAGCTCCGAACCTGGACTTTGGGGGGCTCTGGACCATGCACCACGAGACTTGTTGTCCTCAAGTTCAAATTCGATCGTTGCCACGCTCCAACGGCTCTTTTTCTGGTTATGGACCTAGGTTTGGACTCTACCTCCATACCAATGTGAACCTCGGTTCTAAGATATCTAAAAACTATACCAAGACATATTTTGGTTCTGTACTCGGTCATGAGCCCACCTCTAGAGCATCACTCAAAGTCTTGAGCCCTCATAAATACACCACCGGACCCAGAGGGCATAGTCCTAAGCTCCAACCAGACTAAGTCTTATGGTCTGAACTGAGTCTTGTGGTCGTTTTTTAACCTAACTTTTAACTCCCAACTTTGATTTTGATGATCTTGCATATTTTAGAAAGCTAATTAAAAGATCTACAACTCTGAGCTATTATCATATTAATTTAAACCGATCCAAACTCACGAGACATTTCCAATTCATTCACATCTTTGTCTCAGTTTCGGTGACATTAATTTTGTTCATGCCTTGGTCCGGGCTTCTTAATCTTTACGTCTTAGACTCAAATATCCTCTAGTGTCTTCCTTTGAGTGTTGATCAATTCTTCATGTTTCACTCTCAGTTCAAGTCCAACATATTAGACTACAAAACATTAACTTCCAAATATATTAGTCCAATGCAACTTGGTCATCATATTGTTCATTAGACACCAAAATTCAATCTAAATGGGCCAATGATCCAGTTTCCTTACACGATGCAGTTTCCAAATCACACGTGACAAAAAATAGACACGGTCATATCTAGAAATTATGTTTATATTAGTGCATGGCTGCCAAACTATGACTCGTGCATGCTGACGGGGACATGCGAATAGCCTTAGTGCAGAAGTGCGAGATGAGCGTAGCTTAGCTGGTTGGGTTCCTTGTGGTGAAACCTACTCACTCGGGTTCAAATCTCCGATTTGATAGGTGCTCATAATTTCCTGGATTTATTCCAGGATTTAACAACACTATTCTTTCTATAGTAGGCAACGTGCATCGCTGTCGAGACGCCTACGGTGATTTCGTTAATCTTGAGATTTGCCGGTCGAACTTGGTTTTTTGGAGCTGCTCATAGGGATAGGGGGTGCGTACGTGCGTTCATATGGATGAGTGTGCGCTCGTGTATGTGGGCATATGTAACTGAGTCTTAAATAAACCTTAGTGCAGTAGTGGCCAGGGACTAACCGATGGAATTTAGTGCTCGAGTGTATTAGGCCTAATTACCGACCGTGAAGCGCATCATGAAACTGAATTGATGAGCTCATTTTTATGGTGGACAACTGGGCATGCGTATAAAATCCATGCATAATTTGGTGGGATAGGAATAAAATATTGAAAATGCAACAATAAGCTAGGATAAGTATGAAAACTAACCAAGTATTAATAAAGTTAAAGCAGAATCAGAAATCGGCGACTGTGGGCGAAGACCAATCCTGCATATATATAAGGTTGATTCCACACAGCATCCTTCCTGTCATGAAAAATAGGGCTTGACCAGTAGTGCGAGTAGTATGTCGACGACATATATAACCAAGAGCAATGTGTATGGCACCTCCGATGACAAGGAGTCGCCGAAAGATGTGAAGTTGGCCAGTGTCGAGAGACTGCTGCTTGTCCGGACAACAAAACTTTCTACAATTACCATCAAGCTATACAGGTAACAGATAATAGGTATACATTTATCAAACATATATGTTGGTGTTTGCATCAACAGATACATACAAGCTATTTTCAGTAATTTGAAATAGAGGAGACATGATTTCTTATTTTCATTAGAGAGGACCAGAATAATTGTTCCATCAAAATTGTATCTACAAAAGTCTCTAGAGAGGCAGGTGCGAGTTTGGTTAAATTAAACCATGTACTCTCTATCAGATTCAAATTGTAAGTAGTTTTGGACTTTCTCTAAGTCAAATTTGTGTAACTTTGGCTAAGTTTACTTAAAAATATATTTAAATCTACAATATCCAATAAATATATAATAAAAATATATTTTATGGTGTATAACTAATATAGTTTTGATGTTGTAAATGTTTATACACTTGTCTGTAAACCTGATCAAAACTGAAGAAGTTTGACTTAAAAGAAAACTAAGTGTCTTGCAATTTAGAGCCATATTTTGCTTTTTTAACTTATTTTTTCTAAACTTATTTCACATTTGGACCCCTAAGATTCTAATTGCAGAAATGTGCCCCATACACAGCGCCAAAAGTATATGTAAAAATAACGCCAAAATATATGCATAGGGGCCAACATCAGCGCTTACATGACATGGACCGATCGACACCAAAGCACAGAGCATCTCTATGAGATATCTTATATATATAATTGCATCTGCTATAAGTTGTTTTATTTTAGGAGAGTACCTTAAATCATTTTAAGATATAAGAGAGAATAAGATTACCTAAAACTTATTGTTGACACCGTTTTTCGGCACGTGTCAAATGAGCTAAGACTTGTGTTGATCAGTGGCTGTTTTCTATCGGCATCGGAAAGTTATCAGTCGAATTTGCCGATGAGAAAGAATGTTGCAGGAAAGATAAGTTTGTTACCGATGAAGGCTGGATGATTCTTGCCGACAAGGGTTAATTAGTGGAGTCAAGTCGTCCGAGCTGCAAAGTTGCTGATGCCGTTTGCCGATGAGGAGATGTTACCGATGCCTATAGAAGGTTGTCAGTACAAGGTTGCCGATCGGAAAGTATTGCCGATGCCGATGGACATGGAGTGCCGATGGGCACAGGATGACTTGGCGTTTGACGTCAGCAAGGGATAGCTGATGGTGAAAAAGGGAAGTCGCGGATTGAGGGAGTCTGCCGATGGAAAGTTTTCATCGAAAGAAGGACATAAGGAAACTAGTGATTTTATACCAGTATTAATATAATAATTTGAGTCCGACTCTTGCCCGAGTCGTTTGTTTCCTTTAAAATAGGGGTGTTTGTTTAGGAAAATAATATTGTTATTTGGGTCCGACTCCTGCGTGAGTCAGTTATTTCCTTTAAAGTAGGAGTTTTGTTTGGGAAAGGTGCGAGTCGTGTCTCTGTACAACTCTCCATGCGGGAGTATAAATATGTGCCCAAGCGCTGCGTGTAAAAAAGAATCAATCATATCAAATCAAATCAATTTACTCTTATTCTACTTTTATCGCAATTTATCCTTTTTGCATTAAGTCTTAGTTTATCTACGAGTTCTTCAAGCTTCGACGGGCTGCATCATCTTGATCTCCGTCAAACCCTTGTAAGTTCCGCGTGGGAGTACCTCTGAGCTTTGATATCCGGGCGTATCGCTGTTGTCTCGTTCAGCTCTGCTCTAGTTATCCTGATCCAGTCCCAATCTTGACATCCGGGCGCATCGCCGTTGTCTTGATTGAATCTTGTTCTAATTATCGTCCTTGTCGATTAACTGGTCAAATCGACTGGCACACCCTCGGATATCGAATTTCGGGTATAAGCCCGAGGTGTTCACAGATCCTGACGCTTTTTGTGTCAACACCTCTTTTGGCACGCTTGGTGGGACCCGATTATATAAATTATACATCCATTATGGGTGATAATGCCGACGTTAACCAGAGGAACGTCATTGAAGTCTCCGAGGCCGATCTAAAAGATGATCAGAGGCTGGCCATGGAGCGGGCTATGGAGGAGTACAAGCAATTATATCTGAAATCCTTCAGCCTAAGCAGGAGCGGCGAAGCAATCTAGAAACAAGATCCGCCGTTGCCACGGCAGGTCACGTATGACGTCAATCCTGGTAAGTTACAAGAGATGGTTAATTCTGCTCTAAATCAAGCGTTAATTGACCACTCCAGCGTGCTGTCTAATACTGTGTACAATGCTATGATGCAATCATTCAAAGAAGGATATGCACCTCAATATGTTGGTCCAGCGTATCACCAACCTGGATCGGCATCTATAAGCCTATCGGCAGCCCCAATGGCGTCTTCTACTCCTGTGGAACCGTCTGCCGATGTGGCTACACCGCCAAGGCCGAGCCCTGACAGCATCACCAAGCTCCGTACAGATCCAGTGGCGTCGGCAATTTTAGAACCTGCTATCCAAAGTCAGCCAGCCCCTGCTAACTGGTGAGGATACGGTATGCCTCCGAATCTATCTGCTGGTTCTAATCTGGTGCAGGAAGATAGCTCAGCTTGGAAGGGCTCCATGGCATCGGCAATGCAATCTCAGCCGATGGCCCCTATGATGCATTACTCTACACCCTCTCCAACTGTACAAGTGCCATCAAAAGATTTCCAAGTAATTTCTAAAATACATCTGATGCCACCATCGACAAGCCCTATGCCGATGCAACGGAACATAGCGACTGGAAGTCAGCCTATGCTGATGAATCCTCAAGCCGAAGTGCTGGTACCTCAAGGTAACCAGTTTGTTGATTACTCTAAGACGTAGGAGCAGCAGATGCCAGTTAGCTATCAGCCATCAGCAGGCCACATGTCAATGATTTACAATCCTGGGTGGACTAACCCATCGCCGGTTCAACAGTCTAGCATATCAATGTATCAATATGGGAGTCCAGCAAACATTCAAAGTGGACCATCGGTAAATAGCCGATAAATTCAATGCCTCATAATCCAGTGAATGTACAACATTGCCCATCGACAGGTCAGCCGATGCATAACGTCTAGATGACTGGTGTTGTGCCCATGCCAACTACTCTGAATCATCTTCCATCAAGATTTGAAGGGGCGCATCAGCCGGCTCCACCAGTCAACAACCAGCCAATGAGTCGGCAAGAGCAGGATGCATATTGGACCGATAAGATCGCCGAAGTAATGAAAGAGCAATTCGGCATCAAACCCAAGGTAAACACATATTCTTATCGGACCCCGTATCCTCCAGCGTATGATTTTATTCCTGTCCTAAATCGGTACAAAGTGCCTGATTTTACCAAGTTCTCCGGCCAAGATGACACATCAACGATGGAGCATATTAATCGCTTCATTATCCAGTGTGGAGAAGCTGCCAGCAGAGAGGAACTCAGGGTGAGATTGTTTTCTTCATCATTGTCTGGATCGGCATTCACATGGTTTATATCATTGCTTCCAAACTCTGTAATCACATGAGCCGATCTAGAGAGACAATTTTATAAATACTTCTTCGCTGGCATACATGAAAAGAAGCTTACCGATCTGGTCAAACTGAGGCAACGCAATGACGAATCGGTAGAGAACTTTGTTCAGAGGCTGCGGGACGTGAAAAATAAATGTTACAGCCTAGTGCTTGATGATCGGCAACTGGCAGATTTGGCCTTCCAAGGATTACTGCCACACATCAAGGACAAATATGCGTCTCAGGAGTTTGAAAGCCTAAGTCATCTGGTGCAAAGGATTGTCGATCAAGATATCAAAACCTTTGAGCCCCGAAAGACTTGGAATAAGAAGGTGACCTTCATCGGGCAAGAAGAAGACTCTGGGTCAGATGAAGAGCTAAGCATCGGCGCGGCCGAGTGGGTGAAGGATAAGAAATTTGTGTGTTGTCCGTTCGGCCAGAAAGAAGCTGAGAGGTTCACCTTTGACATTACCAAGGCCGATAGGATGTTTGACTTGTTACTTCAAGAAGGGCGAATCAAGTTAGCGCCTAACCAAGTAATTCCATCGGTTGAAGAGCTCGAGAAGATCAGGTACTGCAAGTGGCACAATGCAACTTCCCACAGTACCAATGACTGCAAGGTATTCAGGTAGCAGTTGCAGTCAGAGATTGAATCTGGACGCATCAAATTTGAAAATTCTAAAGTCCAGAAACCGATGAAGATTGATCAGCACCCGTTTCCGAACAATATGGTGGAAACCAGTGGAAAAACCAAAGTGCTGACATCGGAAGCTGCCAGGAAGAATGCATCGGTAGATCCTAACCATCAAGTGACTGAGCGTGATGAAAGGAGGTTTGCCGATGATAGAAAGAGCAAGAAGGTTGTCGATGAAGGTGGCAGTGCCAGAAGGGCTCCTAGTGTTGTAATCACGCACAAGCAGTCAAGGCAAGAGTATCGGCGATCGCAAAAGGAGCGACATCGGCAGGAAGAAGAAGAGCAACAAGAGTGGCTTCGGCATAAGGACCACTGGAAGTGCCCCTTCTTCGTTCACTGTTGGGAAGAAGGCATCAAGCTGCCTACTGCCGATAATTGCCCCGATTGCAATGGATATTATACTGCCGATCGGTCAGGTAAGAAACCTTGTTTTGATGATCGGATGCCCAAGTACGCTAAGCCGTTCAGAGAGAAGAGATCGGCACATGACCGACTGGGGGGCAAGCTCAGCGCGCATAGCAGGCTTGGCAGGCGTGTTGATCAAGAGAAGCTTGAGGAGATGGCCAACGCAAGGGTGCCTGATGAAGAAATACTCTCCAGAGATCCAAACATCAGGAGTGGTGCCGATGCAAACAATGAAAGGCCGCGCCAGCCTGTCTGGAAGACTAAACTTCCCCAATGGTGCCCTAAGGGTCTAACAAAGACTCAGAAAAGGAGAATCCAGCGCGAACGCCAAAGCGACTTATATGATAGTGAAACTCCTTCAACGGAAAAGCAGTGGAGGCCAAAGCGTAAGGACAGGGATCCATCGGCAGAAATCAATATGGTCGTCATATTGTCGATGGAGTTCATGGCGCCCGCCGGCGATGAAAAAACTGCAGAGACGGCACAATTGGTCTTGGATCCGATGGCAGCCGTCTTCGAGAAACCTGCCGATGATGAAAGGCAGCACCTAAGGGCTTTGTTCGTTAAAGATAAAGTGGATGGGCAGCCCATGACCAAGATGTTGGTGGATGGTGGTGCATCGATAAACATAATGCCACATGTCATGTTCAGGAAGCTTGGAAAAGACGACCAAGACTTAGTCAAAACAGACATGAAGCTCAAGGACTTTGAGGGCAATGTGTCGACAGCTATGGGAGCCGTATATGTTGACTTAACCATCAGCAGTAAAACTTTGCCGACAACGTTTTTTGTAATCAGTAGCAAAGGCACCTACAACTTGCTCCTAGGAAGGGATTGGATCCACGCCAATTGTTGTATTCCTTCCACCATGCATCAGAGCCTTGTACAGTGGATCGGAGACAAGATTGAAGTCGTCCACAGTGAGACCCCATCGATTGTTGCGTCGGTAGAATCGGAAACTTATGAGCAAACCAGATGCATATCAGGTGAAGCTTGGGACACGGAGTTCCTCAAAGTTGTCGATTACCGCATTAAATCGATCCAAGCAGTCGGTCCTGAAGAAGAGTTTTAATGGATCGGTTCGCTGATGATGGAAAACTGGGACAGGGTTTCACATCTGCCGATGATTTACTTGAGATAGACATCGGCGATGATAGTAAACATAGGCCTACTTTTATTAGTGCTAAGTTAGATTCCCAATGTAAACAGCAGTTAACTGATTTGTTAAAGGAATATAAAGATTGTTTTGCTTGGGATTATACGGAAATGCCTGGTTTAGACCGATCGATAGTTGAACATCGGTTACCTATTAAGTCTGGTTTTCAACCACATCGGCAACCTGCGCGCCGATGTAATCCTACCATCCTACCTGACATTAAGGTTGAGATTACAAAGTTAATCGAGGCTGGATTTATTCAGCAATGCAGATATGCTGAATGGATCTCTAATGTGGTTCCTGTGTATAAGAAAAATGGAAAACTTCGTGTTTGTATTGATTTCAGGAATCTCAACAAGGCCACGCCGATGGATGGCTATCCGATGCCTGTTGCCGATCTGCTGATTGATGTTGCTGCTGAACATCAAATCATTAGCTTCATGGATGGTAATGCTGGATATAATCAGATATTTATGGTTGAAGAAGACATATCCAAGACTGCCTTTAGATGTCCAGGTCATATCGGTCTATTTGAGTGGGTTGTCATGACTTTTGGCTTGAAGAATGCCGGTGCTACTTATCAAAGAGCGATGAATTTCATCTTTCACAAGTATATCGGCACGATAGTTGAAATCTACATTGATGATGTGGTGGTTAAGTTCGGAGATTTTGAGAAGCATCTTCCCGATTTGCGAAAAATATTGGAATGCACAAGGGAGCATGGGTTGAAGATGAATCCTAACAAGTGTGCATTTGGTGTATCGGCAAGATAGTTTCTGGGCTTTATGGTGCATCAAAGAGGCATTAAGATTGGTAGAAAGTCTATTGATGCGATTAACAAAGTGGTCTCTCCTACAAACAAGACTGAGCTGCAATCTTTGATCGGCAAGATTAATTTTATTAGAAGATTTATATCCAACTTATCTGGTAAGATTAAATCTTTTAGTCCATTGTTAAAATTAAAAGCCGATCAAGAATTTATATGGAAAGAGGAACAACAGTTAGCCTTGGAGGAGATCAAAAAATATTTGGTGAACCCTCTGGTATTGGTTCCACCTCAACACAGGAAACCTTTCAGGTTGTATTTGTCTGCCGATGATAGTGTCATCGGATCGGCCTTGATTCAAGAATTTAAAGGGAAAGAACGTGTGATATATTATTTGAGCAGAAGACTGGTAGATGCTAAAACCAGGTATTCGGCCATAGAGAGATTATGCTTATGTTTATATTTCTCTTGCATAAAATTGAGGCATTATTTATTGTCGGCGGAATGCACTGTCATCTGCAAAGATGATGTGGTTAAGTATATGTTGTCGATGCCGATATTAAGTGGGAGAATCGGCAAGTGGATTCTGGCACTTTCAGAATTTGATCTAAGGTATGAATCGGCTAAGGCAGTTAAGGGTCAGGTGATGGCTGATTTTGTTACGCAGCATTGCACTATGGTAAGCTCTGTGGAGATTGCTCCTTGGATTTTGTTCTTTGATGGATCTACGTGCAAGGAAGGAGCGGGTATCGGTGTTCTCCTAATTTCACCCCGAGGACGGAGGTATGAGATCTCGTTGCCGATTGTTGCTGCCTCAACAAACAATCAGGCTGAATATCAAGCTTTAATAAAAGGGTTGGAATTACTTAGAGAAGTACGTGCCGATGCCGTTGAAATCTTTGGCGACTCTATGTTGGTGATCAATCAACTGACTGGAGTATATGAATGCAAAAGTGAAGTGTTGATTGTACACCACGAGAGGTGTTTACGACTATTGAAGGAATTCAAAGAGTACCGTCTTGAGCATATTCCTAGGTTGCATAACGAAGAGGTCAATCGTTAGGACAGAATGCTTCAGGGTATCAGCTGATTCAAGAAGTCATGACATCGGTAATAGCTGCCGATGACTGGAAAAGGGAAATTGCCGATTACTTGAAAGATCTGTCTAAGAAGGTTGAAAGGCGCCTGAGGTTTCAAGCTACCAAGTATGTGCTCCTTGACGATGAATTGTATTATCGGACGATTGATGGAGTTTTACTTAGGTGCCTTGGTAAAGAGGAGTCAAAGGAGTTGATGGGCGAAATCCATGAAGGTATCTGTGGAGCGCATCAATCGGCATTCAAGATGAAATGGATGATTAGACGGAATGGATATTATTGGCCGACAATTCTTGAAGATTGCTTCAACTATTTTAAAGGGTGCTAGGATTGTCAGAGGTTTGGTAATGTGCAGAGGGCACCTGCATCGGCAATGAATCCTATAATCAAGCCTTGGCCGTTTAGAGGATGGGCTATTGATCTTATCGGCCAGATTTATCCGCCGTCAAGTAAGGGGCATAAGTTTATACTCGTTGCTACCGATTACTTCACAAAATGGGTTGAGGCAATTCCTTTAAAGAAGGTAACATCGGCAAACATGGTGGATTTTGTAAAAGAACACATTATTTACCGATTCGGTATTCCTCAAACTATTACTACCGATCAAGGAACCATGTTCACATCGGGAGAGTTTGATGAATTCGCTGCTAGTATGGGGTTCAAGGTATTGAATTCTTCTCCTTATTATGCCCAAGCTAACGGTCAGGCTGAAGCAACTAATAAGGGAGTTATTAAGCTTATCAAACGCAAAATTGAAGAGAACCCTAGAAGGTGGCACGTAGTGTTAAATGAAGCCCTATGGTCGTATCGGATGGCTTGTCATGGTGCAACCAAAGTTTCGCCGTATCAGTTGGTCTATGGACACGATGCTGTCCTGCCTTGGGAAGTTAAAACTGGTTCTAGGCGTTTATTTTTTCAAGATCAGTTGACGACCGATGATTATGCTACTCTTATGAAGGATGAGTTAGAAGATTTAGCAGGTCATCGGTTGAGGGCTCTAATCAGCATTGAAGAGAATAAGAAAAGGGTTGCCAGATGGTATGATAAAAAGGTCAAGGTAAAGGAATTTGTCGATGGTGATCTGGTATGGAAGTTGATTTTACCGATTGGGACTAAGAGTTCTAAGTTTGGAAAATGGTCTCCTAATTGGGAAGGTCCTTATCGGATAAAACAGTCTGCTCCTGGCAATGCTTATATTATAGAAACTCTCAAAGGAGTTGCATTCTCTAGAGCAATCAACGGTAAATACTTGAAAAAATATTACCCTAGTGTTTGGGTAGACGCATAGCGTGCTCGTTTGAATGCCGATGAAAGAGAGTTATAATACCTCGGTAAAAGCATGTTAACATTATATTAGAGCAAAATCAAATATCAATGTTACATTTGCCGATACAATGAATAAATTACAACAAGGATTGGATGGCTGATATCGCACGCAGGCGAATTTGCTCTATCTCCTCCATCTCCTTGGCATCGGCGTCGGCAGACCCTTCCATCGGCTTGATTTTCTTCTTCAGCGCAATGGCTTGTCGGGCGTTTGTATCCCTTTCTTGTCGAAGAGTTTTGACGGTATCGGGCAGCTGAGCTTTCTTTTGGGTAGCTATGTTCAAAGGTTCTTCAACCTTTCTTAATTCAGCCTGCAGCTCTTCCTTCCTTGCCGATAGTTGAACGATTTCTTGCTCAAGGTCGGCGCTAGAAGCTTCTACTTGGCTGATGCTCTTGTGCTTTTCATCGGTGATCTGTTTGAACTTGAGCATTTCCTCTGCAAGCTTGGACTGGGCGTTCCTATCAGCAATGCAGCGTGAAATCCGTTGGTATTGGAGTTGGCGGCTCTCAAGGAATGCTGCCTGGAAGAGTATCTCCTCTGTATCGGCAGAGAGGTAGCCTTAGATGTTCTTGAACGCTATCTTTGCTGCACTAGAATCTTGGACAAGCTGGGATGTGTCTTGTTGCAGCAGAGAAAGCAGTGCTTCAAGCTTGAGTTTGACCTCTGCCGATAAAGTTGGAGCAGAGCTTTCTTCATCTTCGTCTTCATCGGGAGGATTGACGGCGAAGGAGAATAGGCTATCTGCTGGAGCGGAGGCTTCTTGGTTTTCGTCCTCATCCTAGAGGTTGATGCCGAAAGAGAACAAACTGTCTGGGGAGTCTTGGGCCTGAGAAAGAAGAAGTCAAGACGTGCCGATCGTAAAGTTATATTGCCAAATTTTAAGTAGTCAACTTGCCATCTTGAAGCGGACTTCTTGCCCAGGACTTGGCATGTCGGCTGGTACAGCCTCATCCTGGAGATCGCCAGCAGTGACTGATGAGCATGCCTCTGTTGGAGAAGCGGTTGGTGTTGTTGGTGCTATTGATGGCGCCGTCTCTGCCATTGTGATCGGTTCCTGTGGTGGTGGTGCCGTCCTTTGGTCAGGATTCTCATCTGGTGTAGGCACTGGTGCCAATACCGATGTTGTTGTTGGTTCCTGCAGTGGCGGCGTTGCTTCCTGGATCGGAGTTTCTTCCATTGGCTGTTCAGGAGCAAATGCCGATGGTTGTTCTGCTGTTGGTGCATCGGCAGCGGTTGGTGATACAGATGGGGTAGCTCGCCTCAAGCGTTTCCACTTTGGCGCAGCAGTGGGCGAACCAGCCCGTTTTTGTTGCGAAGCCTGGGGAGCATCGGCAACAGAAGTTGGAGGAGTTCGTGCAGCTGCCGATGGTCTCATTGCCTGAAAATGTTTAGTGCAAGTTATTTAAAGTAAATGCTACCGATAAGCAGTATATGATCGGTATAAGTAAAGATAAGATTTACTGTAAAAGCCCGTGTCAAAGCAGCAACAGCAGCCGATGTAGCCGTGGGCGTCGACTTGGGCTTGAGAGTAACCTTAGGTACCTTCCGAGGGGTGAAGGCAGCCAGCGTGGGGGTATTATTGCCGATGAGTGATATGGGATTCATCATTCGGAGGTTGAAAGGCTTGCTACTCCTGCTCATCTTGGGGATTGGATCATCGACCTGTTAAGCATAAGAAAGTCAGATGCTGATGATAGAAATAAATTAAGAGGAATGCATCGGAAATTGAAAACTTACTGCATCATCAGGAATGACATGATCGGCGTCAATTATTTGCTGATAGTAGTGGGATGACTTGGCAAAGAGTTGATGTCTCTATTCTTGCCACCAGAATTTATATTCCTCTGTGATGAAGGATATTGGTGCCCAGGAGGATAGGTCAACATCTGAGATATCAGCATTCGGGGGGAGGTTGACAACCTTGTTCCAGTCCATGGCGCTGGAGATGATCTGCCTTGGTTTTATGACTTTGGAGTAGCAGAGCTTGATCGGCAGTTGGCCGAACGCCAGTTGTCTTGCTGCTGCTGCTAGGTAGTAGAACTCAAAGGAAGGAGGAGTGTTCTTTTCAGTTCCAAAAATATTGACTGGAATGGCTCAGGGGATGATACTGGCCTTCATGATCATTGCGTTTTGAGGCACATTCCCATCGGTGAGGTTGAACAGCAAGGGAAATCGGTTGTCTTCATCGATATATGGCCACCAGAGCCGTTCTGAAGCAGGAATTCCATTGTAAAACTTCTGGAAAAACATGTTGAACTGCTCTGCATCGGCATCGGTTCCTGGTAGCACTATGATGGCCTCTCCAAAGTTGAGTGGAGGACGAGTTGCCGATTCATCATCATTGAATGTATAATTTTCTGATGTCTCTTGGGAATTGTTGGGCGAATAAGTCAAACTGAAGGACTTTGTACATGTGTGCATTCAGCCACATGTTTATAAACCACCAGGGACCCCGAGGTTACCAATGGACTCGCCTAGTAGTAACTTCTTGGACACTTGGTGTAAGAGGCGGTATACCGATCAGAGAAGATATCGGCCGAGAGGAAGTCTTGTTCCATCGGCTAAGAGTTCTGTAGCTGGGAGGCACATTGTGGTCGGACCGACTGTTTTGCCACAAAAGATAAACTTTTCCAGCCACATGTTCAGAAAAATGGCATGCTCTCTTTGTCCCACCGATCTAGTCTTTTGGTATTCCTGGACGTAACCGGTCCAGCCGCCGATATTCTGAGTGTTCACTTTGTACTCGGCTTTCCTATTGAACAGAGTTAAGGTATCGGCAGAAGAGACGTGCAAGCCGGTCAGCATATGCACATCGGCAAGGGTAGCAGTGGCTGGTCCATGTCTGAATAGAAAGGCGTTCATGGTGTCAGACCAGAAGTAGGAGGCCGCTATCAGCATGTTTTCGTTTTTCTCCATATCGGCAATGGAGAGTCTGATGCACTGATCCAGACTGCGCTCTGACCAATAAACCTGCTGTGTTCTAACGACCCTAAGGTACCAGTTTTTCCACCCCTTGGTGGGTTTGGTCCATGAACGGAAGGCATCCTTCCATAACCCTAAACTGAAGCATTCAGATCTAAAGGGAATACGGTTGGTTTCCGCATTGATCATGTAGCTAGGATCAGGATTGCCCATTGGACTTAGGCAGTTGAAGTTGGACTGGTCAAGGGGGATCACTACTTTGTTGTACAGTTTCTAGGTTTCGAAAGGAAAAGAAAGGATCAAAGAAGGAGATTGAAAAAAGATTGCAAAAATTTATGCAGGAAAGGAACTGGCAGGAGAGGGGATGAGGAAGAAGTGGATTTACCTTGGGGATGTCGACGTGAATCGCCATTGGAGCTTGAAGCGTTCTTGCGGTTCGTATTTGGCTTGGGGGGAGTATTGTTGCTTGATCTTGAAAAGTTATTCTTCGGAGACGCCGCCGGAGGATGAAGACAAAGGCAAGGGAAAAGTGAAAGTAGGCTCAGGGTAAAAAAGGCAGATTGGATTGTGGTAACTTTATAGGCCTAATCAGGGGTATTTTGGAGTTTCTGCTCGTACTGTACAGGAATGTGAAGAGGCCTGCGGTGGATGTGCGCAATAATCAAGGAGATATGATTGGGTTTGCAACTGTTTGTGCTATGATCGAGGAATTTTATTAATAAATTGCAGTTCTGCGTGCGGAGATCGAAGAAGTTGTGCAGTTATCTTGGAAGGAACGGCTATAGTAGAGAGAATTTCGGCGCGTAAAATATTATACACTCCGAAATTAGGGGGCATGTGTTGACACCGTTTTTCGGCACGTGTCAAATGAGCTACGACTTGTGTTGATCAGTGGTTGTTTTCTATCGGCATCGGAAAGTCATCAGTCGAATTTGCCGATGAGAAAGAATGCTGCAGGAAAGATGAGTTTGTTACCGATGAAGGCTGGATGATTCTTGCCGACAAGGGTTAATTAGTGGAGTCAAGTCGCCCGAGCTGCAAAGTTGCTGATGCCGTTTGCCGATAAGGAGATGTTACCGATGCCAATAGAAGGTTGCCAGTACAAGGTTGTCGATCGGAAAGTATTGCCGATGCCGATGGACATGGAGTGTCAATGGGCACAGGATGACTTGGCGTTTGACGTTAGCAAGGGATAGCTGATGGTGAAAAAGGGAAGTCGCGGATTGAGAGAGTCTGCCGATGGAAAGTTTTCATCGAAAGAAGGACATAAGGAAACTGGTGATTTTATACCAGTATTAATATAATAATTTGAGTCCGACTCTTGCACGAGTCATTTGTTTCCTTTAAAATAGGGGTGTCTGTTTAGGAAAATAATATTGTTATTTGAGTCCGACTCCTGCGCGAGTCAGTTATTTCCTTTAAAGTAGGAGTTTTGTTTGGGAAAGGTACAAGTCGTGTCTCTGTACAACTCTCCATGCGGGAGTATAAATATGTGTCTAAGGGCTGCGTGTAAAAAGGAATCAATCATATCAAATCAAATCAATTTACTCTTATTCTACTTTTATTGCAATTTATCCTTTTTGCATTAAGTCTTAGTTTATCTACGAGTTCTTCAAGCTTCGACGGGCTGCATCATCTTGATCTCCGTCAAACCCTTGTAAGTTCCGCGTGGGAGTACCTCTGAGCTTTGACATCCGGGCGTATCGCTGTTGTCTCGTTCAGCTCTGCTCTAGTTATCCTGATCAAGTCCCAATCTAGGCATCCGGGCGCATCACCGTTGTCTTGATTGAATCTTGTTCTAATTATCGTCCTTATCGATTAACTGGTCAAATCGACTGGCACACCCTTGGATATCGAATTTCGGGTATAAACCCGAGGTGTTCGCAGATCCTGACGCTTTTTGTGTCAACACTTATCTTCTATATTTCAATAATATATTTCTTTAAAGATAGAGAATTTCCTCGTTTATTTAAGAGAAATGATGTTTCTTTTAGGATGTCTTCTAAGAATAATTATAGGTATAGGAGGTGAGATAGAAGATCTACTACAACACCTTTATATCCTCTAAAATACTACTTTTTAGGTATGGAAGATTGGATAGAAAATCTGGTCATGCTATATAGGATGCAATACATGTATACGTGGTAGGTAGATAAAATCCACAAATGCATTCTATTTAATTCCTCTATTCTGAAATAGAAGGTATTGAAGAACTTAAAGTTTGTTCGAAATTATAAGATATATTTTAGGTGAATTGACTGCTATCAAAACACCAATTACATGCATACCTACAATCAGTGTTTACCACCAGATTTAAAATTCGGTAAGAGGGAGAACTTTCATTGACTTTTAAAATAAATTAATAAAATATTCTAAAATTTGGTCAAACTAGGCAAAGTTACATCCTGTGTACGTTCTATTTTGCTTGCATTGCATTCACACAAATAAGCTCTTTATCTACTAAATTATTTAATTTCAAATCATTCAAAAAAAATGTTTTGTGATTATTTAGCATTTTTTGACAGGTTCAATTACTTATCAAATTCTCCCCATTTTATCTTAAAATTGAGGGTAATACTACAATACATAATTTACTTGCTAGGAGGTAATACCTCAAATAAATCTAACCATTGATTTTTTTAGATTTTTCAATCAAATAATTAGTTTAGAAAAAGAAAAAAAGATTTTCATATTACTTTATTGTTATAGGACAGAATAATTGTTAGAGGACACATGTTATTGGTGTTTGTATCAACAACTACAAGCTATTTTCAGTAAACTCAAATACAGGGGCGGGGAGGGCATGCTTTTCATATTTCTTTATTGTTAGAGGACAAAATAATAGTTCCACCAAAATTTGTATTCCTAAAAGTCTTTTAGAGTGGCAGGGGCACACTTGGTTAAAGTTAAACCAGGCACTCTCGGTTTCAAATTGTCAAATTTATTTAACTTTGAGTAAGTTTATTTGAAAATATATTAACATATATAATATGTATAATAAAAAATATATTTTATTATATAATTAATCTAGTTTTGATATTGTTGATGTTTCTATATTATATACTTCTATAAACTGAGAAAAAAATAGAGAAGCTTAACATAACAAACTAAAATGACTTACAATTTAGTTGTTGTTTTTTTTGCTTTTCAGCTTATTTTTTAAAAAAAATATTTCACGTTTGGATCCCTAGAAATTTTAATAATTGCCGAGATGAACCCTAGTGGCAATGGCATACGTAATGTAGTACCCGTACATTCTACGTAGATAACACGCACAAAATGAATTATACTTAGCTTCATTCATTGACCTGCAAATTAAATCAGTAAACGATGCTTCATTACAAAAAGTCGTGTGAAAACCATGCATGGTGGTGTTTTGTAGGCTGATGATAATCGTCCGGATGTGCATCTTCGTGCTGTTCTTCCAGTGGCGAATCAGCTCTGCTCTTGCGATGATTCGCTCCACCGGCACGGACGACAAAAGCAGAGTTCTTGGCACGTGGATGGTGTCCATCGGCAGGGAGCTCTGCTTTGCCGTGATATATTTTATTAATTATTTTATTTTTATTTGGGGTTTAGGGTAGAGGTGGTGGAGAGGAAGATCGTGGAGTTGTTTGCTATCGATTCATTTGATATCGATATGAATTGATGGTGGTTGTGGACTAGCGACAATACAAACTCATCACACATTTATAATAATTATTACAAAACATCCAAACAAAACTTAAAGTATCGAATTAAATGTCGGATTACAATAGCCTTTCGAGGCGGTCTTTTCCGTAGATCTTCTTGAAGTCCTTACTCTGCACAATGGATAGATATTCTTTTCTATACACTATCTCGTCCAGAATAAGAGTTGTTATCTCCTCTTGAAATCCTCTTATCTCAAAATCTACCAACCTGTTGTGGCCCTAATCTTTGCGCTGTAAATTGATACAAGATGATATTGAGATGCACATACGTAAGACAAAACAATAGAATTAAAATGCGACGCGTACGTACCATGTCATCTCCTATTCCTAGTTTTGCGTCAAAGTAGGCAAGCATTGCCCACATCACATAGAACTCGCACTCATTGTTCCCCATTGGTTGATCTAGGTGTTTGACCTTCTTCATATACTCCACTTTGAATGGGGTTCTCCATTTCTTTTGCAGCTTAGGCTTCACATTTCTCCAATCAGGTAACACCTTCATTCTATATGACAATGTAAATGAAGTGTGAAGGCTGAGGATATTAATTACAATATCATATGTGATTGAAAAGTGTGGTGATATTGGGTTCACTTATATATTTAGCACTTTGACTAGGGGTTCGATAAGTTCAAGTGGCTTCTTTTTTGAGTCCCACACCTCGATAGTTGAATTTTTAAGACTTATATCAACGAGGACGTAATGGTTGCTGCAATCACAAAGCTCATGTTATTGAATGATATATAAAGAAAAAAACACTTAAGTAAGGGTCGAGAACACATACTCGCAATTGTAGGTTAGCAGTGCGTTTGTTTTGCCGACTGAGAACATTCTTTCAAACTCTATCTTCAAACTTGCTGAGACATACGGATCTTGGAGACCGGCTTTACATGTTGTCTCATTTACCAAGATGGGGTCCAAGAAGTCAAAAATGCTATTTTGTTTTTGGAGGCAAAATTTTGCTATAGACCTACAAAATAAACATGCATGGATATATTTAAATGCAGATCACGTAGTTTATTATAACGTTGTTAGGGTATGGTACTTACAAAGTCCATAACATTATAATCTGCACATCCAACGAGCGTCGTTGAAAGAGGTTTTCATAATGAATAGTATGCACAACTTCTTCAGGATGATTAAAATGTAAACAGGAAGGGATGCATACTTCAAAGGTTGCTATCTTGTCTTCGCTGCTATTACTGTCTATGATGTAATAATTATACAACTGTCGCATATTTGTTGGCAATTTTCTATACTCTTCTTCGCTGGCGACCATAGGCTTGCCTAGTTCAAACTTGTATACAACTTTGGCGTTTTCAAATCTGGTTTTTCCAAAATAGAGATTCTCGGCATCCTTCATGCTTATGTTCAGGTCCGCGACCAAGGTTTGTATCTCTAGCTGCTGTAAGGTGTGTATTTCTCTAGATCTTTCTTGATTACCCGGATTTTTGCTTTGCCTTTCAAATTCGCTCTATTTCTCAGGTATATAAGCCAATTGTGCATACAAGGCAAGTTTGGCGGCCTTTTCTGCAATCTGAGCTCGTAGAATTTTGTCCTCAGTCGGCGCTAGCTTCTGCCTTTTACTAGTTATCTTGGGATCTTTACCAACCGAAGCTGATGACCTCCTTTGTTGCAAAGTCGAACCTGATCTAGACCTAGGTCATCGAGATCCCAGTCCTGAGGACTTTGAAGCTGATGGAGGAGGAGTCTTCTCCTTTGGCAGTGGAGAAGGAGTCTTCTCCTTTGGCGGTGGAGAAGGAGTCTTCTCCTTTAGCGGTGGAGGAGGTGTCGGTGGATCTTGACGAGGAGAGAAACCTCTTCGCGGAGGGGACCAAGATGATTCACTACCATCCTCATCTTCCGAAGATTGCTGCTCGTCTAGCTTGATGAAGTGTTTGCGTCAGGCGACATGAGTGCCCAAGTTGTGAACTAGACGCAGCCTTTCTTTCTCCACTGGGAAATTAATATGTATCTTATTGTACTTCTTGTCCAAGATCTTATCAATGCTGACCCTGGCATATCCGAGTGACACTGGCTTGCCATGAATGGTGTTATCTCCTCTAGGAAATGCTTGCCCAACCGCCACCTTGTCTTTGGTCCACTGTTGACGGATGTACAACCTGACATTCACAGGTTCTGTGATGTCGTCCACCGGATGAGGAGCATTGACCTCTTCGTCGTCAGACATAGGGGTTGAGCCACAGCTACTGCGGCCCTTGCCGGGCACTGGGCTATTCAAAGCAGGGATTGCATGCGGCCCTCGACTCGAACACATGGATTGCATAGCGCTCGCCACTTGAGCAGCTATCTGTGCTTTCATGCTCTGTTCTAGCTCCTCTTGCATCCTTTGGAACTCCTCTTCTCTTTGCGTTCTAGCCCTGACCCGGCTCCTATAGGAAGCAGATTCACCTTCAAATGCTTTGTCCCAAGGAATTATCCTGGCTCCTCTAGTGCGACCGGGGTGCTCCTTGGTTCCAAGTGCTTGCGTGAGCATGTCATTTTCTCTATCTGACCTGCGGGCCCCTCTATAGTGATCATGGAAATCTTCTGGAGGAGATCGGTGACGGGTTCAGCGCTGGCGGAAAGGCTCCCGTCAGGATTGTATCGTGCCCCCCTTGCGAGTAGGTAGTTCACTAATCTGGGCTGCCAATCGCTTGTCTGAGGCGTAACGCCGCTCCGCTCTAGTGCTTCGACTTGGGCATCCCAATCCGGAATCTTCCTTACGTACCCACGCGATCCTAGGCGGTGAGGATTATTTGACCTAAGCTAGTTTGCTTTGTTTATTTCGCTTGATGCCTTGGCCTCATCGGATAGCTTGTAAGCCTTGAACTCCTCCCAGAAGTTCCTCTGCTTGCTGAATTCACCTCCCGCAAAATTCGGTTCTTTTTCCTCCTTGATGAGCTTGTGCAACTTTCCCTTGAAATTCTTGAAGGAGTGGCCCATGATTTCCTTGACCCTCTTCTTTACTGTCGCTTCATCACAATCATTAGGGAAAGTGAAATACCCTCTGAGCTTGTTCCAAACTAGGTCCTTCTCCACTTCTGAAACCCTCCACGGGTCTTGCTCACTGTCATTCCACTTCCTGTATTTGATCGGGATGAAGTCCCTTACAAGTGCCCCGATGATACTCTTGTATGGGCCCAATGCTTTAAGTGGCTCCACCGGCTCCCCTAGTTGATCGAACTGAGAGATGTGTCATTGTCTAGTTGTTAGAGGGAGCTTTGTTGCACCACGCTTAGTCCTTCTGGAACTCTCACTAGTACTTGGACCTTCCGACGAAACCTGCTTCAAAATTTATGAATAAGTCCCCATCAAACTTTTCTGGCTATATCTACCGTGTTTTTAGGTATGACCTAAGTTATTACCTCGTCTCATTGGCCCTCTTCTAGGTTTAGCATATGGCTAGGGCTCCAAGGTCTTTGATCCCCTTGCTAGTTGTCATCACTAGTTCCTTGGTCATCGGCTTCGGTCGTAGGGCGACGGGTGGTGAATCGGCGCTTAATTGTCATGTTTCTGGACATGAATTTCGATTATTGGTATTAACTCATAGGTAGATGACATATATACAAGCATAAGTGTAGCATAAGAAAATCCATATATACAAGCATAAGATGATGCCATATATACAAGCATATATGACATTTATACATCTATATCTCTTTCTCTATCTTTCTCTCTATCTTTATATCTCTCTCTATCTATCTCTATCTATCTATCTTTATCTCTATCTTTGACATGTATATATGATATGACATTTATACATCTATATCTCTTTCTCTATACAAGCATAAGTGTATCATATATACAAGCATAAGTGAATCATATATACAAGCATAAGTGAATCATATATACAAGCATAGGATGACATATATCTTTCTCTATCTCTCAAAATCAATATATAGCATAGGATGACATATATATCTCTTTCTATCTCTATCTATCTAATCTCTAATCTCTCTCTAACTCTTAATGTCTAATCTCTATGTATCTATCTCTCTCTATCTCTCTCTCTCTTTCTCTCTATATTGATCTAAGCTATTTTTCTCTATATCTCTCTATATCTATATAGACAAGTAAGAAGATTAGTCATGAAATTTTCCATCTCTCACTATCTCTCTAATCTTTATCTCTCTATCTATCTTACTATACATCTATCTATCTATCTCTCTATCTCTCCCTCCTATCCTCTTCTATCTCTTTCTATCTCTCCCTCCTTGCCTTTCTCTCCCTCCATCCTCTCCCTCCTTCCCTTTCTCACCCTCTACACTCTACTCATCTATCTCCATGCCAAACAAGCAAGAAAAAACACTCTGAATCCATTTTGACATTTCGTTGAACACCTTTGGTGCGTGGACATGGAGCTCACCACTTGGAGGTTCGGGCTGGATTCCGAGCTCCTCCACGCGTGCTCCTGCGCTCCGGGCGGCGTGCGCTCCTGCTCCTGTGCTCTCCTGTGGCGTGGATGTGGCGACCGATGATGTCGTGGTGTGGCCGGCGTCGAGCGGCGGCGTCGGGCAGTGGCGAGCGTCGGGCTGGTGGCGGCCGGCGATGTCGTGGGCGCGGAGTTCCTGCTGCGGCCGGCTGGAGCGGCGGCGAGCTCGCGCTGCGGCAGGCTGGAGCACCGGCGGGGAGAGCCTCCTGCAGCGTCCAGCGGCGACGTCGGGCAGTGGCGAGAGTCTGAAACGGTTAAGTGTGGAAGCGCGCGAGTCTGAAAATTTCAGACCACGCCCTTTCCTTATATAGTCCGCCTCATCACTGCCGGTTCCTATTACAAACCGGCAGTGATGTCCCCTACCACTACCGGTTTGTACTAGGAACCGGCAGTGAAGAGGGCACATCAGTGCCGGTTTCTGTAAACCGGCAGTGATTGGCGAGGCATCACTGTTGGTTGGTAGATAGAACCGGCAGTGATAGAGGCACACCGGCAGTGATGTGTGTATTTTTTTAAATCTGCCTTTTGTTTTATAATTCAAATTACTCCTGATTTTTGACTAGAACTTGAAAAACTCCAAACATAGAAGTTGCATAATTTTTAATTCTCTACAACTTTTGCTGAAGAAGCATATTCAAATTCTTTCTAGTTTTTGAATTCCATTTTGAATTTGAATAAGGGTTTAAAATTCAATTACCGCCTTTGTAATTACTCCAAAAATTTGAATAGAAGTTGAAAATATTCAAACATAGCTTTTGGTAGTTTTAAGGAGCTCTACATTAATGCTTATACACTTAAGGTCTAATTCTTTATAGTTTTTGAATTCCCTTTTGAAATTGAATAAGGGTTTAAAATTCAAATACCCCCTTTGTAATTACTCAAAAAATTTGAATAGAAGTTGAAAATCTTCCAACATAGATTTTTCTAGTTTTGAGGAGCTCTACATTAATGCTTATACACTCAAGGTATAATTCTTTATAGTTTTTGAATTCCTTTTGACATGGCATACATCAATCAACAACGTGGTACAACTCAATCAATCAATGATGCAAATTACTAAAACAACATTTCATTAAGGATTACATAGTTTATGATACTCTAACAATTCACGGTGCACGCACGATGATGGCCTCATCATGATAACTCCGGAGGTAAGCAGGTTCGTCAACCTCTTCAAGGACATGTAGGGTAACGTCCGCCCCAAAAGGAGCTATTTCTTCATAACCTTTGTAGTCTTCTTCGTCTGTCACTCCGTCGACACCGCCAATCTTCCTTTTGCCTTGCAATACTACATGTCGTCTTCCATTTGTATTGTTATCGCTTGCATAGAAGATTGCAAAACATCCTTTGCAAGGACGAATGGGTCATCTCTGTATGCGGTCTTGGATAGATCAACGGTAGTGAACCCATCCTTGTCGGTGTTGATTTCATTCCGCCGGACCCACAGACAATGGAAAAGAGCAACTTTCAACTGATGTCCATAGTCTAGCTCCCATATCTCATCTATGAAACCATAGTATGTTGCCACCACTGTGCCGTACTCATCGTGGACGTCGAAACGAACACCACTATTTTGGTTGGTGCTCTTTCCGTCCTGTTTTTTTGTGTAAAATGTAAAACCATTTATTTCATATCCTTGGTACATCATTAGCGTAGTCGAAGGTCCGAGGGCTAAGAGATCTAGCTGACATCTCGTCACCATTCCTAGCCTTTGGCGTCGAAACCAGTCACCGAATTCCTCATGTTTTTTCTCAAGCCAAGCCTGTGACCTACCGATGTGCTTCCTTTGCAGTAACTGTTTGTGCTCATCAATGTATGCCATCACACCGTCAGCCTGCTGGAGAATAGCGAAGTGTGCTTGTCTGAAGAAGACCACTTTGTCTATTTTGACAGCTTTCTCACCTATTGTTCCTTTGCCCCCTAGTCTTCCATCATGATGAGATACTGGAACTCCGACCCGCTTGATGTCCAGATAATATGTGGAGAACTCAATAGACTCCTCTGTTGACCATCCTTCTATCATGCTCCCTTCTGGTCTGAATTTATTCCTAACATACCGCCTAAAAACTTTCATGAGCCTCTCGAAAGGAAACATCTGCTGTAGGTACATTGGGCCAAAGGATTTTATTTGATCCACAAGATGAACAAGTAGATGCACTGAAATGTCAAAGTAAGTCGGTGGGAAATGCATCTCAAGCCTGCATATAATCTCGGCTATCTCCTGCTTCAGGCGGTCTAGCCTGTCCACTTCAATGATCTTTTCAGAGATCGCGTTGAAGAACGAACACAACTTTATGATTGGAGCGTGGACCTTGTCAGGGAGGATACCACGCAAAGCAACTGGGAGCAGTTGAGTCATTATGACATGACAGTCATGGGCCTTCATAGAACCATAGTTAAACTTAAGTTCTCTCATGTTAACTAGCCTCTTCGGGTTCCCACCGTAGCCACTCGGTACTTTGAGATCGTTGAAGAAAGAAATAAGCATTTCTTTTTCCTCCTTTTTCAGTGTCCATGATGCCACCGGAAGTTTCAAGTGGTTATTCTCAAGAGTTACTGGGGCAACTCCTTCCTGAGGCCCAGGTGTTGCATGTCCAAGCGTGTCGCGAGAGAATCCTTGCTTGTTCCCCCGGTGTTCATCAACGTGTTAAGTGTGTTACCGCACACGTTTTTAGTTATGTGCATTGGATCAAGACAGTGACGTACACTCAAAAGTGGCCAGTAAGGTAGTTTCCAGAAGATTGATTTTTTCTTCCAGATACTATCGGTTGGCGTTGTTACTGCCCCGTCCCCCTTCCCAAGGACAACATTTGTGAGTTTGCTTAATTGTTGAAGCAGTTGTTTCCCGTTTCGATACTTTGGAGGTCCACGTTTCTCAGTAGTCCCATTAAAATCTTTTGTATTCCTACGATAAGGGTGATCACGACGTAGGAACCTACGGTGTCCTATGTAGACCATCTTCCTGTTTTCTGGTAGATGTGTAGCATCAGTCTCGTCCAAGCACTCGACACACCTAGTGTATCCTTTTATCTTCTCTCCAGACAAGGAACCTCGCCCTGGTAGGTCGGTGATTGTAGCGATAAGTACAGCCTTTACCGTGACATGTTCTTTTTTGTACTCATCCCAGACATCCTTCACACCTATCTCCCACATCTATAGTAGTTCATCGATCACTGGTTGTAGAAGCACATCAATATCATTACCAGGTTGTCTTGGTCCTTGGATTAGTAATGGCATCTGGACGTATGCATGTTTCATACAAAGCCAGGGTGGAAGGTTGTATATACATAACGTCACTGGCCAAGTGCTATGATTGGCTCTCACCTGGTCAAACGGGTTCATCCCATCCGTGCTCAAAGCAAACCACAAATGTCTTACCTCTCCATCGATTTTCTTATAGAACATAGTGTTGATAGTCCTCCAGTCCGACCCATCGGCGGGGTGTCTCATCATTGAATCTTTCTTTCGCTCTTCGCCGTGCCAACGCAACAGCTTGGCTGACTTCTCATTTGCAAACAACCTATGCACTCGTGGAGCTATAGGAAAATACCATACGGACTTTACTAGCCCTCCTCTAGTCTTGCTTCCATCATTTGATGGCCCTTGCCTGTATCGGGGAGTTTTACACTTGGGGCATGCATCCAAGTCTTTGTATTTCTCTCCACGGTACAATATGCAGTCGTTGAAACACGCGTGGATTTTCTCAACCTCGAGGCCAATTGGGCAAATTATTTACTTCGCAAGGTAAGTCTTTTCTGCTAACTCGGCCTCCGGGAACATTTTATGTAGTATAACTAACAAGTTATCGAAGTCTTTATCACTCAACCCATTCGTTGATTTGAACTCCAATAGCATGATGTTGGCTTCCAGTTTGCTTATTGGGCAGCACGAAAACAATGTTGTTTTTGCATCCTTTCTCATCATCTTCAGTTTTTTCAACTGTGAAGCACTAAGGAGTCCTCCATGCACATTATGTAGAAGCTGTGAAATGCCATCATTTTTCTCAGTGTCGTCAGCTAATGTATTCATAAACACATCATCATTGGTAGACACATGTTCTGTGTACTCATGAACAGGCAATAATGTATTCAGGGATACACTAGGCATGGGCACATCATCATTAGCATTTTGACCAACCTTCCCATGCAAAGTCCAAATCGTGTAGTTTCTCATGAACCCCCTTGTGATCAAGTGCAAACGTATATGTTTCACGTAGCCCCATTTTCTCGTATTCTTGCAGTCTTTGCATGGACAGAATACAAGATGTGAGTCCCCGGCATTGGCTCTAGCTCGTTTGATGAAATCGTCGATGCCCGTCAAGTATCGTGGGTCTGTATGTGACAGATCGTACATCCACCCTCGAGCCATGTCTGCACTGATAAAATGGACAAAGCCGAGAAAATATAGGAACATATTAATAGGAGCATTTTTGAACAATATTTTTTTCTTTATAATTTGAATTTGGCCGCGCTATAAAAAGTGAGACAACAAAATAGCATGCATGGAGTATTAAATGTGAGTATTAAATGCATGCATGGAGTATTAAATGCATGCATGCATGGAGTATTAAATGTAAGTAATAAATACCGAATCTATTTCACATCACATCAAATCTTTAATACATGTAGTATTAAATGTAAGTAATAAATATAACTAATTACAATTTTTTCCATAATTTTCGAGACGAATCTTTCGAACCTAGCTACTCAATGATTATACAATAATTTGTCAATAAAAACAAAGTGCTACAATTTTTCTAAATACTTTTGGATCTAAGAACAAAGCGCCTTAAACCTGCTTGTTGGATGGGAGATCCTACCAAGAAGGGAGCAAGATCAGGGAGTAGTTGATGTGGGAGTTTGAGGTCAAGGAGCAGTATGTGGGAGATCAGGGTGGGAGGTGATGCAAAATTGGGGAAGAGAGGGGACACGATCGACATTAGAAAAATGTAAGTCAGCTGGAAGAAGAATCAGAGACGACTAGGAGGAAGGAGCTAGGGTTTGGAGTGTATTATATATATGTGGGAAGTTAGCAGCCTGCATTCAGACCCATTCTTAATTAGGTGGCGCTAAACAAGCGGTGCAGGCTTCCATCGTGTTGACGTAGTGAATGTTAATCATAAACTATCAACATATCCTAGCTACATGTATGCTTAATTCTACAAGTATAGGGGTTTAATTCTACATGTGTGCTGATGGTCCCGACGGCGGCGGTGCTAGCGGTGAACCTGACGTCCATGGTTGCAGCCATGGAACGGGGCTCGTGGAGGGACCATGGCCCAATGCAGGTGTTCGCTCTGGCGTTCAACGCGTACGTGCTGGTGCACCTCTACCCCTTCGCCCTCGCCCTCATGGGTCGCTGGAGCAACACGTTGAGCCCCCTACTCTTGCTTGTCGCTTTCTTCACCCTTCGATTACTTTGCTTCGTCCTCTATTATTTACACATGTTTTAATTAATATGCATGCTATTTAACTGGCGATCATACGAGATGCAACTGTGTGTGTGCGACACTTTTCAGTATTATTACTATCTTTATTACTCCCTCCATCCTAAATTGTAAGTCATTCCAAGAATCTTGAAGAGTCAAAACATCTCAAGTTTGACTGAGAATTATAGAAAAAATTATAAAGATTTATAACATTAAATAGGTATACTATAAAAATATAATTGATAACGAATCTAATGATACTTATTTGACATCATAAATATTATTATATTGTTATATAAGTTTAGTCAAACTTGAGAAACTTTGACTCTTCAAGATTCTTGGAATGACTTACAATTTGAGATGGAGGGAGTATTATTTTATTATACTCTCTCCATGCAAAAAAAGTTATGTCAAATTAGAAAAATAAACAAAAATATATAACTATGACATCCATTCAGGTCACACATCTCCGAGAGTTAGCATGTCTGAACGAGGCCATGCATGGCCTAGCACACAACAATAACACCCTAACATCAAGACTGACTAGTAAGATGGTCCAGCTGATCTCACTCCCGTTCTTTGCATTAAAAGCTCGTGAACACATCTAGGGGAGACGTATCGAACAGGGGCATAATAAAGGATGCTTTTGGGTCGGCAAGACCACTTAGAGCACTTCCAATGGAGTATTAATAGTAAGTTTCTAACCCTATTAAATGGAATACCACCTAATGGCAAAATGATGACATGATAGTTTATTTAATGAAGGAAGAGAATGAAAATTGAAGAAACTGTTTCTTAGAAGAGAAATCAGGTCTTCCCTCGCCCCAAGGCATGAAGAAATCATGAAATTACCATTAGGAAGAAAACTACCAGTGTATAGCCGTGCCCGCTGCGCTGGCCCGCGCTGCTGGCCCGCACCGTCGCGCCTGGCCTTGCTCGCCCATGGCCACGGCGGCTCAGCTCGACCGCGCCTCCTTGCGACGCTGCGCCGGCCCCGCTCGGCCGCGCCCGGCTGTGCTTCTCGGTCACGCGCCAGCGCCGAGCTCGAGCATGCCCGAGTGGCTAGCGTAGCCCCCACTGCTCCCGCTCGGCCGCGCTCGCGTGTGCCAGCGTCACCCAGCTGCTCGTGCTCTGCCGTACCCACCCCCTCGCGCGGCCCCTCTGAGCCACACGTCACCCCTGTCCCTCTCATATGCGTTCTCTTGAGAGAATTTTTTTTTGAAATTCTCTTGAGAGAAAAGTTGGAGGAGGAAGATCTAGTTGAGAGAGAAATAGGAAAAGCTATTATCATTTATTATGTGAAGACAGTACCACTGGGTGATACAGTTTATACATAAGATTTCTTATTGACATGGTTGTTATGGAAACCATGTCTAGCCTTAGAAATTAGAACACCTCATTTGTTCATAAGAATAATTTTGTTCTTACGAAGCCGGTAGTGCTAGCACACTAGCTCATATGGATCTTATATATAATTAAGAGATCGAAGCATATCGCATGCATACCTTGAGGAGCTATCTCGGCCCATAGGGTGGTCCCTATCGAAAAAAAGTGAAGGCGACGAGGGCGACTCAGGTGGCGACAGGGGCGGCGCCCCCATCCTCGCCGCCGCGCGCGGCTCCCCGCCAGTCGGCCGGCCTCTAGGTCCGTCTACCCACCCCCCCCCCCCCCTCCCTCTCTCCCTCCCTACCTCCCCTTCCCCTACCCCGTGGCTGCGCACCAGATCCAGCTCGAGCTCCGGATTATGGATCCGACCTCCTCTCGCTTCCTCGTGCCGGAGGTTGAGGCCGCCCTGGATGCTGGCTCCCCCGGACGGCTTCTTGAGGTGTTGGGGAGCGCCCGGTCGCCCGTCGCGGACCACCCCACCCGTCGTTCTTGGGCAGATCTGGACGAGGAGGCGCTGCCGCCGCCTGGGGACTTCTTCGTCGGCTCGCCTACGCTCCTTGGGTGCCTCGTCCAAGGTCCTGGGGGCCGTGTGTCCCTCAGTGACTTGGAGGCCTACTCAGAGTCCGAGTCAGATCCAGAGGACGTCACCACCGCTCCCGCGGCTGGTTTGGGTTTGCAACCCCGTCGTAAGCGTCGTCGCGAGCGCCGCCACCGTCGTCATCGGCGTGCGGCCGGGGGCGTGTCTGACCAACCCCTTAACGCGTCGTCCGCTGCGTTGCCCTGGGTGCCGGAGGTCCAGCCTCGGCGCCACCGCTCGCCGGTGTGCCACCCGGGCCGGGCACGCAGGCCCCAGGACTCTGAGGGCTTCTTCAATGTGGAAAGTCATCGCCGCGGCCGTGTGCGCTCACCACGCCGATCGCCGCGGTCGTCTCCAGGACGGTCGCCGCATCGATCCACGACGTACCTGCCCCCGGAGTTGGCTGGTGCGTGCTATTGCTGTCTTCGCCCCGGCCATATCCGCGCATGATGCTTCTTCCAGGCGCGCTGCTACAAGTGCTGGGCCGAGGGGCACCACGCGTCGTAGTGCCACTCTCGCCCCTCACGCCCCGGCGTCGACGATCGTTGGGCTGAGGTATGCCTCGCAGGTGGTAAACGGCCACGCTCCCCACGCTCCAGCTCATATGGTCGGCGCGTCCCGCGCCCATCCTCGGAGCGTGTGCGACGGGTGGGATTCTCTGACACGGTTTCCGGGAACTCTATCTCCATTGGACGATCCACCTCGGTGCCATGAATATGTCGTGCCTCTGCTTCGCCCAGGGCTTCGCCACCACCACCTCCTCCTCCCCCCCCCCACCGCCACCACCCCCTCCGGGACCAGGCAATGCGGAGCGCTTGGAGGAGTCCTCCAATGCTCGTCTCCTTGTTTCTGCTGGCGGCCCCCGTGGCGGTGTGCCGCAAATCGTCATCCCTCGCTCTGCCCAGATCCAGGCGGAGGAGGAGGCTCTGCGTTCGGCCTTGGTTTTGATGATACTGGGAACTCGGTCGTTCATCCCTATCGCTATGATCCGGGATCACCTCCACGATCGTTTCCAAATTCACCCAGGGGATGTCGTCATCAAGCACCATGATCTTGAAGACTTCTTTGTGCGGTTCAGACACCGCAGAGACCGCGACTGTGTTCTTACCTCGCAGCCTGGAGGGGGTTCTTTGCCTTTGTGCTGGTCGCCTTGGTCGCGCATCTCTAAGGCGGCTTCCGAGGCATTCTCCTACCGGGTCATCGTTGCACTGTCAATCCCGACGCACGCGCGGAATCTGGATGTGGCACAAAGGGTGCTGGGCACATGCTGTTGTGATATTGAAGCTACCAACATGCGAGACCGCATTGAAGATGATGGTCGCGAATTTTTCATCCAGGCCTGGTGCAAGGATCTCGCCCTCATTGTGCCTGAGGTGATGATCTTCATCCCTGAGCCGGCACTTCCCTCTAAGGACCCTGTGGAATGGGACATGTGACGCGGCCTCTGGTACTTAGTGCGGGTGCGCCTAGTCGGCCACTGGGACAAGCTTCCACCACCCGAGGATGACAACACGGGGGGACCGCGATGACACTGATGGCGGGGATGGCCACGGAAATGTCGAAGATGTCAACGTCGAAGACTACTGCCCCACGCCCCGACGTGATTCAGATAATGACTCCGTCAGCTCTGACCCCCGGCATAGGAATGACCACCCCACCTCTTACTACTCGCCTCCGGGCAATAGTGAACACGTTGAACACGTTGTGCTGATCGACGCCATGCACTGCCCCCTGTTACCTGCGGCGGCCACTGCAGGGGGTTCCGGGGAACGGGTGCTACGATCTACGCTGACTCCTATCAAGCTCTCAGGCCGGCAGGCGCTCCTGTTCTCAACACCCTCGTAGGGGGTCTCCAGGAGCAATGAGGGTTGCTCTACCGGCTTTGTCAGACGCTTTCTCAACATTGCGCCCCCACTACTCCATGGTGGCGGGGGAGGCTTCACCCCACCGCCACACTCCTGGGACTGGTGGACCATGTGTGTTTCCAACGAGCTTGCTCCGCGCCCAATCCTAGCGGTTGAAGAGTCCCAGCCTCGGCTTGGTGTCTCTCCCGCTGAGGTAGCTGCAGCAGTGGACCCTGTTTCATAGGTGTCGCCAATCTTCTACGCCAACACTGCGGTCGACGCGCCCCCTCCCGCCGTTCTGGACGCCACCAACCCTGCGGTCGGAGAGCCCCAGCCCCTGGTGGGTGGCTCTCCCGCTGGCCCGGACGATGTCTCGTGGGAGACTGCTACTAATGGAACGGCGTCAGGGAAGGATGTTGTCGTGGTAAGGGCACCGTCGCCACATGTCTCCTCTTTCGAGGACTTCATCGGCTGTATGACTTTGCCTGTGGAGGAGACGCTGCTGCCTAACCCTCCTCGTCCGAGAGGCTCCAGATTACCACATGATGAATGGCGCTCGTGCCGTAGCTCGCGCCTGGCTGCCAAGTCGGCCTTCCACAACCTGAACCCCGAACGGCAGGCTCGCAGGGTCCTGGTCAACAAATGGGTTGGCCGCTCGGAGCTGGCCGGCTCCAACACCCTGGACGCCACCATCATCGATAGGTTCCAGGCGGCCTTTGGTGATGACATCCCTACGGAGCGGCAAGACTATATACGCCAACTCTTCCAACTGCTGGGCTGTAGGGTGGCTCGGTCGGCGGATGCAATCTGAGCCCCGTGCCTGTGTTTGGGGCCATGCAGATTAGTCTCGCCATGAGTGACAACCACCTTCTTCTTTGGAACGCACGCGGCCTCAACAACAGGGCGCGTCGGAACGTCGTCCGGAATGTTGTCTCCCTTCAGCGTGCCTCCATCGTGTGTGTTCAGGAAACTAAACTAGCTATCGTCTCCAACGCTATGAACATTGAAATCACTGGGTTTGATTACGACTTTGCCTTTTTGTCGGCTGTTGGCATCGCGGGCGGGGCGTGCACTTCCTAGCGAAGGGACCTCTGGACGATGTCCTCCTGCTCGCGGCGTCATTTCTCTGTTACTATCGCCATTTCGTCTACCTCTCAGCGCCAGTGGTGGCTCACAAATGTATATGGACCTGTTCTACGTCCAGATAAGTCTGCATTCCTGCAGGAGCTTCGCGAGGTCCGATATGCCTGCCCCGGCCCGTGGCTTGTGTGTGTGGACTTCAACCTCATCTACAAGGCCGCGGACAAGAACGATTGTCGCCTTCACCGAGGGCTCATGAGGGCCTTTCGTGAGACTATTGACACTCTGCAGATTGAGGAGTTGCATCTCAATGGCCGTTTTTTACATGGTCCAATGGCAGGGACCAACCGACATTTGAACGACTGGATCGAGCCTTCGCATCAGTGGAGTGGCTGCAGCTCTTCCCCAACCACCATATTCATAGCTTATCATCGGACTCTTCGGACCACGCGCCGCTGCTCCTTGTCCTCAACTCTCAGCCATGGGTTGTGCCCCGTTTTCGCTACGAGCTTTTCTGGCCAAGAATACATGGTTTCGCTGATATGGTCGCGGTGTCATGGGGGCCACCCAACCCAGACCTGGACGCCTGTAAGAACTTGGACGTCAAGCTGCGACGTCTCACGCCGGCCCTGCGCAGTTGGCGCGCCACGCGAGTGGGGAACATTGGTTTTCAGCTGGCGGCCGCACGTGCCATAATCCAGGGCTTCGACGTCACGCAGGAGTCTCGTACGCTATCTTCGACCGAGCTGGGGCTCCACTGGGATCTCAAGGCACACGTGCTGGGTTTAGCCTCGCTAGCCAGGACTATGGCCCAGCAGTGCGCCCGCATGAGGTAGTTGCACGATGGCGATGCTTGCACCAAGTACTTCCATCTTCAGGCGTGTCACCGCCGGCGGAAGAATTATATGTTGGCCATTACACATGAAGGGCACACATTCACGGAGGACGAGACTAAGGAAGAGGTCGTCTACAACTACTATAACCCCATCCTGGGAACACCTTTCTTTCGCTCCAACCGTATTAATTTGGCTCAGCTCCAGCTACCGCAGTTGGACCTCACCACCCTTGTCGTGCCCTTCTTTGCTGTCGAGATCGCCAGAGCGGTGAAGGAGTCACCCTCTGATCGCGCACCCGGGTCGGATGGTTTTGGCACGGGCTTCCTGAAGGCCGCCTGGGCCTCGGTTGAGGCCGACGTCGCCCGTGCGTTCCAGGCGCTATGGGAATTGGATTTCCAAAATTTTAACTGCATCAATGAGGCGGTAATGGTACTGCTGCAGAAGACTCCATCGCCAAAGGCCCTACGTGACTACCGCCCCATCAGTTTGATCCATACCATGGGCAAACTTTTCGCCAAAACGCTAGCCCTGCGTCTTCAACCGTTCATGTGTGACCTCGTCCGCATGAACCAGACCGCCTTCATCAAAGGATGTCGGATCCATGAGAACTTTCGGACCGTCCAGCTCTCGTGTCGTTGGCTGCATGGGTGGCGGGTGCCTATGATGCTTCTCAAGGTATACTTGGCCAAGGCCTTTGACTCCGTTTGCTGGCCCTTCCTCCTGGAAGTTTTGGAGCACACCGGCTTTCCACGACGTTGGCGGGACTGGATCTCCTTCATGCTATCCACCACGACGACCAAGGTCATAGTTAATGGACGCCCAGGATGTCGAATCTACCACACGTGGGCCTGCGTCAGGGGGATCCCCTATCCCCCTCCCTCTTCATCACCGTCATGGAGGTGCTCAACGCTCTCATCTCTGAGGCGGATCGACGCCACCAGCTGCACCCGCTTCCCGGCGCTGCCATCAAGTACCAGACCTCTATCTACGCCGATGACCTTGTGGTCTTTCTCGCCCCACGTTCGATGGACTTCACCTGCATCAGCGGCATTCTTTCACTCTTCGGCGGTGCCTCTGGTCTTGCCACTAATATCGACAAGTGCTCCATCACACCCATTCGCTGCACGCAAGACGACATTGCGGGGTCCTGGAGGTCTTCCCTTGCCGGGTACAGGATTTCCCGGTCAAATACCTTGGGGTTCCACTGTCTATCTCCAAGCTTGGCCGGACTCAGGAGCAGTCGCTCGTCGACACGGTGGCTTCTCGTATCCCTGCCTGGAAGGGTAGCCTTCTGACCTCGTCAGGGAGAACCATGCTTGCGAAATTGACCCTTTCGGAGATTCCGGTGCATGTTGCCATCTCCTACACTCTCTCCCCGTGGGCGATCGAAGAGATCGACAGACGACGTCGGGCGTTCGTCTGGGCGGGCACGGAGGTCGTCTCTGGAGGGCGTTGTCGTGTGGCCTGGCCAGTGGCCTGCTCGCCGCGGGACTTGGGCGGTCTAGGGCTCACTGACCTTCGAGTTCTTGGCTTCGCACTGCGCCTTCGCTGGGAATGGTGCAAACGTAGCGATGCCAATGCCCCCTGGGTGTTGCTCCCGTGCCGGACGGAAAAGTTGGTGGAGGCAATGTTCCGGGTCTCTGTCACGATTAAGGTGGGCGATGGTGCCAGGGCCCTCTTCTGAACAGACTCTTGGCTCCCAGATGGACCGATCGAGCGCTTCGCGCCACACATCTTCGCCCTCGTTGGTACACGATGGCGGAAGCGCTCGGTACGGGAGGCATTGGACAACAACCAATGGTCTCACGATGTGGTCGGGGCCAGGACGCAGCTGGTGATGATTGAGATGTTACAGCTCGCGGACAAGCTTGCGGAGGTTGACCTAAACCCAGATGCCGAGGACAAGTTCACCTGGCGCTGGACGGCAAATGGAGATTTCTCGAGCGCCTCCGCGTACCAGGCGTTCTTCTCTGGCCGTGTCTTCCTGCTAGGTGCTAAGGAGCTCTAGCGTGCGAAGGCGCCGCCCAAGGTCAAGTTCTTCTTCTGGTTGGCGCTCCATGGCAGGCTGTGGACCGCGGCGCGAAGGGCCAGGCATGGGCTTCAGCCTTCAGCCACCTGCGTGTTGTGTTGTCAGTCAAACGAGACGCAAGACCACCTGCTTATTGCCCGTGTCTACACTCCAGAAGTATGGTTTCTGCTCCTGCAGGCAGCCGGTCTCACCCAGCTTGCGTCGGGTCCTGATGACGTCCTCGTCGATTGGTGGCTACGTGTGCGCACAGCCATCCCGACGCCGGTCTTGAGGGGTATCGACGCGGCTGTCCTTCTGGTCATTTGGGAAGTTTGGAAAGAACGCAACCGCCGCACCTTCGACGCCGCGGCCACCACTTCGTCTCAGCTGTTGGAACGCATTAGGGAGGAGTTCGATTCCTGGATCGCCGGCGGCTACCGTGATCTATCGGTGTTGTCGACCCTCGCTTCCTAGGTCCTCTTATGTTTAATTCGTCTTTAGCAGAGCGGTTTTATCCCCTTAGTACAGCGTCCTAGCGCCACCGTTCGAGCCGGTGTCCCTCTGTTGTTCGTGCCACGATTCGGTTTGCAGCTCGCCCCCGGGTGGTTCTTGTATCAGTCATAACTCTTTCTTCCCTTGAAGCAGTACGTGCACAAGCACGCTTTAAAAAAAAAGCATATCGCTTGACTGTACTTGCCTGGAACCCACTATATTTTCACGATTATCTTGATCAGCATTATCTACTCATAAATAAAGTACTCTTCAACCGCGAATGAAATGCTGCACGGTGGTGCTATCCACGCGTCATTATAGTCTCAGTACTGTAACACTGATGGAACAGGCGCTTCATCCGGGAAAAAAAAATGACAATTGCTGTAGATGTGTTTTCCAGCTACCCGTCTCCACCGGCTATAGCATGGAACTTAGTTTATCCAAAAAAAATGCTCATCTAAAAATTCAAATGTTTATTGTACTGTCAATGATTATTCACCTACTAGCTAGACATTGTTTGAGCATTTCTGATGTAGCTATTTTTTTCAACTTTCCGTCCTTACCGATGTGGCGTCAGCGCGTCCACTTCATCTGTTATTTCATAATACATGTACCAATAATTACTTAAATTATATGTATAGTATCAGCATGTTCAAATCTACGTATCTTATTAATACAAATTAATTTTATAGTAATTGACGATGTATGTAACTACACTTTTCAGAATCATAATACATCTTTATACAAATATAAGAAACCAAAGAAGTACGTACATGTTAGTTAATAATAATTTATCCCATACAAATGACAAATATAATAAGATTACTTCTTTAACCGTGACTAAAATGAAGCCCGGAGAGCATATCAGGCACTGTGGCGCTACTGTAGGAAAAGTGTCATTTTTTTATTTTTTGTTTGTTCAATTTTGTTGCTCTCTAATTTTTATTTTGATTTTATTTTTATAAGTATTATAATTGTACCACGGATAACGTGTTTTCTACCTGTACATATACAATATAGATACTCATAAAGATTACTCTTTAACGAGGTATGAAATGCCAGCTCCTCAGCCTTCCGGCTACTGTTCTGATCACTGTAGCATACGTGAGTTTTTTTTCTTTTTTCTTTTTGTTCTTTTCAATTTTTTAATCCCTCTTTTCTTTCTTTCTTTATTTTTTCTAAAGATAAATGAATGAAATGCCGGCTCCTCAGCCTTCTGGCTACTGTTCCTAACTATAGCAGACCTGATTTTCTTTCTTTTTTTTCTTTTTGTTCTTTTCATTTTTTTAAACCCTCTTTTCTTTCTTTCTTCATTTTTTTCCTAAAGATACACTTTAACGATGAATTTTTTAAATTATTTTTTTTATAAATCTTTTTCCTTTTGTTCTTACCTTTTTATTTTCCCCTCTTTTCTCTCTTTTTTTTCTTTTTTCTTTTTTTTTATTTTTTTTTAATTTTTATTTTTGTTTTGAGCATCCCTGGCGCACGCAGCGGAATGCGTGTTTTATGCTAGTAAGGATGATGCATGCAAGCAACTCAATTAGCAAACTTCCATCCTTTCAGGTACCTAGAGAAGTATATTGGCATGGGCAATCTAGTTGTGACGCACGCGTCAATTTAACTTACTATTTTTGAGAATGCAGTGTGACGTGTGTGCGTTGTGTTGTGTGTTCTGATCGAGTGAGTAAATTAAATCTGAATCTTTTACTGGTTGATATGATTATTCTATGTTTCTGCTATTTTTTTTTGAGACGAAATTAAAGAAAGAATCGAGCCTATTGTTAGTTCATACATATTGAGTTGCATATAAATATGTGTTTAATTTTTTAAATGTTGATATGATTATATGCGTTTGCTAACTTTTCAAGAGAAAAATGTAGTTATAACTTTAATGAGCTGCATTCACCGACTAGTTCTAAATGAAAAAACTTATGCTAATAATAAAGAAAGGCGGACAATTCACTTCAAACCAAACGTTAAACAGATCATAAAGAAAGGTGGATAATTCACGTATATACTTCAAAAGCTCGTGGTAACATTGTATGATACAACAGAGATCAGAGGATTACTAAACCATACAATGAACAAAGAGTAAATTTCACTGGCGGTCCTTAAACTTGTCCCGAGTTCTCATTCAGGTTCCGGTACTTTCAAATTGCATATTTAGCTCCCTAAACTTGTCCCGAGTTCCCATCTAGGTCCCGGTACTTTCAAATTACACAATCAGCTCCCTAAACTTGTTCCAAGTTCTTATTTAGGTCCCAGTACTCTTAAATTGCATGTTTAGCTCCCTAAGTTTGTCACAAGTTCTCATCCTGGACCCAAACTATATATTTAGCTCTCTAAACCTGTCCTAAGTTCTCATTCCAGTCCTACGACTTCAAAAATACACGCCAACTCCCTAAAATTATATTATTGTACCATTTCGGTCCATCCCCTCCTCACACACTACATTGCATGTGCAAAAGTAGCTTCTTAGGACCTACTTCGCCACATGGCCACCCATGCTGTGGTTTTCAGCCAAGGCTCCGCTATTATGGCCCTCTTCAATTCTACTTGACTCGCTCCTACTCCACCTCACAGTGGCATCTTTTCTTGCCTCGCGACAATTGCATTCAACACCACCAGTGTACTTCCGCTCCCTCGTCAAGCAGAAGCTCATGCTCATTCTCACCATCGTTGTAGTGTAGTAGGATGAGCGTAGCATGCAACATGGCGGTGCAGTGGGCACAACATGGACTAGCATGGAAACATAGGTGTGACGCTGCACTGACAAATGCAACATAGATATGTGCAAGGTAGGAGGTCGAGTATGGTGTAGCATTGTGTGGCTATGCGGGTAAGGCAGACTTGTGCGATTGGGTGAATGTGAGGACGATAGTACATGAGTGGATCGACCATGATTGTACATCAATACAACTTTAGGGATCTGAATGTGAAATTTAAAATTATTGGGACCTATATGAGAACTTAGAGAAAATTTAGTGAGCTAAATGTTCAATTTAAAAGTACCAGGACCTAGATGAGAACTTAGAATAAGTTTAGGGAGCTGAATGTGTAATTTGAAAATACCGGGACCTAGATGAGAACTCGGAACAAGTTTAGGGAGCTAAATATGCAATTTGAAAGTACCGGGACCTGGATGAGAACTCAGGACAAGTTTGAGGACCGCCAATGAAATTTACTCATGAACAAAGATATAAGGGGATTAATAAACCATACACAACACAGGCGCCCGGGACTTATCGTCGTAGCCAGATTCACGAGATTATGTTACTGCCATCTTCTTATTGTATACTAGCTAGATTTCCTGCATCAGGGTTTAGTAGCTGTACAACGCAAGTTACTGTCGTCTACTTGTGTGCGCTTAATGTATGTAATAAGCAATATAAAGCGACGATCTGGCCTGCCAGCTAATTCATGTCACTCTATGGAATCCATGTTGTCATTTGTACTGAGTTCCTCTTTACCAAATATATTTCTCATTTGGTCATGAGAATAATCTGTTCTTATATGATGCTGGTAGTAGAGCTAGAACACTAGCTACCTGATAAGGATAGATCTTAATTAAGAGATGCAGAGTACATGCATATCGCGTGACATATATACCAGCTGCTTGTTGCTTGCAACCTGCTGCATGCACTTGCGCATTGCGTGTGTTTACAGCTTCATTGCGCATGTGCTTCCAAAGTTTCCAGATGTATCGACGATATCTGAGGACAGGTGCACCGGCTACCACAAGAAAATAATAATACTGCACCAAATGTCGGACTTTTGTTTGGGTAATTTAATGAGATTGGATGGCTATGATCATATCTATTCCTACTTAGAGGTAATATATAGTTGAAATATATATTTATTTAATCTTAATTCTCTAAAATAGGATAAATAAGAAAATCAAACACTTATTATACTTATGGGACCGTATGGTAATTGAGCAGTGAAGAAGTAAAGGAGCCATATTCATTATGTCCTCTTTTCGGTGTGATTATTGGCGACGTGCAATGGATACAGAGTTTGATGATATCAAAATGAATATATAATACCTGCCATCCTTGTTTTAGCTCAGCCTGGACAAAATATATTATACATTCCAAATTGGTAGATGAGGAAACAAAGAAGGCAGATGGTAACTATCGATTGCTACAAAGCTACTTGTAGCTAAGTAGAGGTATAGTTTGGATTATGAAAACCCTTTTATCCCTATTATGAAAGCTGCTATTATTCACTACAGGATCCAAACGCTTTGCCTAGTGTCGGAGACACTCGGCAAACAGGCAAAAACGACAATCCGCAAAAAACAGGTCGGCAAAGCAAGGTTTACCGAGTGTCAAAGCACGGACACTCAACAAACCATTTGCCGAGTGTCAAAAACGGCTCACGGCAAAAAAAAATCGCTAACGGTCGAAACCTAACGGATGTTTTGCCGAGTGTCAACACTAGGCAAAATGCCTAGCTTTGCCGAGTGCTGACACTAGGTAAAGTGTATTCCAGGGATACCACATGTGGTCCCTTTGTCGAGTGCTGGAACTAGGCAAACTGTGCACTGTTGACACTAGGCAAAGTAACTAGAATCTTTTTTTTTTGTTTATTCCATTCAAACACAATTCACAAATATAATACATATCACATTGATTCAACACAAATATATCATAGAACACATAAACAACAACCACAAGTTCATTACATAGATCACATGTTCACAACCGAATGTCTAAATATGACATAATTACAAGAGTCACAGCCACAAGTTCATCACATAGATAACATGTTCACAACCGAATGACAGATTCCAGATTCCTCACAGCACAGTTGTTTTTCTCCTGCCCCAAACTGCTCTTTCTTGATTAAAAAAAAGAATACAAGGATACTAGTCCAATCCTACCTGAATTTCGCTATTCTAATTCTTAGCTAAATTTTGTACTTGCTCAGTGCCCAAACCAACAGCCAGCGGAGGCAGTGTGGCACGTCGCCTGAGCTTGACTGGCGCCTCGTCATTGGTAGGCTTCAGTTTCATCTGGTGGATCACCATGCCGTAGGAGACTAGGAGTACCTGCCATGGCACCAGCAAATTTCTTTGGTGGATTCCGACTTATATGTACTGTTGGGTACCAATCACCTGGTTATTGTTTTTTTTTCTTTTGCATATATATTGCCCTGTTCTAGCATTGCTGTTGTGAGCAAAACAAGAGAAAAATTGTCAAGAATACGGAAAGAACCAGAAGGAAAAAACATACATGTTTCGACATCTTCAACAATGCACAAATAATAACAAATCAAAGGAACATACAGGAACAGGGCGTGCTGCAACCAGGAGATTGTCTGAACCACAAGCGCCTCATGAAAAGGACATCAACTGAACATGTGAACTAATGAAAAGCATGAACATGAACACAAAGAGATGAATCAAGTCAAGCAGACCACAGCACGGATAGCTAATAATTCAGTAGCCGATGATGTTATGGAATCTGGGACCTTCAATAGTTGGGATACCCATGTTCCAGTTATGATTAGGAAAACAACTATAACTCTTTCTTTGTTAATTCCGAGAAAACAGAGCAAGATACTAAGGTTGGTAAGGAAGCATTTTTTTAAATATGACTGAGCAAACAAATACAAACTCTATCATCTGTTCCCCTTGTCTATAGGGGACAACAGAGGGAATGGTACATGTCAATTGAATCAGCATGCCGAGTATCCGAGTTTTGACACTAGGCAAACTACGAAACACTCAGCAAATCTCAGATTTCCAGTAGTGATTAGACTTGTGCTGTCACTGCTTATAGTATTCACCAACTAGATGTTTGCAGCGTGTTTTCACATGGTGTTCTAGAGGATGATGTTACATGAGATGATAACCCCCTGGTCTGTGAGTTTTTTTTTTTTTACTCCAACCGAACTGTGGTTTTGTTAATATTATTGTAGTTTCTACAACTCCAAATTAATTAGATCAAAACACCTTCTTTATTTCAGGTACCTATGTATTTAAAAAAACCACGGTATTAATCAAAAACTCCAAAAAAAATACTGTAACCTTGTATTCAAACAGGTCCGAGGGAAAAAAAAATAAGCATAGACACATCCCAATCCTATACTTTCGAGGACAAGGATAATTTTTTTAGAGACCACGCCGTTGCACGTTTTTTATTAAGCAGGAGCAAGTTCAAAACAAAAGCCGCGATTGGTAACACCATGGTTACCAAACTCGAACAAGCAAAAGCAAATCCCCAAAAGAATGACACCAGACTCTACAAACGATTACATGACTGAAAACTTTGTGCTCCAGAGAAGCCCCAGCATCATCACAACCTGCAGAGGACTCCTAGCTGTCTGTAACCGGCCAGCACCCAGCTCCTCGCCTCGACCAGCATTGCCTCAACAAGCAAGGGTGCCGAAGTAGCCACCCCATTGAAAGTCCTAGCATTTCGATCTTTCTACAACATCCAGCCAATCAAAAAGAACAGGGAGTCGAAGCCTTTAGGGACGACCTCGGAGCCAACTTCCTCTTACGCAGCCACCACTGAAGCAGAGGCTCCTCAACAGCCACGATGGTACCCTGTGAGGAACCATAACTAGTATTATCATCAGGCGGCTTAACAACTAATTTCTTCTAGGATAGTCACAATCGTCATTACCAAATGATGAAATCTTATGCTCATGTCTTCAATTTCTTTCTCTTGCATTGCTTGAACAGGCAAAGCTCGGACATCAACTCCTTCACAAGAGGAGGGCAGCTTTTAGTCAGATGCTCAAATCCATCAGTTTCCATGACTGCTTCCAGTGCATCAGGAGATTTGAGAAACTCAATGCAAGCCTGCTTGAGACCATGACAGCAGTGCTGTTCAGCCAACACCAGCGTGGTTGCAGCCGTGCTCACGTCTAGGTGCCTGTACAACTCTTCCTCACAAATCAGCTTGAGCCTCTGCATGTCATACCTGTCTGCTGCTTCCAGCAGATGCTGGGCCATCAGGGCCTCCTCCTGTTTCTCCATCTCTGGCAGCGAGTCAGTGTAGATGAAATGGAGCAAGGCCTTGAACACCTGAGGTGACATGTCTTCAATCCGGACGCAGTCCCCTGTGGCCGTGCTCTCCTTCATGGCGCCGCAGAGCTCTGCCTTGAAGACTCGCGACCGGGCCGCAAGGAGAAACCTGTGCGCACTGAATGACTCGCCGGCAACTTGGAATGTAACGTCGGCGCCCTCTTTGGACATGAGTACATCGCCAAGATGCTGATTCAGGTCAGGTGGTGGTACTGCGTCTAGGAGCGAGACAAACCTGTCCTCCGTGTGGTGCTCTTTGGGAAGAGTGATGCAGCAGCTGATCTTGAAGCAGTCGTTCATCAAGAGGTGCTCCGACTTCTCCAAGAACTCCCTTTTAATGATATTGAGGCCGTAGCCTGAGCCATCGGGAGAGTACTCGCATAGCCTTCTGGCTCGGGGTTGTTTCAATGGCAAGCGGGTTTCCCGCCCGATCGAGCAAATCGAACTTGACTCGCGCCTTCAAGGGCCCGCCGGCACTCTCGGCGAGGAAGAGGAAGACGGATATGAAGTCAGCGTGCTCAGACGTCAGACCGTTGGGGTAATAGTTGATGTACCAGCGTCCACCCACCGCACAGAACGGGATAGACTACTGATTTGCCGGTGGGGAGCTCATCCTTGATGCGTGAGTAGCCATCGATGTGGAGAAGGTGGTGGTGCACTATGAACTCACCTCCAACAATGGCCGAGGCGGAGCGGGGCTCAACAACGACAAGCGCGGCGGATCCCGGGGCCGGCATGGCAGCGGGATGCGGAACGGCGGCCGACTAGGGTTTTGCCGCAGGTTCTGATTGGTTTTTTTAAGTACACAGTATAACGCAGACACTCAACACGCACGCACACTCGTCCTACGCACACTCGTCCCTACGAACACACGCACCCAAACCCTACCCCTATGAGCACCTTCGAATGACTGAGCCGTGAGCCGTCAAATCTTGAAGTTCACAAAGTCACCACAGGCGTCTCGTTGTCGACGGGAACGTCGCCTACCACTTAATGTGTAGCGCCAGACAATCCTGAAATAAATTTAGAATAAAGTGTCGCACTCAGGATTTGAACCCTGGGTAGAAGCTCCAACCAATGACCTTCTGATTGGTTGGAGGAACGGGGGATACGAAGTTACAAACACGATGAATGCCGGATAGGAGTCGGCGGTTCGACGGCGAAAGACGCATAGGGGGACTCGTAAGTCGTAACAGCAGGGCCACGTATGGGCCGAGCTGCCCCAATACATGCCATTCTGTTGGCCCAAACAATCTGACCCACGATTGTTTTTGTCTTTTTTTTTAATTTCATTCATTTTACCATTGCAAAAATAAAGTTAGTAAGAGCTTTACCAAACGAAGCCGAAGTCAACTAGGGTACTTACAATAGGAACGGGGAATGAGAGACCCGTCTATGTAGGTTGTGGTGATGGTGGTATATTACTAAAAATAGCTAGATTTATTGATTTAGCTACTATCAAAGAAAAATTTGTCAAAAAAATACTAGAGTACTTCAGCAGAAGTCTAGATAGCTAGTGAGGTAGGTTATCTAAAACTATAGAGTGATTGAAGTAGGATGAAGAGCCTAATAATTTTTAAAATTCATTTGTTGAAGATATTTTTCCTTTAATAATAGTCATATTTATCTTTAGAAAATGATTTCGCTAATCTAGATGCTTTAAACTCTAAATGAGGTTTTAAACTAGAAGTCAAATACTTGTAAAAAAACTAGATGTCAAAACGATAACATGTATAGTTTACCGTTTTCATCTACTAAGAAAAACTATTTACTCGCTCTAGTAAAAAAATACAAATCTTATTTTTTGAAAAGTCAAATAATTTTTAGATATTTAACTAAGTATATTTAAGATATTATCTATATTTCAATTTTTAATTAGATATATATTATGAAATATATTTCATGACTAATAAATAATACTTTTTTTTGAAGCCATTCGCCAAAGCTCCTAGAATGAAACTAGGGGGTTCATCGACCCAATTTTACAGGATAATTTGTATTTCATAGCTTCTCTAGCTAACTCATGTGCTACACAATTTGCCTCACGATTACAATGATCGATGCATATGGAATCAAATTCTTGCTAGATTATGAAACACTCATCATAAATCGGAGCACTAGCTGTTGCTGAGATGCCATCTTGTCTCATCGTCTCCACTACCTCCACACAATCTGATTGAATCAAAATTCGATTGCATCCCAGCACTTGCGCCAACAACATGCCTTCCTTAAGAGCCGTCGCCTCTGCCATAGCAGCATCTACCATATTTTCAAAGTAACATACCCTGGCTCCTAAAAAGTTTCCCGTTGAATCTCTTATGATTGCTCCTGTGCTTCCTGTGCTGGAATCATCTTTGTAACTGGCATCAACATTCAGTAATATCCTGCCTTCCGGAGGATTCTCCTATCCTTCTCTTTTCTTACTCTTCTTCTTCATTGATCTCTGGAAGTTCGCTGTCAATGCTGCTATTGCCATACTTGCTCTTGTCGGATTTAGGACAGGCTCTCCATGCACAAACTTCCTACGTTCCCACCAGATATACCATCCACCCGTCAGGATCAGTCAGTGGCGAATCCAGGATTCTAAACTTAGGTATTCCCACAAGATGATATAAAAAAATCCAATTCATAGCAGCATAGATTTCAAGCATAGTTCGTAGTGGTGCTTTATTATCATAACTAGTAAACATACCTGTGCATTGCAACGAGAAAAAAAAATTGAACATTAATTAAAAAATACACAAGAGTATTGCATATTTATTCATATTTTATGTTTTCTATTATTTTCATCATCAATTCATTGTATTGCTATTTTCTAATCTAAATACATGTTCTTTTCTATTTAGAATTGGATTAGAATTAGAATCTCTATTCATCTTACTCGGAGTTATTCTATCACGAGCCATGTCGGAATAAGGATTGTATGAGACACTAGTTGTTTTCGAGTCCATATCATATATGCAACCCATTAGATTTTGGAATCAAACTCTGTATCATGTTAGATAAGAGCTATTCAAACGTGTATAAACACGAATTATATATATAGAATTAGAAATAGATCTATGCTCTTGCCTTTTACTATTTAGATTTAAATTAGGATTAGAATCCCTATTCATCTTACTCTGAGGTATTCTATTTAGATTAAAATAGGATTCTTAACTATACTCGTGTCGAATCCCTATATATAAAAATAAAAGAGTTGTAGTATATATAAACAAATAGAGACATATGCATTTACGGAGTTAGTTAGGGAAGGCCATAAAAAAATAGGTGGAGAAATTTTACTCTTTATTATTAGGTAATAGAGTATAAATTAAAGTCACAAAATAGCAGAATATTGAAATAACTTACAAAATACAAAAATACTTCATAGGCAAGTATAAAACAAGCCAACAACATCGAACTTATGGCGTCCGCGTCGAGCAGACAGAGAGGGATGGGCTATTCTGCTTAATGCCTTGCTGGGCCATTGGCCCTTGCGGCTTGTGCCCTTGCGGGCCGGCCTTTAAGTAGGAGGCCGTAGATACTGGCTGTGCTACTGTGCTGCTTAGAAATGATTAAATAAGTACCAATATACATTATACATTTGATTATATACACATATATACTTATTGCTATGCAAGAAAAGTTGGGTATTCCTAGGAATACCAAGGCATCACTGTAGATCCGCCCATGGGATCAGTTCAGCCAGCCCCACATGGTTTAACCCATCGACTAATTTAGGTACCACTAATAAATAATACTTTATTACACATAGTTATAATATTTTTTTATTTATATTTGGTAAAACATAATAAATCTGTGACTCTTTGGGATGTGAGGGTTATATTTTGTTTTTGGACGGAGGGAGCATTAAACGGTTTTTTTAGAAGAAAAAAAAAACAGTTTAGCAGCGGAGCAGAAAAACCAGCGCTCGCTCTCGGAGGTCGCAAAGTGCTGCCGGTGAATGCGGCAGAAAACTAGAGCGGAACTGCACAAGCGCGAGCGCCGCGTGCCGAAGCGAGCAGCTGAAGCCTGAAGCCGAGATTTTTTTTTAATTTTAACTGTTTTTTTATTTAAATTTAATTCTAACTTCGAATAACTTTTTTTATTGCTAACTCTTTTGACCGCTCCATCATCCATGAAGCGGCATTTGTCTTTTGCCGCTCCATGAAGCGATAGAGACCGGTCAATGCGCGCGAGGTGGGCCCTCCTTGCCGCTCCAAGATCTGCGGAGCGGCAAGGCTGCCGCTCCCCCAGCGATGGAGCGGCAAGGGGTATGCCCTTTAAACGGTAAGTTTCCTTTCCTCCCGAGCCCACGCTCTCCTCTCCCACGCTATGCTCTCTGCTCCCGAGCCCACCCGTCTCCACCACCGCCGGTCCACTCCCGTCCGCCACCGCCCCGGCCCCGTCCACGCCGCCGACCGCCGCCTGCCGGCCCCAGGAGGAGCCACGCCGGTCCGCAAGCCGCCGCGAGCCGCCCCGGCCCGGCCACGCCGCCGTCGGCCGCCACCGCCCGGCCCCTCCCCTCCCGCCACGCCCTCCCCTGCTGTCGGCCCCTCCCTCCGGTGTGCTAAGGTATTATTTTTTTGCTTTATAATGTCTATTTGTAGGTTAGTTTTATTAGTTAGGTTAGTTTTGTAGTAACCTTGTGTAGGTTAGTTTTATTAGTTAGGCTAGTACTTTATGGTTTAGTAGCGTATAAATTAGTGTAGATTAGTTTATAAATTAGTGTAGTTAGGTTATTTGTAGGATTTAGTAGCTTATAAATTAGTGTAGTTAGGTTATTTGTAGTTAGACTTGCTAGTTATTTAGGATTTATTGGTAGTTAGCTAATAATTGTAATGGCCAATAAAATCGTTCATTTGATAAACTTCAGTGGGATGATTTTGTAGATGGATTGTTCTGTTCGAGTTTTCTATGGTGGAAGTGTTAGGAAACAAGATTGTGTTTTTGAGGATATGCAAGAGGAGTTAGAATGGTTTGATGATCCACCGACCTTCACTAACCTGTGTGTCCGCTTGACTTCAATGTTTGGTGGTGATTTCACAATTAGGGGCAGATATGACAGTGGGACAAAATATAACAATTATTGTTTGATGTCCTTGTCTGCCCCTGCTCACTGGACCCGCTATAATAGGATCCTCCAAAGTTGTAATGCACACATGGCTGATGTTGTTGTTGAGAATGGCTATAGGTTGGAGGATGTTGATGAGGGTGTTGGAGGCGGTGACGAAGAATTGGGTGTACAAGGAGATGAAACTCCAGATAACATGGACATGGACGGTCAGTTGACGCAGGAGCAGTTTGATACCCATGTAGAAGGTCGTATAAACAACGACTACGACCCCCTCTCGTTTGAACATGACGAAGATGAGTCTAAGTCATAGTCTGAGTCTGAGTCTGAGTCTGAGTCTGACTCTAAGTCTGAGGATGAAAGGGGTGAAGGGGGTACACCTGCTCAGAGGACTCAGGTGCCTCCTAATGCAGTACCAGCTCATGCCACGCCCTCATATGTGCCTGTGTCGGCACTTCATGCAATGCCGACTCATGGCGCGCTGGTCCATGAGTTACCAGATGGTGGTGCACCCTATTATGATCCATGGGGCAGGGTTAGCGAACTGATTCAGTATGTTCCACCTCCCCCTTACACACAGAATGATCTAATACAGTTGAGTGAGGGTGGTGTACCATTTACTGGCGTTCCAAACTAAAGAGATGTCAGCATGACACATATGTCAGTTTGTGACACGGGTTTACAAACGACAAGGCAGTTGGTGCATAACCCTCAGAACCTAATTTTTAGTAAGGGAATGATCTTCAATACAATGGCAGAAATGAAACTTTTTCTTCAGGACTATGCTGTGTTTCACCACAGACCTTACAAAGTCACTCATTCTGACAAAGAGTTGAGGTATACGATTATCTGTAAAGCAGGTTATCCATGCATGTGGAAGCTTAGTGCGAGGAAGAAGCGTGATGGGAAGTGGAAGATACAATCGGTGGTCCAACCCCACAAATGCTTGTCTAACAGCGCGAATGAAACACATCCGCAACTCACTGCACATTACCTTGGTCGACGTATTCTGGCTATTGTTGACAAGGACAACGATGTCTCAGTGTTAATGTTGCAGTTGAACATATTTACCCTTGTAAAATACCATGTGAAGTACGACAAGGCTTGGCGTGCTAAGCAGATTGCACTTGCAATCCGATGGGGTAATTGGGTGGAGGCATACAACCGTATACCCCGAATATTGAGTGCAATGCAGTTCTACAACCTAGGTCTGAAATGATTTTTGGATGAGACCCGTCTGAGACCTCTCCATAACCCGATGAGGCTTGTACTAGATCGGGTTTTTTGGTCGTTCACACAGTCGGAGTGGGCTTTTCAGTTCTGTAGGCCTGTGGTACTTATTGATGGCACTTTTCTCACCGGAAAGTACATGGGCACTTTGATGATGGCTGCTGCTGTTGATCCTAAGAATCAGATAGTTCCTCTTGCCTTTGCTTTGGTAGAGGGAGAGAACAATTCGTCGTGGTCATGGTTCATGAGGCTTGTACGTATACAGGTCCTTGGTGTGACTCGCACCATATGTGTGATCTCGGACTGACATGCAGGTATTCTTCATGCTGTCAATGAGCATATCGAAGGATTCCCGCCCATAGTGCATAGATGGCGCATGCGTCATTTTAGCGCTAATTATTGGCGGCGACAAAGGAATAAGGAGGTATGTGAGAAAGTTAAGGCACTATGTAATGTACGTACAAAGTCTCGGTTCGAGGAGACATTGAAAGAGCTAGACAAAGTAATGAACGAAGCCGGCAGATTATGGTTATATGACCAGATGGAACAGAAGGATAAGTGGGCAAAAGCTTTTGACGAGGGTGGTTGGAGGTATGGCATCATGACCACCAACGCGTCTGAGTCTTTCAATAATGTGTTTCGTGGAGTACGAGGGTTGCCAGTATCAGGTTTTGTTGAGTACTCGTTTCTGAAGTGCAACGAATACTTTGTGAAGAGATGGCAGCTTGCGCAAAGAGATATACTTGAGACTGGGGTGTAGGGACATGCAACACAGGAATTTATTGAGGAGGAAAAAGAATATTCCAAGCAGCAGACCGATGAGCCGTATGGAAATAACAGTTATATCTATAGTGTCAGAGGGATCGGTGGCACAACTATGGGCGGAGACCGTTATGGTGGACGCAACTGCAGTTGTAACGTCCCACAGATTATGCACGCCCCTTGCTCTCACATGATGAAAGTCTGTAAGATGCGTGGATTTGACTACCTGTCTTCGAGGTTTATGTCTCCATTGTACCTCCGGTCGAACACCATAAGAGTATGGGAGAAGAGTTTTGAGCCATATCTTGACCCTTCGCAGTGGCCCCCATTTCATGGACCTCAGTATGCCCCCAATCCAGAACTTAAGAAGTTAGGTAAGGGTAGAAGAAAGAAGAAGCGTCTAAATGGAGACATGGACGCTATGAGAGGGTACGATGATGACAGGTATGGAGGGGGAGACTTCAATGAGACACAGGGTCAAAATTTGTGCATGATTTGTAAACGACTGGGGCATAAGGCTAACTTTCATAGAGGATCTGGACAACAGGTCCGTTTATATTATTTTCTCTAAATAATACATGTTGTTTACTTGAATTTGCACTTAGCCAACATATTAGTTTATATTATGTTTTCAATTTGTTATTATGCTGATATTATGTTTGGATATGCACTAACTTGTTTTAAATGTATGGCAAACATGATGGCTCCAGTTCAGCACCACCAACAGTACGCGCTCCTTGAGCAGGAGTACAACAAGGATCACCGTGGTGCTCGCCACGAGTACGACGCCATAGACGAGGAGGTGTCGCTTCTGAGGGCACGCACTTACACCAGACAGCTTCGGTGGGACGAGCGTTTCGCGCCTTACATATAGCGTGCCGGCTTCATGGAGATAGTACGTGTCGTACTACGGGGACTTCCTGTCTTGAACCCCTCACTTTTTAGTGCAGTTGTGGATAGGTAATCACCCTTGTTCGTTTATATCACTCATTGTATTTGTGTCAGTTCACTTAGTATTTTTTTCTGTGCACAGATGGAGGCCCGAGACTCATACGTTCCACCTTCCTCGCGGGGAAATGACCATCACCTTACAGGATATGAAGGCGATTATGTGCCTTCGTATTGACGGCCTCTGTGTGTCTGGCATTGTGGACAGCGACAACTGGAGAGACAAGGTGGCCGGCTTCTGTGGCCAGGCTCCCCCTGACGATGAGCAAGCAAAGAAACATAAGTAAGCATCTAAATTACTTTCTTGTACTTGTGTTTATTTGTTTTATTTGTCTCTAATTGTCTTCAAAATTTGTAGGAAATATTCTGGTGTCACCTTACAGTGGCTCATCGACAACTTCAGCTATGAAATTCTCGAAGATGCTTCGGAGGATACAGTAGACAGGGCAGCTCGGGTGTGGTTGTGGCACTTCCTCGGTACGTTCTTGTTTCCAGACGCGTCCGGTAACGTGGTCAGCTGAATGTTCTTGGACATACTAGCCCAACCATGGGAGAACATTGGTAGCTACAGTTGGGGCAGCGCTGTTTTGGCTTGGACGTACAGGCAGTTATGTAATGCCTGTCGTAGTACGGCCAAGAACCCCTCTCTAGGGGGGTGCTCCTACCTCCTGCAGGTCTGGTTATGAGAGCGATTTCCCATGGGGCGGCCCAAAATACCTCGAGTTCCTGTAAGTACATTTATATATTATGTAACCTGCAATTACTTTTGGCTTTCGAAATCACTAACACATGAATGTATTTGTAGGATTGGGATGCCGAGTAGGGTTTGCCCACAGCTTTGTTGGTTTGGAGTGAAATCGAGCTGGTCACGGGAAACGCAGAACAAAAGTACAAGGAGTACACCGACATGTTTGATACCATAACACACCTGCAAGTTCATTCATTAATATATTTTGTATGGTTTATACTGTTTGCACAATATTTATATTGTACCTGAGTTTTTGGTATTCTATGTAGGTCGGATGGGAGCCTTGAGACCGCAAAGAGTATCATGATTTGCTTAGTCCACTATGCTGGGAAGAGAAGGACGAGTATCGGTCCGACTGCGCGCTCATTTTCTTTCATGTGGTTGAGATGCACTATCCGTACTGAGTTTGCAGGCAGTTTGACAGACTTACAGCCAACCCACCATCGTTGTACTCCACTAGCCAGCATCTGCATAGGTGATCAATGTTTTATTAATTTTAATGTTGCCTAATTAAATTATGTCGCCTCCAACTAATAAAACATTTACTGCAGTTATGACCGCAGGTTGCGGATGAAGGAGAAGGACCGGCGTCTAGTACACGTCGAATACATACAGAGGTGGGATAGGCGGGAACGAGTACCATATGAGCAGGGTCCTCCACACGACCCACACGTGTTCAACAAGTACCTCAAGTGGCTTCACAGGTCCACACGCACCCATTTGAAGCCGGCTTACAGGAATGTCATGCTCAATGAAGACTCTGATGGTGACATCGTGGAAGACAAGTATGATCGAGTCACTAGAGACGGGACGCAGCCACAGAGAGCCCCCTACAGAGATTTGTGGTAAGTATTATCAGCATTGTTCATTGTTATTAGTATAAAATGCAAACTTGTAGCAATATGTTCACAAACTCGTCTTTCAAACATGCTACAAAATTGGCGCAATTATTTGATGTCGCGGAAGAGGTTGTTTACAAAAACCGGAAGCAAGAGCATTGTCCCCCTACGGATAGCCGGCTTGAGTCATTTGTCCGTGGAAGCATAACATTCCTTTTGTTTTACTTCTTCTTGCAGTTGACAGATAAATATATCTAAATTAAATTTGTCACCGTGCAGAAAATGAGTAGGTACTTGAGGAAGATGTCTCAGAAGATGAGTTGCGTGACAGATGATTGGGTGCCTCCAGATATGCCTCCTCGTCCTTCTCGTGCTTCAGCTTCTACCTCTCAGCGGACGCCAGGTGGTTCTTCGGGCCCCGTCACTGGTTCTAGTTCGAGTACACACACCGACCTATAGTTCCGGCAAGACACCAGTGTATGGGGACGTGGAGGTCGACGAGGTCTCAGAGGGCGGCTCAGACTCAGACTCCGATGAGGCACCGGGTTATGAGCACCATGGACCATCTAAGCAGGGTATGTCTCTGCAAGGAGCTTTTCAGTACATGCCATCTCAGCAGGGACCATCTCAGCAGCAGTGGATGTATGAGCAGCAGCAGGGGCCGTCTCAGCAGGGCCCATTTCCACAGCAGCAGGGTCCATTTCCACAACAGCAGGGCCCGTTGCAGTTCCAGCATGACACTTTCCAGTTCTAGCAAGGGCCTCAGCAGGTTCCTTTGCAGCCCAGCTCTTACCCGCCTAGCAACTACGAGCAGAGCCCGCTCCAGCATATCCCGTTCCAACAGGAAATCGGTCAGTCCCAGCTATATGATGCACCGTTGAGGACCCAAGGAGAGGAACAGGTACAATTTCCTAAGTTATTTTCCCTAAAGCTTTACTAATAATGCAAAACTTGAACTTATATTTATCTTCATTTCATTTGCAGAGATCGATGAACGTGCAGGGGACGGGTCAGGCACAGGGACAAAGGCGACACCAACATCAGTGGGACCACACTGACATTGGGACGCCGAACATGTTGCCGACCAATCCAAAAAGAAAGAGGCAGCCAAAGAACCCTTACACACCAGGACCTTAGAGTGCACGTAAGTATAAACTACTGTGTAAGTCATGTATGCATATGTCTTGTATATTTTTAACAATGACTTACCTATACTGTAGGTTGGAGAGTCACAGACAACGATACTGGAGGACGGAAGGTCACGAACAACACTACTGGAGGACGGAAGACTAGGATGGAAGACTTATGTTTTTTATCTTTTTTATCATCGTACTATGAAACAATCAAGTTGTGCTAGGTCACGGACATTGCGTTTCTGTGTCTGTTGTTGAACCATATGTATTTGTTCGTACACTTGTGTTGAATGATGAATTATATTGAGTTCGAACTTAGCTTCAAATGTTCCAATGCCATTTGTTTTTCCGCTCCATACATTTCAGTACTATTTGTATTGAATATACAAACGATTTACCTAATTCAATGTGAAAAACAAAACTGTGTCAATGTCTTGGTGTTTCTGGTCATGTCTGGGCTGTTTTGTGGTTTTCTGGCTGCCTCGCCATGGCTGGGAGAGCGGGGCAGGCTTGCCACTCCCCCAGCCATGGCGCGGCAGCTAGAAAACCACAAAATAGCCCCAGAACAGACCCGCAAGCGTTCTAAAATTAGTCTAAAAGCGTAGAGTTCTAAAAGCAGCTAGAATCGACTAAAAACGTAGTACCAACATACAACTCCGTACTAAATGGTGATGAATCGTAGCAAAGAGTGTCATATGGTGATAAATAGTACAATAGTGACAAATGGTCCTGGTTATGTTGCAATTTAAATGGTACCAACATACAACTCCATACTAATACAATAACAGATAAAGCATAGACCTAACACTCGTCGTCCGAGGCCCAATCCTCCACTACCACGTCTTTGCTCTTGCTAGACTCATCCTCAGCCTACTGCCGATGGTAAGCGGCCTTTGCATCATCTATGTCACCTAAAGCCTGAGAGAAAAAAGTCATCCTTGGCCTCGTCCTCCTTCAACCCAGCCTCAGCTAGAGCGATGAGTTCACTGAGCCTGCCATAAACGAGGTCATCCTCATCGTTGGCCTCGTCCTCCTTCAACCCAGCCTCGCCTAGAGCGATGAGTTCGCTGAGCCTTGCATGAGCAGGGTCATTCTCCTCCTCAGCCTCAGCATCAGCACAATGGGACGGTGCATGGTACCACCAACTCGACTGTGTCTCTTTTGACGCTTTCTCTCCATGTGCCTTGCACGAGCAGTGTCTGCTTCGAAATTTGCGGTGCATCCCATCTCTACAAGTCAAAAGTGTATCAAGTCAGCAAAATAATTCTATTTAACTTGAACATTAGAAACTAGTAATGCACAAAGATTGCAAATACTTATTGGCACATAATGAAGCTATATTGTCGTTCACATACTTCATTAATACTCTCTCCTCCTCAGCCGCAACCTTCCTAGCTCTTTTCGTCTCCATTCTCGCATTACTCTCAAGTACCCAATTGTTCCACGCGACACTCTGAGGGCTCGGAATAACATTGACTCTAGCTTTCTCACGTATATCCCTCTTTCGGTTATTGATGAAATGCTTGACGTAATTAGGACCAAATCCATTAGCCTGTCCAAATCTTTTCCTCCCCTGAATCTCCTCAAGGAATTTTTTCTTGCCAGATGAACCTTCCCACATGTATTTCTGAGTACTCTGTTCAAATAGTTAGATAAATTAATCCAAAACAGATTGGCGTACGTTTCAATTTAAGGAGTCAAAAAGCGAACCTCATCGTAGTCAATCATATGCCCACAGTAGTGGCCAATGTCTAGCTCAGAAGGAAGTAAGTCGTAGTTGCTCCACATGCCTCTGCTTTTCCTTTCCCTTTTCCTTTGTCTGTGGCCAAAGATCCTTAGGACCGTAGAGCCATTCCCTGAAACTACACCTATACATACACAAATTCTACAAAACAATAGGTAAAAATGTATTAATATATAAAAACATAAAGATATGACATTTGCCAACTGATACGAGAATTTCTCACCATACGACAACTTACCTTATGCTTGAGAGCACAAATGAACTCATTAGAGTTGTTAGGGTTGATCACTACTCGCTCTCCGCAATCGCACCGAGGAGGCGACTCCAGACGTCTAGCTGCTGCGTAGGTCTTCTCTTCATTCGTCATTGGAGGAGGGTTAGGCGGGAGTGGAACCCACCGCTTGAAGCGATCCGCGGTGTTATGAAAGTTCCAAGTAGAGAAAAGCAAGATCCTAAGATCACACTTTTCTGGACCATCAATCCACCGAAAGAAAAAACACCTAGTATGGTCCTACAAAACAAAATTGTATGAAATGAAACTATGACTGAAAAATTTAAAATGATGAACTAATTAATGACACAATTACTTACACAAATGCGGCTGCATGTGTAGAAGCAACGAGCTGCGGTGTCCGGCTGCCTCGACTGTTGGATATCGGTCGGAAGACCACAGTCACACTTAGGGACCGAAAGTTCAGGAGGAACGGGGCCATCCTTGCTAGAACTCTCAATGTATAATTCCCTAGATCGACCACGTTTTTTCCAATGCTCCGTACGATAGAGGTCTTGCATCTACCAACATCAAATAAAAAAACCATACATATGTATCAACAAAATAACATATAAAACAATATCTATATAAAACAATACCATGTACTTATAAAATTTCCTAACTAGTCAACTACAAATACCATGTACAACTTAATAAAGTTTACTGACTAGTTTACTTAATTAATCGAACTAATTCAACTACAAATATCTATGTAACTAACCTTATTAATCAACTAACTCTACATATCTAACAAAATTTTCTAACTAACTAAGGTAACCTAAGGTAAACTAAACCCTAAAGTAATGATACTAAGGTAAGTTAGTAAAGGAAATTATACTACTAACCTTTACACCACGTCGGAGGAGAACCGCTCGGGAGGGAGGTGCAACTGGGGAGCTTGGATGGTCGGCCGGCGGACGACGGCGTCGTGGGAGTCGTCCTTGGCGGCTCCTAGGCCGAGCAGCAGCACAACAAAACAGGGGCGAGAGGGAGAGGGAAGAGAACTTCACCGGTTAAATAGGTCTCGCCCTTGTCGCGCCATGATCTGCGGAGCAGCAACCCTGCCGCTCCGCAGATCATGGCGCGGCAAGGGCGGGCCCACTGCATGCGCCTTGACCGGTCGTTGCTGAGTCACCACCTTGCCGCTCCACCATGCTCCATGGATGATGGAGCGGCCAAAAGAGTTAGCAATAAAAAAAAGTCATTCAAAGTTATAATTAAATTTAAATAAAAAAAACAGTTAAAATTAAAAAAAAGTACGAAGCCGAGTAGGAGACGACCATGTTCCGCAACAAGGTGCTCATCCGCGCCGCCGCATCCTCCTCTTCCTCCCCCTCCTCGCTGCCCCCATTTCTCCTCCGCCAGGTCTCGCTCTCCACCGCGGTCCCCATACCCGCGGTCGACCTCGAAATCCTCTGCTGCAGGGTCTCCCGGCTCCACCGCCTCGCGTGCCTCCCCCATCCCCCCGCCGACGCGCTCCTCGTCTTCCAGGTATCACTGTCACCCTACCGCTCCGCTCCGCACCACACATTAGTTCCTGGTGACGGTTTTCAACCCTTCGTCTTCCCGATCCTTACAGAGATGTCAGTCCCTCGAGGCGGCCGAGGCAGTCTCCGAGATCGCAGCCGCGTTCCCTAGTGCCTCGGTGAGTCCGTGTCCTCTCCTCCTGCGCAGTGCGCACCCACATATGTTCTACGTTTTTCTTCTGCAATACAATGGGTGCTCTTCTGCACTCTGTCTGTAACGATTTACTGGTGCGTGTGTATGATGTTTGCCACTGTAGGTGGAGGTGGGTGAAGAGGAGGCTCTGGTATCCTCAAGTTCACTGATTGCGGAAGCCGTTCGGTGTGAGTTGCGTTCCATGATGCTTGATCATGGATGGAGGTGTCTGGGAGAGAATATTTACGTGGACTCGAAGTTTGATCAGAATGAGGAGAGGACTGATCTATGCGCCGTGAACGTGGTACACTGTTTTTGGCACTTTTGCTCTTTTTAAGACATTCATTGTTGCATGTTACTTTTGGTGCAAACAAATGTCATGTGGCTGCTCCAGAATTTGAATTGAGCATTAAAATCTGGATGTCGGGGTGTTCAGTCGAACCTCTTGGTGAAGTAAAATGGGTTAGAAATGGCTAATTGTGCAGCATGCATGATTTTAACACTGAATTACGTGCAAAGTTGTGCAATCACAGTTTAGTTTGTGCACTGACCCATTTGGTTAGCCCAGTGTGTCTAAAGCTTGAACCAATGAAATTATAGTAAAGTAACATTGGTTTTTCAGAAATATCAAAAGTCACTAAACTTCAAAATTTGAGTGATCATATAATTTGTCTTTGATTATTAGATTAATCTCCAGAACTCAATAGTTCTCTTCATAACTATGTACACTCTAATTCGCAAAAAATAAACAAGATTATGTGTACACTCTGGTGCCTAGTCATAATCTTGATCCTGAATTTGCCATCCAATTCCAGTTGAGCATTGGCATGCGGATGCTCTAATCTCTTCTTATGAAGCAATTGCAATGCTGTTATGCTCAATAGATATATAAAAGGTATTTGTGGTTCAGCTACAAAGATGTCATAATGTTTTTTAGTGGAGAAAACAGTTTTGGAGATATGAATCTAGAAGGAAAAATGGAATGCCTCCAGTGGAGGTCACATAACCTTCACTTGTTTGTTGCGATTCTCTGTTAAATTCTCTGGATAGACTACTTCTACCTTCTGTTATTTTCTATTATAAAGTATAAGCTTTTGATATCATGGCTCTGGATGTTACATTGTTTTAGTTATTATATTTGTGGTGGAACTGCTGCAGGAAGTTAGATTTGGGAGAAATGATGATTTCGAATTTGTTGTCTCACCTGATGCATTTCGGTACACTACACATAAGGTATCCTTGAATAGTTGAATTCCCACTTCTTTCCACTGCAGAAAATAAAATAGTTCAGTTAACAAGTTTTGTACTTCTGTTGTTGCTAGATCTCTGATGTAGCTAGTCCCAGTATGATGGAAACATTTCATCACAGCAATGAAGTAGTTTTGAATACCTCTAACTTTCAAACAGTCTGTACAACTCTTCCTGCGCTTCAGGAAGGCCATGTGATCGGTAATTCTGAACTTTCATATTACATAACAGTAGTTCATTTTCAAAGTTTCTTTTTCCTCTTTTCTAGGATATAGCAAGATGCTCCCCTCAGAACACTGCTTGGACAAGTTTATGGAGCTTTGCTTGTTAAAGGTGACATATGATGTTCCTTGCTTTCTCTTTGTTTTTATTCCATATCATGCTTCTTTTTAAGAGTAAACTCTCCATATGTCTTTTTTCTCGAACAGATTCTCCAATCTCCATATGACCTGTTTTTTTTTATGATAATTTGTGGTTGCAGCATGGGTTAGATACAAACTGCAATTACCATGTAGCAGTCAAACTTACTTATGGAGCTTCACTGGAAACAAAATGGTTATTGCCTCAGTATCCTCTCTGCATATATTATGTTGCACTAATGATATTGGTATACAGAACATTTTCAATATTCACATTTATCTCAATATGCGTTTGATTTGCTTTCTTTTATTTAATTAAGCAGGTGGCCTTCTTCATTAATTCTCCAAGGTCCAGGGTTTCAACCAGCTTTAAAATCTGTAAGAGTATCCAAGGCAATGTCTGCTTTGCATTCCTTTGTAGAATTATTGAAAGGTATGGATGTGTTGTTGCTGCCTTTTATGAAAATAGTCTATCTGAACTTTTACCTGTCTTTGTGATCTAGTTATATAGTTTTGTGTATACTGACTGACATTGGCATACGAAAGACATAAAGATGCAATACTTTTCCTACTTTTGCTGAGTATATACATGCTGTAATGATATCTTATTGAATACTAATTAACCTTTCTCCTTATGTCAGCTTGGAGTTTCTTTGGCCATAATAATCTAACTATCAAGGTATGGTTTGAGCAATCAGTCTTTTTGTTACTCATTCTGTCAGATTGAATTATTTTTCCTCGACATACTATTAAGCGGGAACTGAACATACTTGCATGTAATTTTGCTATTATGAATGACTATCCTTTCTTCATTGTCTTAAAAGTTAGTGCTCTTGTTGAACTATGATAGCCTTTATTTCTTTCAGTTTTTATGTGTAGGTATAGCAGATATATGTTGTCTCTGGTGTGGTTTAAAATTTTTATTAGTCTGTTACAGGAACAGGTTCTTCTGAACTGCTCATCAACTCTGCCTACTTGGGATAAGGCTGCAAGTGACCTGGCACCACACAGTTCAGGAACTGATAATATTGAGAATCTTGATTTAGGTCATACTAATGTTATGTCCAAACACCAATCACTTATTCTAGGTATGTTTTGCCAGAAATTACATGTTTGCATGACTGAATGTTTTGTTTTCTCAAATATCAACAACTAAAATGCATATAATTTTTTTTTTCTTTTACAAGACTTTCGCACCCCAAAACCTGCTGCCGTTTATTCGTTGAGTGCAAAACTGTGGAACACTGAAGTTCACAAGATAGCTCATTCTTTGGATGACAATGAAAGTCTCAGTGAAACAAGCCCTATAAGCTTCAGTTTTCAATCACAAATGCTTGCTACAAACACTTCATATAAATGTAAGATCAGATTTTCTTTTTACTTCTGATTTTTGTATCATCAAGATATATGAATAATTTAGGTTCGGTTATTGAAGATGTTGCTGATTGCCTATAGTTCAGTATGCAAATTCTATCTAAGAAAGATTGGCTTGTCTATCTTTGTTCCTGAGAAAAGTAGGGAGGACCGCACTTGAATATATTCATATATTACTAGGGTATTTGCATCAGAGGTCCTACAAGGTCAGCTTTTTAAGTATAAACAAGACCATCAGACTTGAGTGCTTCACTGCTACTTTTCTACTAATGTGATTCAACTAGCAAGGTTTTTCCACATGTTGTAAAAACTTCTCATAAACCTTTGTTTTACGAGCAGTCAAGCACCATACAAAGATGCTTGTTAGAGCATCTCCACTAGTTCACCGATATCTCATCCCCATTAAAATAGTTTTTTACAAACCATTAAAATAGTATTGGGGTCACCTCAATACCTACTAGGATTATCGGGGGAGATAGTTTTGCTGCCACCAATAGTTTGTTCCAAATTATTTTTTTGGCGGATGGACCCACCTGTATGTGGGTTATTTTCCTTCTCTTCCTCCTTCACCATCATTGAGCATATCTCTCCCTTTGCATCCCAGTTCATCGCCATCCACCCCTCCTCATCAGCCTCGGCTCCCTTCCCCTGCTAGCTGCACCTCTCCCTGGAGCCATTCATGGATGCCGTCAACATCGATTGCCGTTGACGCAGCTACAAGCGAAGAGCACAATGCCTCCCTACCCCAATCTTGGTCAACAACAGAGGTCACTGTCCTCGACATTGATTCCAATAGTTGATTTGGTAACTCAGCCGCGGTCACATGGCTAAGGTTGGATTGACGATTGCTATCTCGCTCGTCCTCGGTTCAGCACAACCACGGACCAGCGGAGTTTGGTGGGAGCCTTGGGGACAACAGCTTGGGGCTAGGCTCACTTGAGAGGCACCAACTTAGGGCCGATGGCTTGGGACTTGGGCTCATCGGCAGAGGCGTGGATTGGCGGTGGTCAGACGGAGGTGGTGACCGTGACACATTGTGAGTGGGGAAGAAGTGGTAGTTATTGTGGGGCTCATGCTATTTGGGGAGATAAAACTCCCCCTTTATTTGAGCGGAGAATTGGGAGTTTTTTGGTTGCCACCAAAAAAACGGAGAACTATTGGGGGACCATTGGAGCAAGAAAATAGCTCTACCCCCTCCCCGCCCCCTCCTCCCCGAATATGACAGTTTTTTGGGGTGAGGAGTCATATTGGGAGACTGCTGGAGATGCTCTTAGGAGGCACCTTGTCAGAGTATTGTATTTCTCCACAGACAAATCTCCCAGCATGCCATGCCAAGGTAATATGCTTGCGGAAGATCAGTTTTCGTGTTAAAATTTGTCCCATCTTTGGTTGAATCTTTCAGTGATCTGAAAAGGGAGATAGGAGTCCTATTAAATTAGAATTTTAGTTATGCAGTAGTATTTGCTTTTGGGACTCAAAGCATATGTTCCTTATGTACTGAAATCTTATGCAGCACAAGTTACTCTGATGAAGCCTTCATTCAGCAGAAGGAAATCAACAGAAAAAAGGAAGTTGAGGTGTTCATCAGGTAGGTATTTTTGGTTTATTACCATTATAAATGCATGCACATTTACGGGCCTTTGATCACATTGTTGATCCATTTTTTTAATATTATTTTGTTCTTAAAAGGAAATCCTCCTTACACTACCTCTAATCATTGTTGCATCAGAACAACTTGATACTGATAATTCAAAAAAATCAAGTCATCATGATGCTGTAGCAAATCATGCTAATCCTGTTAGTTCATCAAGTGCAATTCTTCACATGCCAGTCATTCAGGTATGAACTTAGCTCTTTGTCAGAGGAGTAACCAATAATTCTAGTATGCATGACCAACTATTCTTTGCCAAATACTCTGTAGAATATATATGTGGGGCCAAGAGTTGTGTGGCCGCAGCAGCATTTAGGGCTTAAAAGATGTCATTTTTTTTGGGGTTATTTTCTTCCTCTTTCAGATCAGGGTTTGCCTGAATTTTGGAAGGCAATCAGTCCCTGTAGTTTGTCCAGTTTGTGCATCAATTGCTGTCCATCCGAATGATTCCTTATGTTCCCCTATAATGTGTATACTGTAGTCCAATAGTGCTAGACTGTATTTTAGAAACGAATAAGAAACATTTTGAAGTTGATTTCAGCTATAAACCAGCTTTTACAGTTTTATGTCAAAGTAACTTTATTTAGAGTTCAGTATGTCCCC